>ML677326.1:49038507-49107798 GCA_007922305.1 Dermatemys mawii
GCCGGTGGAGGAGCGCTGGCCTGGGAGCCGCCTCTGGAAGCCGCCGCCGGTGGAGGAGTGCCAGGCAATGTACTCTTCTTTTCACGTTTGGTTTCCATACCTGAATAATTCATTTTTGACTCAGTTCCAGATGAAACAGATTCTGCAGTTGAATTATGCTCGGTAGTAGTTTCATAATTAGCTGCTTTTGTTTTTGTTCCCGTTCCTGCCACTGTGTTCTTTTCTTGGTTTGAGCTAGAGGATGGCAGTGAACGCTCTGAATCTTTTCCCGCATCTTCTTCCTCTTTCTTCGGCAACATACTCTCTGTCTCCTTGGAAACTTCTGTCTTTGTTAACTTAGCATCATTTCCAACATCCTTAGAATCTCTGCTTTTGTCAACAGCGCGTTTCTTGCAAGGTTCCTCTATCCCTTCTAAAAAACACAAATAGAGTTATGTCCTTACTTCTATAATTATAAAGCATAGTTATACTGTCTGCTGGCAACTGATTTAAAGTTTCTAGAGAGTTTAGAACATAAGAAAGGCTGTACTGGGTCAGACCAAAGGTCCATCTAGCCCAGTATCTTGTCTACCAACAGTGGCCAATGCCAGGTACCCCGGAGTGAGTGAACCTAACAGGTAAAGATCAAGTGATCTCTCTCCTGCCATCCATCACCCGCCTCTGACAAAGAGAGGCTAGGGACACCATTCCTTACCCTTAGGCCAAACAAAAATCTCTTCTGGCCCTAAAACGGATTAATTTAAACCGGTTGTTCTCAACTAGGGGTATGTGTACCCCTGGGCTGAGATCTTACACAAGGTGTATCAGCTCATCGAGATATTTGCCTAGTTTTACAACAGACTACATAATAAAGCACTAGAAAAGTCAGCACATATTAAATTTCATACAGACAAAATGAGAAAGTAAGCAATTTTTTAGTAATAGTGTGCTGCAACACTTGTATTTTTATGTCCGATTTTGTAAGCAAGTAGTTTTTAAGTGAAGTGAAGCTTGGGGTATGCAAGACAAATCAGACTCCTGAAAGGGGTACAATAGTCTGGAATGGTTGAGAATCACTGGTTTAAACATCCACAAACTCAAGAGTTTGAAATCTTATTCCAAATGTTGCCTTGAAATTGCAAGGCATTTCAGTCTCAGAGAGAGATGCTAAACTGGGTGCTATGATACAAACATAGATTCAGGGTTCAAATGCAAGGTTTTGATTTGGATACCTCTCTATTTTGTTTACTATTGCTACAAAGCTCTTCAAAGCACCGTTTTCTTTTGGGAATTTCTTTAAAACTAAACACATTTACAGCCAATATGAGTATAAAGGTGGATATGCTTCACATCTGGTCGTCATTTCAATTAGAAAAGCCTACTGCGAGCACAATATAATGGAAGGTCAGAGCATAAATGCCTGCAACAGGTAGACAAACCGATTTAAAGAATACTTTTAACTCAGGCCTTGTCTTCACTACAGCGGGGAAAGATTGATCTTGATCGTCAATCAATTTATCGCGTCTTGTCAAGACGCGATAAATCGATCGCCAGCACTGCCCCCGTCGACTCCATAACTCCAGCTTGACCAGAGGCGTAAGCTGGAGTCAACGGGGGAGCGTGCCGCCATGAGGACGGCAAGTAAGTCGGCTGCAGATACGCAAACTTCAACTACGTGATTTACGTAGCTGAAGTTGCGTATCTGCAGTCGATCCCCTCCGCTTAGTGAAGACAAGGCCTCAGTAATTCAGAAGCATTTGATGCAGCCAAACAGCAACACTATTGCTTAAACTAGCAAGAGAGTGTACTCTCATGTTTAAACTTTAACACTGACCGACAGACACATGAGAGTTAGCGCTGACATAGACCTGGGAGGTTTTAAATCCTGCTTATTTCAGCGAGTATTAAAGATGGGCAAAGTCAAGTTCTCAACATTTGAAAACGGTTTTCTAGACTCCTAGGAATTGTCACAGCTAGGATCTGCTAACCATTGCTACTTGATATGCCTCTTTTCTTCACCTTGGCAACCAGTTCAGCTCTCGTCGTGTGGGCGGGCGCATCGATCACTTTGATGCCTTCAGCCATTTCCAGCACCTTTTCCATCACCGACAGCGGGTACCTGGGCAGGGGACACAACGGGAGCGAGCTCAGCGCGTCTCCGAGGGACACGCGCGTCCGTCGGCCCGCAAACGGGGCGCCCCGCCCCGCCCGCCCCACTCACCGGCAGCCGAGGAAGACGTGGTTGGCCCACACCATGGAGAGAGAGACGAGGCGCTGCAGGGCCCCGCTGTCCCCGGCCGGCGGGCCCGCGGCGTTGCGCAGCAGGAACTCGCGGCGGTGCCGCCAGTGATGCTCGGGCTCGCAGTCCCCGCGCAGCGCCTCCACCCAGGCCGCCTCCTGCCGGCTCCGGCCCAGCGGCTCCGAGGCCGCGGCCTCCGCCATGTTCGCGGCTCGGCCCCGCGGCGCCTGCTCGCTTCGCCCCCGGCTGAGGCCGCTACTGCAGCGGCTTCCCGCCTGCACCCGCGTCGCGAGCGCGACCACCGGCGACCCCGGACCCCCTCCCGCCTCGAGCCGCTGCAGCGGGCGCGCGGGGGCCGCTCTGGGAGCCAAGAACAACGGATGCAGCCGATCCGCCGCTTCCTTCCGTCTGTCCATTATGACCTCACTACCGGTGCGGCCGCCCCTTCCCTCCGCGGGAGAACCCGAGCCGCGGCAACCTGCTGCCTTCCCAGCGTGCCCTGCGGTTCGAACTGATGACTGTCGTCCCCCCCGCAAGAGCCGAGAGCGCTTAGGGGAGCGGCCGCCTGCACCGCTCTCATAAATAGGAACGTCCGCCCCGTGCCGTTCCACGAGCGGTTATGACGTCACTGGCGGCGCTGTCAGGCCCCGTGCCCAAGATACCCGGCTGGAGGGTCAGGGCCTAGTTCCGCGCCAGGAGGTTTGCCGGGGATCGGGATTTGCCCACCCAGCACGTGGCCCCTGGGTCCCTGCCCCGGCCCCCACCAGACCCGCTATGAGACCTCAAGGAAGGAACCTGGGAAAGGCCTTCGGGTCCTTTTGTGTCACGGTGCCCACAGAAATATGGGTCTCCCACTATTCGGGGCAGCTCGTGCTCACCCTGAGAGCCTGATCCAGATCCCCTCCCTGTGCTGTGTTGGACTGCAAGTAAATGGCGTGGAGGGCTAGTATGGCAGGGAGAAGGAAAGAGCAGACAAGCCCACAGCTTCAGAATCACTGGTCTCTTAGGACCAGGGTTGGTGTATGTGTAGCTGCAACAGACTACATTTGTGCTCTGAAATAGACAGAAATGTTTGCTGCCTTTCTGAGTTTCAAATTACATTCTGTTAATCTGTGCTAAAAGATTGTATTGCTGTCCCTGTCTTTCACATTTGGTTTTCTGCCTTGGTTTTGCCACTCGATCATTTTCTGGTTTTGGAGACTGTAACTTATCTTTATTAGTTCACAACACATGTTGCAGAATGCATAGCAGTACTCATAGCACACACTGCTTGCAAATGTACAGCAAGCACCATACAACTCAGCTTCAAAAAAACACACAGTGCTGTTTATAAAGGTAAAGCAAGCACTACACATTCCTAGCAGCACCAAAGCTGTAGGCCCAGAGAACAGTCCAGCACAGAATGCTACTGTGGCTGTTAAAATGCTCTTTCAAAGCCTCCCTCAATGGCCTAGCTCCGTGCTTAACTCTTGTAAGGGCCCTTTTGTGCGGCTTTTCAAGGTCAGCAGACAGCAGCTCCATCTCTGCCCTGGCAGCAGCTTTTTTCCCTTTGCCTCATAGATATTATGCAGGACACAATAAGGAGCTATAAACATAGGGATAATTTGCTCACTGAGATTCAATCTAATGAGTGAACACCACCAGGGTCCCTACAATCTGCCAAAAGCATATTCAGTCATTCTGCACCTGCTGAACAACTAGTTGAATCTGTTCTTCATGCTGTTGAGGTGACCAGTGTTCAGTTTTATGAGCCTGGAGAGCAAAGGGAGGTTGGGTCCCCTAGAATCACAACTGGCATTGCAACATTGCCAACTATTGTAATCCATCGGTTGGGAAAGAAAGAATGTCCTTACTTGCAACTTTCTGAGCAATTCTGTGTTCTTACAGATGTGAGCCTCATGCATCTTCCCTGACCAGCCACAGTGATACTGATGAAGTGTCCCCAGTGATCCACCAGCGCTTGCATAACCATAGAAAAGTAGCCTTTTCTGTTGATGAAGTGTGTGGCATGTAGGCTGGTGCCAAAATATTCATGTGCATGCTGTTTATTACTCCACTAGTTTGGAAATCCCTTTGCTGCAAATCCATCCACTATGTCCTGACATTGCCTGTAGTCCCAGCCATGTGTAACAGGATATGATTAATGGCCCTACACACTTATATGGCAATGGTCCAACTGTGAATTTTCCAAACAAAAAATGATTCCTCATTGACTGGTAGCAATCTGGCATTGCAAGCTTCCAATCACTGTTTCTCCACTGTCAATGCAGCTCTTATTCTGGTGTCCCTGCCCTGGAAGGCTGGGTGGGACAAGCGGGCCCACTGATTCAGAAATGTGGTCCTTCGTGTCTGAAAGTCCTGCACCCACTGCTCCTCATCCCAAACCTGCATTATGATGAAATTCCACCAGTCAACGCTTGTTTTTTGGGCCCAGAAGTGGCATTTCACTATCTGTAGCTGCTTTGTTAATGCCACTAACATTCTTGAATTGTTTTTTGCTGTGTCCCTCAGCCAACTGTCCTCCAAGAAATTGTTGTTTTCTGTTGTTGCGGTATTTCTCATGGGACTCAAGACACAGGAGAATTGTACATCCTGTGTTTGCAATTTTCAGGAAAATATTGCAGATCTCTGCAGGCTTCATTCTTCTGTCAGAGATGGCGGAGGCTGAAATCTGCCATGTGGCTTTTTTTAAAAAAAGTGCAAAAATTATGAGATGTGGATGCTATTATGGCATAGAGAAAGGTTTATGCTGGGAACTTGGATCTTAAGTCCTGAGATTCCTGGGTGAGTCATTTTTGCCCCATAACAAATTGCAAAAAAGTTCCAAAAGGCATAACTCCAGATGGCAGCATGTGACACACTGGGATACCTACCCGTTGTGTACCGCATTTCACATCAACACTACGCTCCTGGTGAGCATGTGCAGTGCTGACGCAAGCAGCCAGGGACGTACGCACAGGCGCGATATACAAACTTCCTTGGCTCTACACTAATGTAATGTGCATTGACCAAAGTTCGTAGTGTAAATACTGCTTTATAATCTCTTCTTTGTTACTCTGTATTTGGAGAAATTCATCTATTCTCTGGTACTAGGCTGATGCCTAAACTGGTGGGAGACAACTTGTATTTCCCCAATTCTGGAGCTACTGGTCATTTTGTCTGACTGCACACTGACTGGCTTGGCCCCCAAATATGTTGTCACAGCTAGGAAAGAGGTAGCGCACAGGACTGCCTTTTGCACCTCTGACAGGCTCCAGGAATATCTCCTGTGCTGAAGGCTCATATTGATTGAGTGCAGAGGCCCACAGTGATGGTAACTGTAACTGGGGAAGGGCTTTGCACTTAGCTGGTCTCTTTGCACCAGCACAGCCAGTGCTTAATGTGTAATGAAAGAGGTGCTTGAGCTCAAACAATTTACTTTCAAAACTGATGCGACAAGCCCAGAGGTGCCAAGGCTATGAACTGTCAATCCTAGAGGTTCTGGGGCTCAGCCCTAGGAAGCCCTGGCACAAATGAAGTACGGAGAATAGCCTCTTCTCTGGTGCAAAGTGACTGAGGGCAATGATGAATTGGGCTTTATATAGCTTGTGACCTGGTGTGCCTAGGGCAGCCCTCACTGGAAATGCCAAGGTCAGAGGCAGGCTGCAGAAGGGAGAGCAGATATTCCCAAGATTGGTGGGTAATGTTGAAGTTAAATTCCCCAACCAGTCACAAACTGTACTTCTGATCCCCCCCACACTGGTCATCAAGAAGCAAAAAAGAAATCACCCAGCCCCCTATATTGCATGCCAATTCTGTGGCTCCCAGTCACCACATGGGTCCAGTACAGTGAGAAGTTATTTAAAAAACT
Organism: Dermatemys mawii; assembly: GCA_007922305.1. Classification (NCBI taxonomy): domain Eukaryota; kingdom Metazoa; phylum Chordata; order Testudines; family Dermatemydidae; genus Dermatemys; species Dermatemys mawii. Next base: position 49,044,576 of record ML677326.1, read on the forward strand.
CTGCTCACATAATACAAAATGTTCTTCTGACCCCAAAGGGTCAGCCACATTACCAGGTCAGTATAGGTTTGGAACTTACCCAAAATATCACACTGCCTGCCAATCCTTTAGTGTCTAAATCTACAAGTTTATTATAAAGAAAAAAGAGAGAACAAAAAGGGAGCTATTAAATAGTAAAGCAGTTGTATACATACAAAGATTTCAGAGTCCATATATCAGGCTCCTAGCAGTATTGATGAGTTTGCTGGCTTGAAAGTCCCTCTGGAACACATCCACAGCTTAGATGGGTCATTCAGTCCTTTCTTTGTTCAGAGGTTCGTTTGTAGAAAGGTTACTCCAGCAGAAGCAGGAATGAAGACAAAATGGAGAAGATGCAGCTGCCTTTTATAGTCTTTTGCCATACAGCTTGTATTTCCTTTGTTCCAAACAAGCTGCCCAGCACATGGCCTGGCAGCCTTAGATCTCTGGCCATAGGCATGCCCCTGCGTGCCTTGCTGAATCATAAGGTGTACCCCTTGCCTTCTCTCAATGGATCAATTGTATAGCTGATGTTCCTTGATGGGCACTCAAGCAGGTTAGGCAGTGCTGATGACAAATTGTCTGGGGGTGTCATCCTGATACGCAGCACAAGTTTAGAACTACACACATACCATACATATAACTTACAATACAAAGGTGATACAAACACTTAAACAAGATTATTATAGCTGGCAAATTGTAACATTTTTGCAGATATCTTACATGGCATATCTGGAATAACTGATTGCAATTTTACAATATTGGTACTCATAATATCCCAAAGTGTCCCCCAAATTCCATAGAGTCACATAGGAGTAGGTTGATTAAGGAAGTGTATGTAAAAGAGAAAAGAAAGAAATAACGTGCTGTTAATTTAAAAAAAAAAAAAGAGGAAGAAAAAAGAAAGAAAGCAGCAATGCTTTCATTCTCACCAGGGAAGGCACTTCTGAAGCTAAACACCTCATTGATGGTGCTAATACTATGAATTAATTTTCAAGATAGGAACAAAAGAGAGGTGTTTTTGTTCCCACTAGGCAAAGCAGTTTTAAACACCTCATTGATTGTGGTATTGTTAGTCATTTGGGGCTCTATAATAGCTTCTCTTGGTAAAATCAAAACTAAAATCTCCAGGTGAAACCCTCCAATGGCTATTGTCACACCAGTGCACATTCACTTGCTATATCAGGAAAGTTTATTTCTGCTCCTGAAACTAGTGTAGCCAGATCCAATTATTTCCATGAAGTAAAGTCCCACTGAAATGAATAGGGCAGTTTCCCCATTGAGTTCAATTATATTTTGTGCTATAAGGATAATATGGTGTGATACTATTACACAGCTTAATATGAGCAGTCTGCACCTAAGAGCACAGCAAAGTAAAGAGAGCTCAGAGTGATTATCACAGTAGGGTGAGAATTAAGGGCTCTTATCACCACACTGTAATAAATTATCAGAGCGCCATCCATGGGTGGGTCCTTGAAAGAAGAAGTAATTATCATCAGGCACTTACAATGAAAGCCCCAGCAACTTGACATCATCACTCGGAAAACGAAATTGGAACCAATGTCTCACCATCACGCAAGATGGCGTTCATGTTCCACTAGTGCGGCACATCAAAATCCTCACAATCAAGCAAATGACTCAGTGTATTTCAATTTTACTGATGCATGTGTGGGTGTGCACCCCCTCCGACTGTCTCCCAGCCAATGGACCAAAAAACATGGAAACAGTAATTTGCATTTTCCCAATCTAATTGTCTCAGACCATGGAATTTTATTAGATACCATGTCCTCAAAGAATCCTCAATACGAAAACGAAGTGCTTGTTAAAACAGCATCAAGGACTTTATTTAATCCCATCAGCAGATGGAAATTCGGGGTGAAGACTACTATTAAATTCTTACTTCCCTCTGTTGTGCTACTGTAAACAGCTCTGCAGTGTAAAATCACCCTCTGTTGTGAGGCTTCATCATAATTAAGAACCATGTAGTGTAAGCTCAGAGAGTAAAATTACAGAGAGAAATGAAGGTCTTAACTGAATCTCTTCCCTATGTGCATATGTTTGTTCTCAACACCTTCATGGTTGCTTTAAACATTCTTTGTATATAATAAATTTACATGTGGGGCTGGTAACACTTCCTGTTATAAGGCTACCTGACACTTCCCATTATATGACCTGTTTCCAGCAGTTTATAACTTTGCTAAACTTCCACTATTCAGGTTGAAAATTTCCATGCTGGAGGTCTGCCTCAGTTTGATTTTTTAAAAAAAGTCTGTTTCTGAGAATAAACCTAGGGAAAAGTATGCTTTGCCCCTCTTAAATTCTTGAGACCCTTTCTTTGGAAAATTCCATTGCCCACATGGTTTGGAGCAGGGACTTGACATTTGGCAGGACGGTTGGCTTTTGTGTCAGGGATATGCCCTGTAAATCCTCGTGAAAATTTCTCTGGAACCTAACCTTTCCTATTTGGATCAATTCTTATGGGGCAATTTGATTCACTTAATATTGTCTCACTTAAAGTAGCATTTTTCAGGAACATAACTGCAGCGTTAAGTGAAGAGTTACTACATTACTCAATTATTTTCATGACCAGCATGTTACCGGTTTTTGTATGATACCTTATATGATACATTTTAATAGTACAATAATATTGTATACAATCTGTTGATTCAGTTTCTTATACAGTACTTTTGGGTTTAGACTCCAAGTTTTCCCCATGGGGTGTGTGGACCTTGGTTGTCACAGTAATACAATGCCATACCTTCTTGTATTCTCTTAATACATATAGTGTATGAGGTTAAGAGTACTTGTAAATCGGGACCCCTTAGTTCCTTGAGTCAAACTGCCCAGACCTTGGAAGGAGAGAAAAATAACTAATATTTTGTTGGCAAGAGCTGGGAATGGCTGCATTACACAAATGGATGCTATTAAATATTTATACCACCATGCACCATCATGAATTTTGTATATGCCACATATTTTCTGGACACAAATAGCTATTGTAGAAATACTATAGAGGGTTTTATTGGGACTCCAGGCAAAGATGTCAGGTGTCATTTGATTTATTGTTATAGAAAATCATGGTTCTGTTTTTCAGTGTTATACCAATAGCCCTGACAACCTGCAATTTACCTGCCATGAACAGCACATCCTGAGGATAAAGGGTTGTTTTGTATACTACAATATTTCTTTCTATCTTCCATGTAACAGTGATATTTCACATTCATTCCACTGGATGGCACTGAAGGAGACAAGATCACATGTAAGCTGTTCCAGAAGTTTAATATAATTTTTAGAAGTGACAATGGCTTCCTTGTTCAAGCTACTGCTGAAATAGGGTGACAACACAGCAAATGTGAAAAATTGGGACGGGTGTGTGTGTAATAGGATACTATATAAGAAAAAGACCCCAAAACCAGGACTGTCCCTGTAAAATTGGGACATCATCTGGTCACTTTATGGTGAAATATCAAGCAAATGTGGCCTAGTTTTCAATTCTGACCTATTTGTAATCAAAGCCATCTTTTAAGCATTGTTAACTGTAGTTTGGAAGAAGGAAAGTTGCAGAGGTGAACCTGACACTGGGACCCTGAATCTAAACATACTCCTCCCCCATGGGCATGCAGAGGTAGGGGTTTGATTTTGACCTACTCCTAGGTTCAGATTTCGAGATTTTTCACTGAAAACTTAAGATGTCTTTCATGACACTTAGAAAATCTGTAAAAATTAGTAACTCTTATAGTTACAAATGGACTAATTTTAAAAGATGCTAACTTGTAATCACATCTTTTTCACAAATACATAAGAGTTTGCAGCTATGAACCTCCTTGAATTAAAAACTTCTACCTGCAATCTGAGAAGTAGTGTAATTGTTTAGAAGAACATCCACATTTGGGACCTTGTCCTACAATTCCCTACATAGGGCCTCTCTGCTTAGGAACTGCAACATCATGCCTTGAAGGTACACAATCCTTGCCAGTCACTCCGGCCCATAATCTGGGAGTCATCTTTGGCTCTTCCCTCTCTCTTTACCTGCACATCCTGACTGCTCCCAAATCTTATGTCATCTTCCTCCATAACATCTCTCTGATCTACTATTTTATCTCTGTCCACATCACCGCAACTCTCATCTAGGTCTTCATCATCTTCCACCTTAACTACTTGAAGTCTTCTCTTCTCTGCCCTATCCTAACCACTTGACTCCCTGAAGTCCATTTAAAACACTATTGCTAAGATTATCATCCTGGCCTACTGCTGTGACTATATCATTCTCTCCCTCCCACATTCCCTCCCACTGAATCTCTTTGTGTAGTCCCCTTTTCCCACAAGCTTCTTGTCCTTACCTTTAAGGCCTTTCACAAGTTAGCCCTTTCCTGCTTATCCATTGTATCTTATTGTGTCAGCATCTGTCATCTCTACTCTCAATCAATGAATCATAGAATCCTAGAATATCAGGGTTGGAAGGGACCTCAGGAGGTCATCTAGTCCACCCCCCTGCTCAAAGCAGGACTAACCCCAACTAAATCATCCCAGCCAGGGCTTTGTCAAGCCTGACCTTAAAAAGCTCTAAAGAAGGAGATTCTACCACCTCCATAGGTAACCATTCCAATGGTGCTGGCCTCCATCTCCCAAGCCTGTGCTTTTATCATAAGTATGGTCATGCTTCCCAATAGGCCACTCTTCACACACAGAATGCCCTCACTGAATGATGCCAGTACTCTGTCCTTCAGATCTCTCCTCAAGACCTACTTCTACTGTTACCTATGGCAAATGGCATCCTTTGTGTGTATATATCTATGTGTGTCAACTTGAAACCTCAAGTTTATATACTGTGACGGAGTCAGACCAGAAGGATATAGGAGAGTGCTGGAAGGCAGGTATATTAGTCTCAGGATGTGCAGGTCCCTGTTCCCTGGATAGCCAAACAAAGGCTACTCCAGGCCAATCAAGACACCTGGGGCCAATTAAGAACCTTCTAGAAAGGAGTAGAAACAGCTAGCCTAATTGCAACACCTGAAGCCAATCAGGGACTGGCTGAAACCAGATAAAAACCTCCCAGTTAGTCAGGTGGGTGTGGGTGTCAGGAGCTGTGGAAGGAAGTTATGCTGTTGGTGAGACTGAGTGTTGGACAACATATCATACAGAAGGAAGGAGGCCCTGAGGTAAGGGTGAAGTGGAGTTTGAAGAAGTGGGGACTGCTGTGGGGAAGTAGCCCAGGGAATTGTATTGTGTTTTGTGCCTAAAAGGTCAGCCATCTTAGCTGATACTATTAGGGTCCCTGGGCTGCAGTCCGGAGTAGAGGGCGGGCCCGGGCTCCCCCCTTTTCCATCTTCCATACTGGCCTGTGATGAAGGTAACTCACCAGGTGGTGACTCTTGCCAATTATACTGAGAAAGGGAGGTCACTTTGGGGCCTAGATGAGTTTCTGAGGCCCCTAAATCTGCCAGGAAGTGCAGGACCCACAAGTACAGACTTGGAGCTTTGTCACAATACATACAATGATGAGTTGATACAGAATCTAGGCTTTGGGAAACAAAACACTCCCAAAAGCTAGAGAGTGGAAATTGAACTGCTGAAGAAAATCACTCATGCATATCACAGGCTTGATTATCCACTGCCTTGCACTATGTGTAGCCATTCGCATCAATGGCAAGTGGGCATAACATGCTATAAGAAAAAATGGTAGCATTTTGCACCAACTTTGCACAAGTCCTTCCATGAGTGCAGGGGACTGGACTAGATGACCTCTTGAGGTCCCTTCCAGGCCTGTGATTCTATGATTCTATGATTAAGTTTAAATGATTGCACAAGGGGCAGGGAAATGGGGAGTCAGAGGCATAGTACACCAACTACAGGATTTCCTTTCACCTAGTTCTTATCTGTGTGGTCGCCTCTTTAACCACATAACAGACATGTATTACGAACATCATCTTCTTCTTCTAGCCTTAGTCTCAACAAGTCCTTCTCTTCCATTCCAGTCTGTCTAGAAGCAGTTCCTTGGAAACTCCACAGCTAATCAAATCCTTTTATATGACATCCATCCATCCGAAACCAAACAAAGACTGAGGGCAGCTATGATTGTTATCTATAAATGCATCAGAGGGATAAATACTAGGAAGGGAGAGGACTTATTTAAGTTAAGCAACAGTGTGGACACAAGAACAAATGGATATAAACTGGCCATCAACAAGTTTAGGCTTGAAATTAGACAAAGGTTTCTAACCATCACAGGAGTGAAGTTCTGAAATAGCCTTCCAAGGGGAGCAGTGGGGGCAAAAAAAACCTAACTGGCTTCAAGACTGAGCCTGATAAATAGTCCCCACAGCTGCTCTGGGGGCTATTTAAAGGCCCCAGGGCTCCCCTGCTTCTACCACCACGGGCCCTTTAAATAGCTACCAGAGCCCTGGGGTAGCAGCGGAGCTGGGGCTCTGGCAGCAGTTTAAAGGGCCCAGGGCTCTGTGCCCTGGGCCCTTTAATCTGCTGCCAGAGCCCCAGCTGCTGCCACCCCGGCAGTGGGGAGGGGAAGGGCATTTACTGGTACAGGGTGGGCAGGGGCTGGCTGTGACCCTCAGCCCCCGCCTTCTGCTCGAGGCCCTGCCCCTTCTGGGAGCCAGATCTGGCTCCAACCCAACCCCATACCAGTAAGTCCCCATTTCTACTTTCACCCCTGGGGCTGAGGTGGACCACAGGTCTTCTCTCCCCATGGGGCTCTGCCCTGGCACATCCTTGTCTGCTCCGTGGCTCCACCCCCTGCTCTTCCTCTTTGCCTTCTGGCCAGGCTGAAAGTCAGAGCTGGGCCATGATAATTGCTTCCCAAGTAGCCTGGCCCACTATGCTGAGCCTCTGGTCCAGGGCTCTCCACAGCAGCCCGGGTTCCCTGGGTGGCTCTTGCCACAACCTCACTCCAGCTGCTGGCCTGGCCATGGGCAGGGCCACAGGGGCTGGAGTCACAGAGGAGATGGGGCCTTGGGAGAAGAGGAGGAGCTGGGGTGGGGCTATGTTTCCCCCCCACTTCTACTGAGGTTTTGGTGTGCCTCTCTCCCACAAGCACACCAACAGCATGCACCCAGGGTGCCATTCCCTGAATGGTTTCTGTACACAAACTTTATCCATTATTCAGTGCTGAATTTGTTTTCTATTCAAGGATATCAAAGCATTTAAAAAGCAGTAGCAAAAAAATCCTCACAACCCCTCTGGGAAGTAGGTAAATAATGTTATCCTTGTGCCATAGATAAGAATTTGCAGCACACAGAGGTTAAGTGACTTATGCAGCTGGGGTTAGAACCCAGATTTTCTGTCTGCCAGTTCCAGAACATTAATTACAAGGCCATCTTTCTGCCTTCCTAGAGACAAAGCACTGTTTAAGGTCTGAAATGTGACCCTTAATAAAGAGGAGAGAGAGAGAGAGAGAGAGAGTGTGTTAATTCCAAAAGGGCTGACTGTATAACCATGGTCTTCTCAGGAAACTGATTAAGACATCCAAAAATAGTCTATACATTATTTGGAAAGAGAGTTAAGTTTAATATTTATGCAACGTATAGTGCTTAGTGGTGAAAGTTAGTACATTGGTAAACAGGGGAAGTGGAACAAAAAATCTGTATCAGGGATAGTGTTTATCATGATCTTTCGGAAGGAGGGCAACACAGTATCTTCTCTGTATTATTTTGGAAAGGTGTTCAAGTAGTCTGGTTGGCAACTTCATGCCATTACTTCACATCTGTTTGATAGACAGAGAAGATAGAGATTTTATTAGAATGTAGTGAACCAGCAATAATTAGCCTGTGGCAAATTAGTGCAGAGCTATGCTACTTAATATGTGTAGGCATAATGGATTAAGATTTGACACCTGTGAAAGTATGAAAATGATGAAAATTAATAACTTCCTGAGACTGGAATGATTGTTGCTGGTGTTTTGTAAGTTGTTTAATGTCACGGGGAGGGATCTGGTTCCCTGAAGATGTGAGCAATCATTATGAAATTTACAATGCTCTCAACTCATTTTTTTACCCACTATATGGCAGACGGTACGCAGAATAGCAGCAACACAGATTTAAAAACAAACACTGCTAAAATACAGAAACAGAGAAAGGAGGGAAGAAAAGTGATGTTTGATATTTTGCATTTTTTAAAAATCTTTTTTTGATAGTATCTTCAATTAGTAGTTTTTTTCCACTGTATCTGCCAGGAAAATTTGTGCATTCCTAAATGGAAATCGGACTTTTAAAGTCAGTCACTTAGCAAAATGCTTTTAAAAGGAGACACACAAAAAAAAGCAACATTAACTATGAAAACATTGTAACTATTTATAGGCAATATATGTTTGATTTCCTGCGGTTCTAATTTTAAAACCCATCCAATAGCAGTAGATTATAAATATTAAGGGAATAGGTTCCTGGCACAGAATGGCACTTTTTCTTCCAAAAGGGACATTACCAGTTTGGGGCTACAGTCTCTCCTGCAACCCATTGTGGGTGAGGGGAGTGGGGTTTGACTTGAAGACAAGTGGCATGGCTGGAGCACCACTGAACTCGGATGGTCTCCTGGCTGTTGAAATACAATCTTGGGACTGTGAGTAGCAAGGCCAAGTCTAGAGCAACCCTTGGGGTGCTCAAAGTTACAATGAGGGGAGGGTACACTCATCTCAGGCTTGTCCTTGGAATAGGGAACCACAAAGATGGCATAAAGCAACCAAAGGTGGTATTTTAGCAGAAATATACAGTTAATGTGCTCTCCTCATGGCCTCTGGTTTTGTACAGAGCACAGTTCAGTCAGGCTGGAGGCTTGAGTCCATGATAGCCATTAGTGTCTTTGGAAGACTAGGTAATGATACCTATCTTTATATTTGCTATTTTTAGGGACAAAAATGTTGCCCAAATATATAACAGCTGCAAATAGATGAGATGTAGGTCCATGTCTTTCATGCAGATGACTCTTAGGATAAGGGCAGATCTACACTTCAAAATGCTGGGATTCCTTTTCCCACTCAGTTTATCCAAAACACCTTGTCCAATTCTGTGCAAACATTTCATGCAAACAATTCTCTGGGATCCAAAAAAACCTCAGTTTGACTCCAGATTTCATCACTCAGGTTCCTTTCTTTGGCATACAGCAAAGATATGCTGAGTTGATCAGACTTAAGTGTAGAGGATGGGACTACATCATACAACACATCCAAAATGACACAGAAAATCTTTTCCTTTATATATATATTTATATATTACATTGCATTTACTATACAGTGCATCACACACACCTTTGGATTGGTTTTGTTACTTTGCAGAAACCTATCCCTGTGCAGCTACTCTGTCCATGCATTGTTTATGCTAACTTACCTTGTCCATTTTTACTAAATGGTTCTCAGGGTGTTCTCCCTTTTATCTTACCTGTCTCAGACATTCTGTCTTTTTAGTCTACTGATCTATTTACTTATATTTAGCACAAACATTCTGTTTTCAGCCTGACAATCTGTTTACCTTCCTAATTCTATCCTCCAAGACATGAGGCCTCCTTTCATGTGTTAATTACTCATGTCAGGCCAGGCCTCAGCTGCATGTCAGAGACTGAAAAAGGACAAGCAAAGAATCATGGACTCCCTGATGGCTAGTTTCCTCCCTCCCTTTGTGAAAAGTTCACATGGAACTTATGGAGTGTAGAGAAGAGCCAGGCAGTAAAGCAGGAGTCAGCCCAAGAGGAATGATAACTGGCTGCATCTGTCCCAGTTCTCCTGACAGAGGGAATCAGGAATTCTTGTTCCCAAAGAAAGAATGTGAGAGAAGGGTGGAAACAGCCAGCCTGGCGCAGAAAGAGCAGGAGACGCACAGACAAGTGAATCTGACTTGGCCACATAGAATTTACTTCCCTTCAAAAGAGAAAACTGAGCCATTTCCCAGCCAGGGAAAAAAAGATCCAGAGCCTGCTGCAGAAGAGACCTTCAACGTGGCCCTAGCTACCATGAGGCAGCTGATAACCTGGGGAAAAGAGAGGGACTTCCTGGGCTGCTAAGAACAAACTGAGTTATCAAGGGACTGTTCCTGCCAAAGAAAGTTAGGTAGGGTCAAAATGATATTCAACAACTATTTTATTATTTTTTAACTGTATGACACCCCTCCCCCCCAATAAAAAAATATTGTCTACATCCCATTTAGTTAGGGGGAAAACACTATGGCAAAAGTCAACCACTAACTAACAGGGAGGAGCCGGACCGTGACCAGATAACATGTATTAAAGTGTCAACTTGCCCTGCCTGCTCTAGGGTTTTAACATATCAGTCAACATGTAAAAATACACCTTTTCTCCTAGTCAAGACAGGGCCCTAGAATTTAATTCAATCAGTTCAGCACATAGAATCATAGACTATCAGAGTTGGAAGAGACCTCAGGAGGTCATCTAGTCCAACCCCCTGCTCAAAGCAGGACCAACTCCAACTAAATCATCTCAGCCAGGACTTTGTCAAGCCTGACCTTAAAAACCTCTAAGGAAGGAGATTCCACCACCTCCCTAGGCTAACCCATTCTAGTGCTGTCTTCCTCCTCCTCTTCGTCCTCCAGAAACTCATCCTTCTTGCTCAGTGCAATTCTCCCCTTGCAAGTGTCCATGGACAGTGGTGGCATAATGGTGGCATCACCCCCCATAACTGCATGCAGCTCACGGTAGAAGCGGCATGTATGGAGCTGTGACCCAGAGTATCCGTTCGCCTTCCTGGCTTTTTGATGGGCTTGCCTGAGCTCCTTGATTTTTACACAACACTGCTCTGTGTCCCTGGAGTAGCCTCTTTCCATCATGGCCCTGGAGATTTTAGTGTATGTATTTGTGTTTCTTTTTTTGGAACATAGTTCTACCATAACAGATTTGTCTCCCCGTACTGCGATGAGATCCAGTACCTCCCGTTTGGTCCATGCTGGAGCTCGTTTGTGAATCTGGGACTGTGTGGTCTCTTGTGATGCTGGACTCTGCATGGTGACCTGTGTTTATGAGCTTACCACAGTGGCCAAACAGGAAATGAAATTCAAAAGTTCCCAGGGCTTTTACAGCCTACCTGGCTAGTGCATCGGAGTTGAAAGTGTTGTCCAGAGCAGTCACAATGGAGCATTCTGGGATAGCTCCCAGTCCCAGAGGCCAATATTGTCAAATTGAGTCCACAGTACCGCTAATCTGGAGCTGCAATGTTGATTTTAGTGCTACTCCACTTGCTGAGGTGAAGTACAGAAACTGGATTTAAGAGCCCTTTAAATCGAAAAAACGGTTTGGCCGTTTGAACGGAATCAGTTTTATTTTGAATTAATTGGGCTAATTCCAAAATAATCACATACTGTAGACCAGGCCTAAGTGTCAACAATTGAAATAGCAGCTTTCCCCACCCACACTACGGGTTTTCACTGGTTGTGGAGTCTGGCCACCAGTGGTTAGAATCAGGGAAAATCCATGGCATAGGCAAAGACATTCTAAAGGCCAAATAAATTATATCAGCTGCTTTTCCTTCATCCACTGTTTTGTTGACACACTCAAAGACTCTTAGGAAATTAGAAAGGTCAAGATGAAAATTAATGATGACAACAGCACTGGATTCGCTGTGCCAGACGTAAAAGATAAAACAAAAACATGTTAATTAAAAATCAAAAGTGAGTCCCGTGCAAAAACAAATAGACCACATTTTTTTGTGTGAAATTGAACAACTTGCTTTGGGAGAATAAATATTAAAGACATCCAGATTACCTACAGCCAGCCTTTGCATACATCTTTTTGCAGATTTGAAATGCAGAACATAAATTATTCTCTCACCTCTCCTGTGCCTGTGTTCTGGTGAGAACAAGAAGTTTAATCAATACAAAGACTTAGGAAAATTTAATATCTGGAACAATGCCAACATCCAGACAATGAACCAGCTCCATAAATGTCCATTCTTGATCACAATGAAGTAAATCACCAGATCAGAATGAGCAGAATCAAGACTTACAACAGAAGAAATGAGAACTCCATAAGAGCTCACCAGTTCTTTTAAATGTAACACCCTTCTAGCAATGAATCATGTATGCAAAGCAGCCCTGAGTAGGGCTCTGTCCTCACAGGAGAGTAGAGCTAGGGGGCAAAAGTTGAGAGATGGCCAGAAGAAAATGAAATGAGATTTAATATAGATAAATGTAAGGTAATACACCTGGGAAGAAATAGTAATCAAAATGGGAGTCTGCTCTTTAGACAACAGTAGTGGAAAGAAAGGTCTGCAAGCAATAGCAGATTAATTACTGTGGATAGAAGCTCAAAATGTAACATGGTTGCAGAAGTAGAATGCCATTCTGGTGCCATAAGGATGGGGTTTGCAACCATGATTGTACATGGATCACTTATAAAATAAAACAGATGTGATGATAATGCTCTGTATTAGCTACAAACCTCACACCGGGCCTGAAGGGGTTAAAAGCAATACTGGACCCAGGTAGCCCGGCTCTTCTGGATCTGCCAAGCATGCTCTGCCTGGAGGAGTGTGTTGAAAGGAGCTCAGGAACCCAGACGTAGGGTAGGGGACAGGCTGCCAGAGAAATGTTGCTTTCTCTGGGAATCCAGACAGAAGGTTGAGCCTGAGAGGGGATCACAGAGTGGGTCAGGCCCACAGGCAGAGCCTTCTCCAACCACCCCCTTGGAGAGCCTGCAAGGCCTGCTCATTTGGACTTTTTGTAAAGCAACTGACTGTTTGAACAATAGGAGCCAGGCCCCAAACTAAGGGAGCACATAGTTAGGAGGTACCCCAGGGTGTTAGGTTTAGACTCTACAGGGAGGAGCCTGATGGTGTTACTTTCTACAGGGCCTGGGCTGGTGCCTTGTGGAAAGGAAAGACCCAGGTCTCCCAATCACATTCCACATAAGGAAAAAGGCCCAGCGGTGGAGGCTCTAAGCACTCCCATCCTCCAGTCAAAAACCAGACATCTCTACAGCCCCTGACAGACAGACGAGGGGCTGGAGGTCAGGTGCACTAATGGCTAGACCGCCTGGCTCTCTGAGTGCCTTATCTCATACCCATAAAATACAAATTACTAGTAAAAATTATGAGTTTTCAACTTGAGAAACAACTAGTCTCCTAACCACAAACTTCTGATGAATTTGTAAAGAAGAGCTTTCCTTTTTTTCCTTTGGGATTTGGTTTACAATGAAATGTTGAGTGATGGTTTAAAGTGATCATTTTGATACTGTAGCTAAGACTGAGGAAAAAACAAACAACCATCTTTTTTTATAAAAAAAAAAGTCAAAGAAAAGGACTATGTTTGAGAAACTATACACATAATTAAAGTTATCTAGGTCATCTGCCCCCTGATGACAGCTGCTCTAGTCCTGCACTAGTCTGCCTCTTCCTGTGACTTGGCCCTCCAGTCAACTCACTTTTAGTCCTGCCCTTTCAAGGGAAGCCCCAGTCAGCGTACCAGTTCTCTCTCAGCATCATACCATGGGTTCAGTCCAATTTCAAGCTTTTGGGGCCTGCCAGTCTTTGGCTCCAGGGTCTTCACTCCCTCACCTTCATAGGCCCAAAGGAGAATGTGGGCTCATTCAGGTTCCAGCCTAGGGATCCTGTATAAAGAAGAAGAGGCCTGTTTTTTCAGACCAGCTGCTGTTTCCCTGAGCTGCTTCCTACCATGGGCTGTAGCTAGGTCTTCCCTGAAGTTTCTTCCTCAGCTGACTTTTCTGCAGGTTCCAAAACCGAGGGAAGCTGAACTTTTCATGAGAAACAAAAAAGTCCTGCAGCAGGCCTATCTGTCCTAAGAGGATCTGACTCGTGTCTCTGGTTGGGTTCTAGCCCCAGCTGATCCTTCATTCCAGGCAGCTGCAAGATAGTCTCTGGCCCAAGCCAGGCCTTCCTTCACAGGTCTAGCTCAAGAAATCTATTCCCTTTCTCAGTCAACCACCACTGAGCTAGACTTTTCCTCTTTTAGCTCCTCCTTCCAGGCTTGACATCTTGCACAGGTGTAATGGGATGGAGCTGACAGGCTCTCATTAATCCCTCCTACTCAGCATGGGGACTGTATCCCCCATCTTTTGGATACAGACTCATTACAGTGACAAGATTCAGTAAGAGGAAATTCTTTTGCTGAGAGACTAATTACCAAATGTCAAGATGCTTCTTATTTAAAGAAGAAACACTGAATGAACATACATAAGAGATAATGAACAACATTTTCAAAATTATCTACGTTCCATATAAGACTGGATGAAACATTTAATTGATATTTTGAGAAGTCATTGTGAAGTGAAAGTCTGCAAAGCAAACATAGCCAGAGTTATAAGAATTAAGTGGTCACAATGCCTGATAGTTGCTTGTTTGGAAGTTCACAGTCACACAGATCAGAAGCAGTGTACACACAATCCCAGTTTTAGATGAGAAGAAACAGAAAGAAGAGCACTGTCACAGGGGATTTAAGATTGATTCAGCTGTTTCATCCTGCTGGGGTCGTGACATGCTAATGTATAACTCGGGTTTTATTTTGCTGAATAGTGGACTGACTAAATATGTTTATAGAAAACATCAAAGAATATGAAAATACTTCCACTGACTGTATTGCACAATCTAGCACCTGGATAAAGAATTCAACTTTGAATTGTTGTTTGGGGTCTCTTATGGGATTAGCCCATGCCTCGTAATCAAAATGTCTTCTTCTTCAGTGACTCTTGTATTCCTGAATGGGTGGGAAAATAGCTTCAGTGTGAAGTTCCTCTGCCAATATCTGTACACTCTTCAGAATGTTTTGAAATCCCTCATCTGATAGTAAGACTGTAGAATGATTTTGCTTTGTCCAGTTGTTCTACTGCTCCAGATATATCAAAGTCAACACCTTGCAGTCTCTAGCTTACAACATTTATTTCCAACAACATATCATGCCCCAACACTAAGCCACACAGAAATTTAAAGTCATTAATGGCAATATTGAATAGTACTAGACCCAAGACTGACCTCTGCGGGACTCCAGTAGGTATATCCTTCCAACTGGACAGTGAGCTACTGTTAAGTACTCTTTGGCCTGGCATACACTAGCGGGGAGTTCGAACTAAGGTACGCAACTTCAGCTACTCTATTCCCTTAGCTGAAGTTGAAGTACCTTAGTTCGACTTACTTGGCTGTCCTCATAGCGGTGGGTCGACCATGGTGGCTCCCCCATCAACTCCGCTTACTCCTCTTGCAGAGCTGGAGTTCTGGAGTTGATGGGAGCGCTTTCAGGGCTCGATTTATCACGTCTAGGCGATAATTTGATCTGGTGGGTAGTGTAGCCCTACCCTTCGAGTAAAGTCTTTCAATCAGCTGTGCACATCGCCTTAGAGTAATTTCATTTAGACCACATTTCCCAAATATTTTAAGGTTTTCCATCACCTGTTGTTAAGTCAGAAAGAACCAAGTGTACCGCTCTGACTTACATCCTGTGCAAATTACCTGGAATCAGTGGGATCAAAGCAGAATTTGGCCCAATATCTGCTTTATCCAAGTAAGGGTTTACAGAGACTATCTATGGTTGGCTCTAGACATCATAGGCAGTCTGAAAGTTAGAGAGCACTATGTGATCTCAGTCTGTGTTTATCATGGAGTTCTGTGTCTTTTATACAGGGAAAATAGATTTTGTCAAACCAATTTTATATTTGTCCTAGCAAGTTTACTAGTCTCATTGATAGAGATAACTGTGTTGACAGAATACACTTGCATTTTGGAAGGCATTTGACTTAGTCACATGACAGTCTGCTTAAAAATTAGAACAAAATCAATGTGCCCAATATTAAATGATTAAAAATTGGCTAATTTATAGAACTTGATGTGTAACTATTAATGGAGAATCAACTAGTGTGGGGTATTTCTGGTGGGGTTCTATGAAGATTGGTTCCCAGCCCAGTGCTGATATATTTTTATCAGTGGCCTGGGAGGAGAGTAATTTCCTCCTCTGCAGGAGTTACTAGATGAAATTCAAAGGCTCCTGTTATTATTCAGAAGGTCAGAGTAGATGATCATAGTAGTCTCCTCGATTTAAAATCTGAGTCTATAGATAACAATAGTAATTTGTTACAGTGATATATAAAAGTCTGAGACAGTGACCTTTACTGGGTTTTTAAAAAGTACTTTCTTTGTTAATGTAGAAGAAATCAGTTCATTAAAGGCAGCTGAAAAAATATAGTAAGATATATTAAATTTTGTGTCTGTCATAGCACATGCTGGGGCTGCTTAATATATGGTTGTAAACCAGAGAGTTTAGATTTAATAAAGTTAGAAGAAAGAATGAGTCTGTCTCCATCCTATTAATTTTCCAGGAAACTCAAAATAGACTTTCAAGAAAATAAAACGTTTTGGATGATTACAAAAGAACTGATTTTATACTAAGTCATTTCCATACCATGTGATCTTCTAACAGACATATCAGACAATTAGTCAGGGGCCTCTCTCTCAGCACACTTACCTCTTTATAAATTGTAGGCAATGATCTTTTCAAAGAAGGGCATGGGGAGGGGGAACTATCCTTCTTACTTACAGTCAGATAGCATTTATCTTGTCTTGGTTTATTCATACTGTGTGTCTTGGTTATCTGAATGATTTAAGTCAGCGTCCATTTTGAAGGATGCATTTTAGATTAAATAATTTATAATCCAAATGAAAATGGCATTTGCAGACTATTAACCAGAACTGACTATATTCTGAAGAGTGAAATATTTTGCAAAGTTTATTCAGAGCATAATCTCTTTTTCATAGCATGAACCCACAGAACTCTTGGGCCGTTCCTTCCTAATTATTTGGCAATGCTAAACAATTAAAGTGAAGCTTTATTTTCTTTACTTTCCTTTTTTTTTTTTTTTTTTGAGCACTGAAAGCCAGATTTTGTCCTTGGTTATGTGCATGCAAAATGCGAATTGCACATACATGACCAAGAAGTTTCCCCTTACAATGCTGACTGATTTTTATACTTGTGATTATTATACTCTTTCGCAGAGTAGCTCTATCTATTTGTATCATTGATGGCTTAATTTGGCATCATTTTAAAGGAAAAGAATGTGCTGATCACAAAAATCTATACAATGATAACTGGCCAGCCTGAGTCACTCACATACAGTTACGCAGACAGAACTATACAAATGATAAACGAATACACAGCTTTTGCATGCCTGCTACATGTTAAGGCTTACACTATCTGTTACAGGCATGGTGAATCTGAATCAAAACCTGTTTACATTGCAACAGCAAGCAGGATTTTGTTGCAACACCATCAAGGTAGAGCTCAAGAACCACGCAAGTAGTATGATCAGCTGAAGGGGGAACTGCATGGAGAATTGGCCAGCCCTGCTGTAGCACAGCTGCGACTCACCCTGCAGCACCTCCCGCTGGTCTGTCTGGGAATTAGCTCTCACCAGCATCCAGAGTGCCCTCTGCAGTCCATAGTCCCACATGCACTGGCCCCATATCCCTCCCTGGACCCCGGTGCCCTCTTCCCTGGGGTGCTGCACTGCTGCAGTACCCCCACAGTCTCACTCTGGGTCTCCCCCCCCCGGGGAACCCCCACCATGCCTCAATCTAGGCAACTGCCAGTCACCCCTTGCCCCCATTCTCTGGGGCAGACTGCAGTATCATTGCCATTCATCACTGGCAAGGGGGGTTGGCCTGCTGCCTCCACTACTACCCATGGGCTGCCCCCTGCAACCCCAGTACCCCTTGTTGGACCATCTCCTAGGCCCTGCAACCTGGGGGTTTCCAGGCTAGAGCTTCCCCAGTTCCTCTTGGCTTGACCCAACCCTGCTTCCCTCTAGGTACCTTGCTCAAACTCCCAGCAGCCAGGCCTGTCTACCTCTACAGCTAGAGGAGACTCTCTCTGCATCAAACTCTAGGCCCTTTTATCAGGGTCAGCTGGACCCTAATTGATGCAGCCACAGCTCTGGCTGCTGTGCCCACTCAGCCTGCGAGCTTGCTTGCTCCCAGCCACAGCCCTTTGCAGGGCTGTTTTAAGCCCTTCTCCTGGAGTGGGGCAGCCACCTCGCTACACCTCCCTCATTTACCCTTTGCTATGGAGTTGGGTTCCAGGAACATGGGTCCTTTTTCGCTTGCTACTAGTCTGTGTGGTCAGCTTTTCAGAAGGAAAGAGAGGCCAATCATTGCTGCACCAAAAACATGCAGCTTCTTCAAGGAGCTGCACACCATCCTCAGTGGAGATCCTCTTCTCCACTGCCAAGAGCTCCAGGGATACTTCAGGGGGACTGGAGGCAGTGGTCAGTGGAGTGAACCTCAGGGATGAAGTGGTGGACAAGGAGGAGGAGTTGGAGGAGGATGTGGGACAGGTGACAGACTTCTCCGATGGTGTGGTGATCCAGGACCTCTTTTTGAGGGGGGTCTAATCAGTCCCAGCAGTCTGGCTCTGGCACACCTGACCAGGAGAGGGGAGCTCCAGTAAGTACTCATTTTGCTTTGATACTGCACAGTGACATGAGGTAGAGGTGGCCTTTATTTTGTTACATGGGACATGTGGGAGAAGGGATAGAAATTAACCACACTAGGTACTGTTTGCATTTGCTTCCCATTCCCATGGGCAGCTACATAGTGGGGGCCCTGTGGAAAAGTTTGTTCATGCACACTGGGATCTCCCAGGAATCCTCCACTGAGATCTCTAGGAAACTTTCCTGCAATACTGACTCTGTCTACACATCAGCAGAGTGCCTCTTTCAGGTAAGGAGATGAATGAGAAGGAATAAGGAGGACGTGTTTTGAGAAGTGCTGCAATCATCTGATCATGCAGGCTTAAAGGGGAAGCCTGTGTATACTGTAACATACCCGCAACATCCAGCGGGGTGAGAAAAACTGCTTGGTCTAGCTTGATGTAGTTGGGGTTGGTCCTTCTTTGAGCAGGGTGTTGGACAAGATGACCTCCTGAGGTCTCTTCCAACCCTGATCTATGATTCTATGATCCAAATACTGCCTAAGGTAATAAAGTTTAAGACTTAGACTATGCGCTTTGGTAACTCTCTCTTGCTTTTTGTGCCTACCACTTAAATCAATGAAAATCTGTCTTTCTGTACTTATAAAAGAGATCTATTATTTTACCTAAAACAGTGTGGTTTGGTTGAAGTGCTTGGGAAATCTCGGCTGAGTTTACAAAGGTTAGTGTGTGTCCTCTCCACCTCGAGAGAGGGGCAGGCTGGGTAATGAACTTACACTGGTCAAGCTTCTGATCAGGGCAAGATGTATAGTTCGGAGTGCAAAGCTGGAGGCTTGGGAGATTTGCTGGTACTTTTCTATGTGTAATTTCTGAGTGGCTCAGGTAAGGTGACCAGATGTCCCGATTTCATAGGGACAGTCCCGATTTTTGGGTCTTTTTCTTATACTGGCTCCTATTACCCTCCATCCCTGTCACGATTTTTCACACTTGCTGTCTGGGCACCCTAGGCTCAGGGAGCATTCATGCAACTTAGCTGGGTATGGGTTCTCCACATGCTGCTGTACTGAGTGGTAATAGTGCCTGGAGGGGTTTGCTGCTTGTCACTAGCAACACTTTGAGAGAGACAGCTCATGCTGGAGCATTAAAAGGGCACAGCAGTCCCCCAGCTCCAGGTTGTCCCTCAGGGATCCCTTCACAAAGTCACCCGTCCAGAGGATGAAGAATTCATCAGAATTCATTCAGTGAAGCATTCACTGCATCCAGCCTCACAGGTTCAAGTCTAGGGACCATTAAATAGGTGAAAGTTCACATACTGGTCTCAACAGCTACAAAGGTATATGAGGAAGGCACACATACTACTGAAAATGCAGATTTGTTTACTTTTTTCATACACATTTAAACATAGCACACTAATTGGGAAAGCTTTAATCAGGAAATCCAGTTAACAGTCCTCTCTGAGGTAACTAGTTTAAGCCCAAAGGCAATGCAATGCCCAACTAAGCTTTATTATAAATACTTCTGCTGAATGGAAAGACTTACCTTATTTAATGGGGACTCATTCAGGTGATTTTGACCCAGTGTGTCTCAACCTTCTATTTGTTGTGTGTTTGGACAGCACCTAGCACAATAGGATCCTGCCAGGACTGGGGCTCTTAGGTGCTACACCAATACAAATAATCATTGTCTTTGGGGTATTAGAGACTGACCTGGCAGTACTTGAATATATGGGCAGCACGTGAACCACTGACTGTGGGAGCCCCAAACCCCACCCCTTCTGCCTGAGACCCCGCCCCTTCTGCACACCCCACAGAGCCCAGAGCTCCTCCACCATGGCCATTGGCCCCAGCCCCAGGTTAGCGCCTCCACCCTGGAGTGCTGGGAGGGTGGGTGGCATGGCCCCACCCCGGAGCACCAGGAGCGCGCAGCCACAGACACCCCCCACAACCCTGGAACACCAGGAGAGCAAGCAGCGTGGCCCCAGCCTGAACCAGGACCACCACACAGGGGGAGCTGCAGAGTGGGATGCAGGAGGCGGCCTGGGGGTGGAGCGTGGCAATGCCATACCTGGCTGTTTGAGGAGGCACAGCCTCCCCCAGCCTATGATACCCACCGCACATGCTTGAATAGCTGACAAAGATGCAAGGAAAATGGAATATTTACTGGCAAGCCTGTTTTTCTTTTTAAATTTGATTTTCAGCTTATAGAGAGGAAACATATCTGGTATCATTAGCTGATTTGTCAGCAAGAGAATTCCATTTCTGCTAACAAAAACGTACACTCATCTTCAGCTTTTATTCTTTCACTCTACCAGGGATGAGAAAATTGCAATGGGGTCATTTGCTTAGGGCCAAAAAATATCTATGCTGACTTACACCCCGGTACTTGTGGCATCAATAGTGTATCAGTTGTAACTCAGTGAACAACACACCTCTTGAGCTATAAATGTTTGCTAAAGTTGCACTAGTTTGTTTTACTTGTTATGTTAGTGTATTCATGGCACATTCTGACTCTTGAATTATTATAATGGCTCTTTTTTTTGCTCAATTCAATACTTTTAAAGAAAACATCAAAGAATCCTTTCTGCTATCAACTCTTCTACGGTCATGAGATGTATCAATCCTCAGGACCACTATCCTCACCAAAATACTAACTCCACTAGATTTGTTTCTAAATGTACTGTACAGAAAAATGTTCATCTGACCCAGCCTTTTAGTTTTGTTCTTTTTCTTTCAAGGCTGTGAAATGAGTGTCTCATAAATATGCAAAACTAGTGGACTGTAAGAATTAACTTGACAAATGGGAGAAGCCAAGCTACCAGAGTGAAGAAAGATTAGTTGTGAGAAATAAAATAAAATAAAAAACAAGCTTCAATTCATGAAAAATAAAACCAGGAACAGGATCACTTTTGCGCAGTGACGTACAAAAATGTATAACTCACTTATTAACCTGATTGATGAACTTGTAAAAATTATACTTATAAAACTTGTTCCCTTCTTTGTCATCGGCTAGATAATTTGCTCCAGGAATTGGTGTAAATTTTCTAAAGCGTAAGTCTACAATAGAAAATGTTTGCTAATGTAGTGATATAGGTACAGCTCTACTGGCAAACCCTCCTAGTGTAGATGCATATTATATCAGCAAAAAAGCATTTTGTGCCAAAGTAGTTTATACCAGTTCCCTGAACAAAGTAAGCTATACAGGAAAACCCACTTTTTTTTGCCAGTATAACTGCATCTAGACTTGGGCTTTTACAATATAAAAATCTTGTAAAACACCCCTGTCATTGCTATAGTTTTATATGTAGATCTAAGCCTTCAGAGGTCAGAAGCAGCATTTTTTCCCAGCAGAATAGATACATTTGCTTAGCTTCTAACATGATATTATATAAAGGAGACTTGGCAAGGGAGCCCTCTTATTACTGTTATGGGCAATAGTTTAAATGCCTCACTTGCAGCTCTCCAACTGGCAGTGTTGAGGAGTCACAAAGAGAAACTAATCCCCTGTAAAATTCAGAGCTCAAATTTAAAGATTTTCAAAACTCATTTACATATTCTGAGATGCCAAACTTGCTTTTGACTCCTGCTTTGCCCCACCTTTCTACTGTATTGCTTATGTAAAATCTTGAAACAGCTCATCTTTTCTTTGTCATCAGAAATTCTTTTTCCCTTCCTTTTTCCTTATAGATCTTACTGCTGTTCTACTAAAATAGCTAATTTATATTATCAGATGCCCATGGGCATGCAGTGTTTCACGTATGTAAGATTAATGATATAATACGAACTGTATCTAGAAATTCAAAAATCTTTTTGTGTTTCAATTTGCAACATTTCTGCAAGGCATTTTTTCAAAGAAATGTCCATGATTTCATTTTCCCTGTAGACCATAAATAAGCTTTTTCTTTTTCTGCCATTGAAATAGTGGCTTTATCTTTTAACCTTCATATTTCTTCACTGAGCTTTTGGAATCTATCATGTCAGAAATTTAAAACAATTGTTTTCCACTCACATGCTACGTTATGCATTTTTGCTGCTGGCTTTATTGGTTGTTAGTTATTTCAACTGGCCTCAGTCTTTTCAGATCTTGACAAATAATCCCAGTTACATTGATGAACTTGACAATCTCAGACCTGCAGCTGAACCATTCATATTTTCATTCCATCAGTTGTCAACAAGACCATGATGTCCCATTGCTCATTGGTCTCTCATAGCTTCCCATTTTTGCTGTTTTGTGATACCAAAAGATTCCATAGAGATAAGCAAGGTTCCATATAAGGCAAAGAAACTATATCTTTATAGACGCTTTAGGCTTTTGGCCACACCAGCTCCTGAAATTTAGCTGACTAGTTAATGGATCTCTCTGTGTCATACCCAAAGATGATCATTTGCATGGTTGAATGGACTCAGATATGTGTGCCAGATGGTCGGTTTACTGCAGTGCTGTGGTAGGAAGGTGCTGCACTATTAAAGGTGCATCACTTTGATGAGAGGTTAAAAACGGTATCCCACTTCTATCAATTTCTAATGGCTGTCTGGTTCTGAATGGCACTTTAGTCCCAGGAAACAGTGCCAGCTCTGAAATTCTTGAGCCTCCGGGTGAGCAGTACACAGAACAAAGTTTTCTAAAACACATTCAGATACAGATTGATTTACGTCTTGTTTTATGGAAGACAGCCTGAAGAGAGGAAAGGTGGGTGTACAGATAGCAGAGAAATGTTTATCAAGCCTGCTCTGAGTGGCAGCCAGAGTCAGTTACTGAAGAATGATGCAAGGCAACATGAGCAAGCTAAGAAAATGTTTTCTGTGCCATTGGAGAAAATCCAAAGAATGCTCCCTTTAGTCTGAACATAAGAACTGCCATACTGGGTCAGACCAGAGCAAAGGTTCATCTAGCCCAGTGTCTTGTTTTCTGACTGTGGCCAATACCAGATGCCCCAGAGGGAGTGAACAGAACAGGTAATCATCAAGTGATCCATCCTGTCACCCATTCCCAGCTACTGGCAAACAGAGGCTAGGGACACCATCCCTGCCCATCCTGGCTAATAGCCATTGATGGTCCTATCCTCCATGAATTTATCTAGTTCTTTTTTGAACCTTATTATAGTCTTGGCCTTCACAACATCCTCTGGCAAAGAGTTCCACAGGTTGACTGTGCATTGTGTGAAGAAATAATTCCTTTTGTTTGTTTTAAACCTGTTACCCATTAATTCCATTTTGTGACCCCATAGCACAAGAAATAGAGAAGTAAATAATACTTCCTTATTTACTTTCTCCACACTAGTCATGATTTTATATACCTCTATCATATCCTCCCTTAGTTCTCTCTTTTCCAAGCTGAAAAGTCCCAGTCTTATTAATCTCTCCTCATATGGAATCATTTCTATTTCCAATTCCAATATTTTTTTTTTTGAGATGAGTCAACCACGTTAGTACTCAGTATTCAAAATGTGGGCATACCATGGATTTATATAGTGGCAATATGATATTTTCTGTCTTATTATCTATCCCTTTCCTAATGGTTCCTACCATTGTGTTTGCTTTTTTTGATTGCCGTTGCACATTGAGTGGATGTTTTCAGAGAACTAGTCACAATGCCTCCAAGATCTCTTTCTTGAGTGGTAACAGCTAATTTAGACTATCATTTAATTTGTATAGTTGAGATTGTTTTCCGACGTTCATCACTTTGCTTTTATCAACACTGAATTTCATCTGCCATTTTGTTGCCCAGTACCCCAGTTTTGTAGCTCTTTGCAGTCTGCTTGGTTCTTAACTAGCTTGAGTAGTTTTGCATCATCTGCAAATTTTGCCACCTCACTGTTTACCCCTTTTTCCAGAGCATTTATGAATATGTTGAATAGGACTGGTCCCAGTACAGACTGCTGGAGGATACCACTATTTACCTTTCTCCATTCTGAAAACTGCCCATTCATTCCTACCATTTTTCCTATCTTTTAACCAGTTACCGATTCCCATGAGGACCTTCCTTCTTATCTCATGACAGCCTACTTTGTTTAAGAGCCTTTTAGAGTCTGGAGTCCTATTATAACTCACTAGGTAAACTGAATGACTTGTCCTCTTAGCTGAGGGTTTCACAGCTAAAGAAGGGACAGTGAGACCATTGGGTTAATGTTACTATTTATAAGGTACAAAATCGACAATTTGATGCTACATATTATATACACACACAAGCATATAAGTCACTACACAGAGGTGCGGGATTAATTTTTATAGTGGGGGTGCTTAAGGTGAAACCATGTATTTGGGTTGCTGTTATGACTTCAAATCGGGGGTGCTGTAACCCCCAGCACTTATGTCACTATATGTTACGGACAAGACCTCATGTGGCTGTGCGGAATTCTGTGGCCCAATAGAAATTCTGCAGCAGCTTCAAATAGATAAACTTTTTTTTACTCAATTACATATGAAAATGAATAGTACAGCCCACAGAGTAATGTAGTTCGTGATTTATGTTGTAATAACTTCAGTTTATTTTAGGTTGATTCCAAAGTTTCACTGGGCCTCAGCTGTTTGTATCTGCATCATAGACTTTGTCAAGAAAGGGAGAGGAACTGGATGTTTCGCTGACTGTATAGAGAAATTTGTGGCATTTAGAGCTGAGAAAGGTATAGCTTACATTTTGGCACTATGGGGGTGGTTGATAATTTTTGCACTGGATATTGGATGCACCTCTCTGCATTGCTCTTCGGGTTGGGAAAAGGTTAGTGTGACATTTTGGGGGATTTTGGCTTAGTTCCTTACTCCAGTCATCAGGTAGCTTCCTGCCCCACTTTCTGCCACTGTATCCAACAGCAGTAGCTAAGCAACTTAAATTAATGTTGCAGTAGCAGTATAACTAACAATACTGACATCTAAATTGTAGGGCTATCAAGCGATGAAAAAAATTAATCATGATTAATTGTGCAATTAAACAATAATAGAATACCATATGTTTAAATATTTTTTGGGTGTTTTCTACATTTTAAAATGTATTGATTTCAATTACAACACAGAATACAAAGTGTACTGTGCTCATTTTATGTTTATTTTTACAAATATTTGCACTGTAAAAAACAAAAGAAATAATATTTTTCAATTCACCTAATACAAGTGGTGTAGTGCAATCTCTTTATCATTAAAGTTGAACTTACAAATGTAGAATTATGTACAAAAACCCCTACATTCAAAAATAAAACAATGTAAAACATTAGAGCCTACAAGTCCAATCAGTCCTACTTCTTGGTCAGCCAATCACTCAGGCAAACAAATTTGTTTCCATTTGCAGAAGATAATACTGCCTGTTTCTTCTTTACAATGTCACCTGAAAGTGAGGACAGGTGTTCACATGGCACTGTTGTAGCCGGCATTGCAAGACATTGACATGCCAGACGTGCTAAAGATTCACATGTCCTTTGATGGTTCAATCACCATTCCAAAGGACATGCATCTATGCTGATAATGGCTTTTGCTTGATAACAATCCAAAGCAATGTGGACCGATGGATGTTCATTTTCATCATCTGAGTCAGCTTCCAGCAGCAGAAACTTGATTTTCTTTTTTGGTTGTTAGGGTTCTGTAGTTTTTCACATCAAAGTGTCTCTCTTTTAAGACTTCTGAAAGCATGCTCCACACCTCATCCCTCTCTCAGATTTTGGAAGGCATTTCAGGTTCTTAAATCTTGGGTCAAGTGCTGTAGCTAGCTTTAGAAATTTCACATTGGTATCTTCTTTGCATTTTGTCAAATCTGCTGCGAAAGTGTTCTTAAAGTGAACAACATGTGCTGGGTCATCGTTCAACGCTGCTATAACATGAAATATACGGCAGAATGAAGATTAAACAGAGCAGCAGACACACAATTCTCCCTCACTTCACTTTTTTCATCTTTGGTTTTTATTTATTTTTGTACTCTGTACAAAATCCCCAGCTCTAAGCAGAGCCTGGAATGCTCATTTTTCAGCAGCGGTATGTGAAGTAGAAAGTAGACTCTTCTGCTAGACTGACCTGACACAGAAATAAAGCAGGTTTTGTCTATCTGAAGCGAGCAAACATGGTATGTAAGTCAAGAACATATCAAAACATCAACTGCACTCAAGCAGGACCTTGACAATTATTTTTCCTTAGACCAGAGGGATGCTGGCTCAAGTGCTTACATTTGCATTAAAGGTGTCTCTGTCTAAGGGCCTGATCTGACAATGTGCTGAGCGTTCACAGCTCTCACCAAACCTAGTGACTTCAGAGTGTGTTCTGCACTTTGCAAAGGTGATACATCCTCTCAAGGGATGTAGAGAGCACAACACACCAAGTCTGGTCTCAACAGCTTCTTCTTTTTTAACTTGCAAAATGATCCCCTGGGACTAGGCACAGTCCCCCACCACCACTGGAATACATGTTTGGGCAGTATACTAAATCATTATCTTGAACCCCCAGAACACAACATCCCTCCTGTCAAAGTTCAACAAAATTTTCATGATAGGAAAATCCACAGCTCAGTATAGCAACTCTAACTCTTGCAGGGTAGACTACCCAACCTTGTGCGGTAAAAAAAGAAAAAAGGGGATTATTCTGCCCCAAGTCACTCCCCCACACTCTGTCCACCTACAGATTCAAGTAGACAGAGGGGTTTGTGATGTCTCATGGAATGGCTGTAGACTGGAGTATATGTTCCCAGCATAGCCAGGAGAGGTGGAAGTTCTACAAACCCCCCAGTACTAAGAGATAAAGTCCTTTGAGAGGTGCCCTCCAGTACCTTCCCTAACAGGAGCAGACCCTACCTCCCTCAACTCTGAATGTGCATGAATTACAAGAACAAGAAGCATCTACTGATCAAGAGATGAGGAGTCCTTTGAACCTGACTTGGGTTCTTTGCCTCCTTCTTGGGTATGCAGATGACCTATATATGCCATCTTAAGAAGGAATCTCCTAAGCAAAGTGATAGGAAAGTGGGCCAGTAGCTTTTAAGATCATGCCAGGCAACTACTTGGGCATTCCCACAAAATTGCGAATCCAAACGTGTATTCCAGGAGACAAAACACGAGTAACCTGTTGTCAGTCATGATTGTGTTTCATGTTTTCTTGATGTTGACACACCTGTTTCTCTAGGCAAGGTTTCGAGAAACTCCAGTATTGGCCACCTCATCAGCAGTTCCACAGGCGATACACCTGTTGTGGCATGAGGGATTGTTCTATAATTACTCAAAAACCAAGATACCCTGATCTACAGCGACCTCTCAGTAACGTTAAGTCCATTCTTAGAGAGAGAGAGTTCTCTTCAGTCCTTTACCAGCCATTTGTGGATAGGTTGTAGAAAGCAGATGTTATATATTTGAGCAAAAAACCCAGAATTCCTCACTAGTAAAGGCACTAGCATTGTCTGAGACCACAGTCTCAGGCAGTCCACGTGTGCCAAACGTAAACCGAAGCACCTCAAATAAATATAGAGAAGGTATAGATATAGATAAGATACTCTGACTGGCATGACTTCCATCCATTTGTTGTGGTGGATGCACAAGGAAGGGGTCAGCACAGCTGATGCATTGTCTGAGCCAAGGCCTTCCTGGCCATTCTCATGGTAATAAGTCTGCTACTGGAGATGATTTTCTTAACTGTTGGCATATGGCACAGCCCAGTACCACGTGCTCTCAGTCTCTTTAGACTTGGCTGCCAGATGTAACTTCTGTCCAGAGGTTTAATTTGGGTTGCCCCAAAGTGAGTTCTGTGAAGTTCCTCCAGTATTAACTTTCTTGCCTTGGGAACCCCGCATTTGGAAACTTAGTTCCCGATGCCGGTGAGAATAAGGATGAATGTCCGAAGATACCATCAACTTGGGCCATCCACGTTGTACAAAATGAGACTTGGGACAGAACAGGATCTGAGTTAGTCCACTGAGCAATCTATTTAGCTGTTAGTGGAGCTTCTCCTACACTGCCTAATGCTAGAACTACTTCTTGAGATACAAGGGAATCCTCTGGTGCTTTAGCCCCTAGCAGCCAATTGAGGCTGTCTGCATCACCAATTGCCCATCCAGGCTTATCAATAAGCTGATACTAATACGCTGCTAGCAATAATGCCCAATGTTTCAGGCATGCAGAAGCCAAAGCAATAGCTTTGGGCTCTCCCAGCAGTCCTAAAAGTGGCTTAATGTCACTTATTATAGTGAATAAGAGATACTGGTGAAACTTCCTAACTGAAAAGACAATAGTCAAGCTTTCCTTATCTAATAGGGAACACAGTTGTTCTGTTGATGGTAAGGAGTGTGAAGCATAACAGACTGGCCTGCCAGTCCCATCTTCCATTCAGTGCAAAATTACTGTGCTCACACCTTGTGAAATGTGGGTGAAGTGTCAAGTAAGTAACAGGGCACACAGGGGCAAAATGCACTAGGAGTTTGGCTAACTTCAGAAACTCTTTGATTTCTTTGGAGGCAATCTCCTAATCCTTACACCAGTGTCACTCTGCCCCTTTTTTGAGCAATGCATGAAGCGGAGGAAGCTATGTTAACAGATTTGCAATGAATCATCCATAGTAGTTTTAAAGGCCAAGGTATGCCTGGAGCTCATTCACATTTTCTGGAATCAGGGCTTCTTTGATGGTTTTAAATCTTCTCTTTTAATGGTTGCAGTCCTTTCCCTAAAACATAATGCCCTAAATAAACCACCACCTTGGCCATAAAAACATACTTTCAGCATTTGAGTCACAACCTGACTTCCCTTAACCCTTGTAGGACTTGGTCTCAGTTCTGGAGATGTTCTACTGATTGTCGTGTTGCAAGAACATTGTCTAGACATATCATGATATGAAGCAATCCAGCCAATAATCCTTCCATGACCCTTTGGAAGATAGGACAAGCAATGTAAATTCTGAATGGTAAGCAGGTATACCAGTAGAGTCCCTTATGTGTATCAATAGTGACCACAGATTTTGAGTCTTCATTCAGGACTAAATGTTGGTAAGCAAGCATATCTAGTTTGGTAGAACAAGATTCCACCTGCCAGCTTGTTGTAAAGATTTTCTATGTAATATGAGGACTGGGACAGTGCTCCAGGTGGTTTACAGTTTGTTTGTAATTATCGCATATACTTATGGAGCTGTCAGCATTTACTACAGGTACTCCCGGAGCAGCCCGGTCAGAGAATTTTACTGGCCAGATAATCCCCAAAGTGTCTAAATGCCACAGTTTCTCTTCTACCTTGGCTTGTAGAGCATAAGGAATGGGGTGGTGTTGCAAAATTGATAGCTTGTGGTATCTACTTGTATTTTCACCTCGAGATTCTAGAGCTCTCTCAGCTTCTCTCTAAATACTTGCTCATATTTTTCCAAAAGGTCAATGATTGATCTTGTGCTTATGTGATATGAAGGTCCCAGAAGTCTCCACTCCAGATTCAAGGTGGAGATTCAATTCCATCCAAAAAGGTTTGGCTCTGTCTCAGCTACTACAAAGAAAGGGAGACAAGACCTCTGGGGTCCATACTTTACCTTGACTTCCACCCTCCCCTTTGAAGGACTTGAGTATTACTTAGGTAGGGGATAAAAGACAAGCTGGGGCATGCATTAGAGGTAATTTTGTAGGTCTCGCCTCCAAAACCATAGCCACTGCCTTGTGTCAAGCTCCATTTTCATATTCTGCCCATTCAACTGAAGCTCGACTAGGATTGGTTCCTTACAGGAGTCAGTCTGATTCAAGATAGCGTATACCTCGTCTCGCTCCGCCTCCTCCTCTGATTCAAAGTCCCCAGCTGATGCTTCTTTCACATGGTGTGTCCTATGCTGCCCCTTTTGTTCTGAGTATCCCCCTATTCCGTGCCTCTAGTTTCGCAGCACCTAGCCAAATGTCCCCCCTCCTTTTTTACAACACTGAGTCTTTATGCCTGCATATTGTGTGACAATGATCCCCCACCCCACACATCAGTAGCATTCCCTATTCCCTCTAGCAATAGCAGGTCACCTTCCTGATGTGGCTCGACTGTCCCTTTCCTATCCCCCAACTTGTTGATCCACTTGGCAGGGATTTGTGAAAGGTCATGGCTGCCTCTGGTGGCCAACTCTAGTGCCACAGCAATATCTATGGCCTTTTGGAGTTTTAGAGTAGGCTTCCCCAGAATCCTTCACTGCATACCTTCATTGTTGTTGCCAGAAACAATGCAGTTGCACAACATAGCCTCCAAACCATTTCCAAATTCTGAACTTTGGGCTGCCAGCTGGCATAGATGAGCCATAAACTGTGAGACAGATTAATAAGGCACCCTGATGCAGGAGTTAAATGTAAACCACGAGACACTAACAGATGGTTTTGATTCATAATGATATGTCACTGCATCAAATGTTACCATTCCAGGACTTCTTGGCTCCAGGAAATCAATAATCAGTCCATAGGTGTCTCAGTCCACAACACTCAGGAGGATGTTTTGTCCATTACACCATTAGCCAATAGGTAACAGCAGATGCATTCTACATAACATGCCCATGTTTCCTTCTGACTGAGGTTCAAATTCCTCACCCCGCTGTGGCGTGCCATTCCCTGGTGTGGCGGAAGAATGAGAATCTGCACCTCCATGCTTCCTTGGATTCTCACTCTGGCTTTTCAGGGCAGCTAGGCCCCTTCTCTCCTCTCAGGAAAACAGCCATCCCAGGAAGCAGCTTTTCAGGAGTACCACAGTCCAGGTACAGTGTTTTGCACCTGTCAGTCGGTATACCCTGATTGCCAATATGTTACAGCTGCTCAGGAAGTGTGCAGGGAGCAAAACACACCTGGTCTGGTCTCAACAACTGCTTCTTTATGAATGTACAAGGACCTTATTAACGTAAGGACCAGGCTAACCTCCCCACCACAGAGTACATGTTTAGGGACTATTCTAAACTAACTATCCTGAAGGCTGAGGATACAAGAAAAAGGCACTTAGCACTTTACAGTTCTTGACAATGGGCTAAAATGCCAGAGATTACATCAGGTAAGTATTCCATGGGATGAAATAATATAGATCTTAAACAATCAACCATTTTCATTACCTTATCTCTCTCCTGGTTTCTAGGACTATAGTCATGACATTATCCCTACCCCATGAAGTAGTAGTAATCAGGGCTCCTGCAATCTCAGACCCCTCAGCAGTACCACATTTTACAACACATCATGCGTTAGAGTTGATTCTGCTCCCTGCTTCTCATTTCCACTCCTCTTCCCCACATGCAATGTCAGAGATCAGCTGAAAGCTGGAGCAGAAGAGCAGTGCCTGTGTGCATGGTCCAGTCACTGACCTTAGCTTGGCACACACAGTGAACTGGGAGCCACCATGGCTGCTATACTCTCCCCCACCACCCCCTCTTCCCCCATCCCTCTGTCCCCAGAAGCTCAGGCCGTGGAGCAGGAAGAACATGACTGCCATCCCCTTCCCCCACTCAAGGAGCTGCTCCTGTTGCCTGGCTTGAGGACTCAGGGTTGGAGCCTCCATCTGACTCCACTCCCTCTGCCAGTGAAAGGTAAGCTGGGCAGCTGCTGAGAAAAAGAGAGGAGCCACTGGCCTGCTAAACTCTGAATTGGTTAGGCAGAGCTGCTTCCTGTTTGGTTTTGTCTGCTTGAGACAAGGGATGGAGGCAAAGGAGTGAAGCAAGCTAGAGAGAAAAAGAGGCAGGAGAGGTCATGATAGGGACAAAGGGAGGGAAGAATATGAATGGGCTTTAGTGAATAACTGATATATTCTAAGGAGTTTTACATTTTTAAAATTTATTTGTAATTATGGACAAACAAAATGGTTCTTAACTGATAGTTTTCTCAGTTTTAATATTTAGGGGGAAAACACTAAACATTGGACCAGTTTACCAGGGGAAGTGGTGGACTCATAGTCACTTGGCGCTTTTAAAATGAGATTAGATAACTGTCTAAAAGAAAAGCTTTAATCCAGTTTTTGGATAACACTCTATGGCCTCTGTGTATGGTGGAGGCAAATTGGATGTTTGTTGCTTCAGGCCTTGGAGGTCTATGAATCTGTGAATCTATGATATCCACCTGTACATTCCCTTCCTTCATGGGCCACGAGGAGAACAGAAAGCTCTGCATTATCCTCAGCATGCTCAAAATACTTGCATCTCTGACATAAGAAAATTACTGTAATCAAATCTCATGCGTCAGGGCTTCAGCTGCTTGCCTGCAGGGGTCAGGAAGAGTGTGTGTGTGTATTTAGCAAAGAGCAAAATAGAAATATATACAACATAACACCCATATCAAATTTTGTGTGTGTGTGTGTGTGTGTGAAGAGCACAGTAGAAAGATATACAACATAACACCCATATTAAACCAAAGTGTGATGAGTGATGGGTAATGCTAGAGAAGATTAAACTTCTCACAACTCAGAGAAATTATTTCCTTGGAAAGGGATACATCATTCAAGGAAATCACATTTCCATTAATAGTTAAGTAACAAGATTTCATACGTGCAGTACGTCAGAACTATTGTGTTCTAGATTATCTGAATAAGAAGGATTTTCTAATCAAGTTAACCCCAATTTATAATTTTGGATTGGTATGGTGATAGAAAAGTGTTTTGTGAGGCTTGTGCAGTTAATATTAAAATATTCTTTATTCGTCTATTAAAAATGATGTCAAATCCATGTTTCATTTTGATCTCTTGACTAAGTCTAAAGTACAAACAGACAGTTTTTCTTTGTACTTATCTCTTCCTATTCCCTTTCCTCATAGATCTTTTTGTTCTAGTCTCATTAATCAAAAATCTGAAATAAGGTGTTTCGTAGGAGTGAAAAGTCTCGCCATCAGAGAATGAGTTTCATTTCTTCTAACTAGACTTGTATATTCTAATCTTAGAGTCTTAAGGGATCTCACAGTTTCTTTTACATACTCACAATGGCTTTTTAAAAACATATCTATCACATTATATAATACAGCTGTAAATGCTTCTTTGCTTCCTTTTCTATAGCTGGTAAAACATATTATCCCTGATCATTTCTCTACAGCCACTAAGAGACAGAGCTGTGGTGGTTTCAGTAGAAACCTTCTTTTCTTCCAAAAATCTGAATAAACCAACAGGTCACTAACTCCTCCATTTATTATTATAAAATACAAGAGATTTAATTAGATAATTTAGATATAAATGATCTTCAGATTAGATTTAAGAATGTTCCCAGTGGCTGCTAATATTTCTCCTTTCTTAATGAAAATGTGCATACACTTTAACACAGCACATACAATATAATGGGCCAACTCCTCTCCTGTGTTAAGGGGTGCTGGAGATGGGGGCAAACCATTATACAGTTGGTTACAGCTCCCTAATTCTCTCTTGTGCAACTGCAGACCATTCCTTAGCATAAGCCAAAGGACTGTCCACCAGCTTACAACTAAAAGGGTACATTGGTGCTTCAGCTGTAGGGTACCCTACTCCAGCCTCACATCATTCACATGCACCACAGAAGATGGAGGTGGTTCAGGAACCAATTTCATTCATTTTATTCTGACAGAGAATTCCTTCAGGGGAGGGAAATTTTCAGATGGCCAGAGGCAGGCAATATCCATCCCCTCTTTGTGCTGCTAAGCAATGCAAGGGGGCCAGTCTGGAGGAGAGAATGGTCCAATATTAGTCTTGCTTCTATTCAATTCCATGGCATTACATGTAATTGCATCTCTCCTTTTTCTCTTGTAACCTCCTTACACAACACGCTCACATTTATTCCATTGTCTGCTAACTTTAACAGCATCCAAAACAATCAACTAAACTTCTCAACACAAGGGACTTAAAAAATCCCAAAATAAATTATTTAGAAATGATACCAAAAGGAAGTCACTTACTTTTAGGCCCTTTTTATAAATTATCTCATCTACATATTGAATGGATATTTTATGAAAAAGTAATGAGCCTTGAAGTGATGTGTGTATGAATAAAAAGTAAACCACTGATATGCTTTTGTTTTAAAAGGGGAAGAAAACAGTCTGTATAGCTTGCCCCCCCTTCCCCCCCAAGTGTGGTCCCTAAATGCCTTTTTCCAATTCACTATCTTAACAAGGTCTAATAGAATGTGTATTTATAATCAGGGATTCTGTCCTCCACCCTTAATTTGTCAGGTCAGTATTCTGATTGCATCAGTTACTATGGACTATTGGCAACTTTTGTGCACTCCTCCCCCGGCTATTCCAACTCTACCTAGGGTGACCAGATGTCCTGATTTTATAATGACAGTCCTGATTTTGGGATTTTTTTTCTTATACAGGCTCCAATTCCCCCCCCCATCCCCCACCCAATCCCTGTCCCAATTTTTCACACTTGCTGTCTGGTCACCCTAACTCTATCTAAGGTCCAAACTACATTGATAATGTTTAAATAAAGAAGATTGGGGGTGAGGGGAGACGGATATGGAGAGTATTTTTAAAAACAGTATTTCTCTAAGCACACTATTTTCTGCTCTGTGCATGAAACGTTCACAGGAGGAGACAATTCAATGCAGCAACAGTGTCCTAGTGGAACGGTAACAAAATCATAGTAGGAAAGTCCCGCTCAGCTTCGCATTGAACAGGCCTTCCTTACATTCAGAAATTCTCTTTCCGAAAACCTCCTCACACAACTTTAGTTCTCTCAGAAACTCCCAAGAATTCAGACCTGTTTATATCAGGACAACACTCATTACAGAACTGTGGTCTCAGTTAGTTGTTTTATTTAAAAATGAGCTGGTATAATGAGACAGACAGTTCTTATCCCAAAGATCTGAGAGTGTCAGTGGGGCTCCTGGAGCGGGTGGTGATGGCACTCTTCCAAGCTCTGCCCACAGAATAAGCTCCCACCCAGGAGACAGGACTCACAATAGATTGTGCTGTTGCTGAAAATATGATCACACATGCTCGGTGGGCTCCTTGAGCTCATCTCCCCCTTACTGGGGAGCTTCTGCTTTGCGGTGAGTGCATAGTGGACCTGTGAAAGATGTCTTGCAGAATGGAGTCCTTCAGTGGTCCTTTGTGGTTGTCTGAGTATTAATGACTGAGATGGTGCCCAAAGGTGTTCTGTAGGCTCCAAAGGCACAGGGGCCCATTGGTGTGATGCTGACTGATGCACTTTTCCTCAAGGGGGATCACTTCCTGACACAGAAGCAATGAGCAAGTTCCTCCCTGTTTGTCGATATAGAACATTGCAGTGATGTGTCCATGACCAGCTGTACTGTGGCACCTCAAAGCGCCAGGAGGAAAGCTCTGCAGAACAGCTCTCAATCAGGATGAGAAAAAATAGATTTCAGAGAGACACATAACACATGCTAAAGCATGATGCTATATATGGATTCCATGATTTCCCACTGACCATGCTTATTTAGGGCCTAATATGGGAAGGTGATGAGCACTTCCTACCACCAGGAATAGGAAACAACCTCAGCACCCACTGACTTTAATTGGAGGTGAGCAAATACTCAGCACTTGCAGGACTAGGCCCAGAGAGTACAGGGGATGACTTCAACTGATTTAAAAATGTCAGAGCTGCATTGGCTTCAGTTTACCACAATTGAAGATCTGCTCTGAATTCATTATGATGGGTGGGAGCCTAGAATTTTAATGGATTGCTTTCTTTATAGTACTTTGATTATTTATTCACTTCTCCTTTGCCCCTTAAATGGGTCAGTCATTAAAAAAAGCCCATTTTAAGAGAAACAAACAGAAAAAATGAAACATAAAAAGACCTTTTATAGAGAGTCTTCCCAGTGCTTGTGACATAGAACAGGAGAGTGAAAGATAAGCCATTGTGTATGTTGAGGAAGTCTAAGAATAAAGATTATAGGAAAACAGTCTACCTTTCTTTACAAGGCCTTGATTTACATCCCTGAAATCTCAGATTTTGCTATTACAATGAAGTCCTGTTGCAGACAGAGCTGGCTTTTTATCACCACTTAAAATCTAATTAATCCGTATTGAAGCACAAAGATTTCTGTTGTATTTTAGGGTGAGGGGTCATAGAGCCTTCTTTGTTCATCCTCAGACTTGTAATCATCAGGCATTGGGATATAATTTTACCAAGCAAATTGGAAGGTAACAGATCAAATCTTTATCAGAAAGCCTAACTCATGGTTTAGCAGAGTCCTTCGTCCTTTACATGAAACATTATATTCATGAAGAACAAAAACGTGTTTCAGAGTTTTCAAAGGGTTAACATCTAAGCTTATATTCAGGGCACAAAGAACTAAGATCGTTATAGCTCCAACCACCACAAAAGATATCAGTTCTTATAGAGACATTCCTCCTCAAGCTTTTTGGACTGTGCTCTTCTAATGGCTTTAGTCTACAGAACTGTGATGCAATTAAGTGGCATTTTATTCTCTCTGGTGGGATGGGTTCTATCCTGTCTCACTACCTATTTACCTCAATGGAAAAATCTCAATTTAGAATTAAATGAACTGGAGATCTGGACCATGGGACTCTGGCAAGCTTGTGTTGTCCAAGAGGAAGGGGGAATGCAGTGTAAGGATTTTGATTCTTTCTTGGCTTTGCCTCAAGAGCTGAGGATTTCTAGGATTTTGATGTTTGTTTCAAATGGATTGGGACTTTTGGGCCTCTTGCTTTCAGGTTTTGGGTTGGACTGTTTGAAGATTGGTGAAAGACAACAGGAACTAAAGCAACGGCTATTACTGCTTGGAGGAATACTCTTCTGGATATCAGGAATCACAGCCATAGTCCCAGTTTCTTGGGTTGCTCACACTACAGTCCAGGAATTTTGGGATGAGAATATCCCAGATATTGTTCCCAGGTGGGATTTTGGGGAAGCACTATTTGTTGGCTGGTTTGCTGGATTTTGTCTTATAGTAGGAGGGTCACTACTTAATTGCACTGTCTGTTCAACTGAAGTCCATCCATCCTCAGTCCATTACACAGTAGCAGAAATACAAGATCACTGTCAACACTTGGAAACTGAAAATAGTCCTGAAAATCTAGGCATTTAAGTAGTACAGAAAGTCTTCTTTCTTTTCAAAACTCTAGCGCAAAGCAGAACAAGCTTGTTCCAGTAATGATTCAAAGGACTCTTTGTTACTTAGCTGATTCACTAAAGTTGTGTGTCTAATTCTTTCTTCCTGTAATTGTTATTTCAAAGTAGTGTTTGTCACCCTAGGGGGGCAAAACTGTTAAACCTTTTGTTTCAGGGCAGGACATTAAAGCTATAATGACTGCACAGAAGAACCATTACTTTGTTTTGCTATTAAAGCTGATCTGTAGACCTCCAAATTGTATAAGGTTGCTCTTCTATATGTTGGTTAAGAGCCAAAAATGTAAGTTTTCTTTTCATATGAAACCAATTATGCGGAATTCAAAGGCTTTTGACTCTTATGGCACAGCCATTCACCTATCTGATCCAGTAACATTTTCATGATCTGGCTAGTGTATTTTCAGCTCTAAAAATAGCCTAAAAATACTTATATTTTGGGTATAAACTTTTGCTAGAGAGAGGAGGAGACCTCTGTGTAGGAACTTTTTTCTTTATCCAGGAAAATCGTGAATTCCCAAAACCCTAAAAAGACTTGCAGAGACCTCGATTTTTTTTTTAAAAGCACTTTTAATTTCTTAAAAATGCTACATGTAATTCATCAGCATCACAGGCCACTGTTCCAAAATAGCTAGTCATTTGTTATCCCAACCTAATATAGGAAAAAAAGACACAAAAGTTAACTTGGATGTTCTGGCACCTGCATATTTCATATACAATGAAAAAATTAAAGAGCCGGGGTGGCTGAAAAATACCTGGTTAAAAGAGTTAATCTGCTCATAAGCATTTTCTATTTTAGAGAGCATAGGAATTGAGTTTTTAATAATGAATACTTGATCTGCATTAAATGAAAGACTTCTTTTAAACTTTTCTCATATGTAGCAGTTCTTGTACATGTAAATAGTTTGATTTTAAACAAATATATTCCTTAAACCTTACTAAAATAAATGCAGTATTTCTCATATGTAGACAACCTTATTTGTTAAACTACATAAAGTTTGCATGGGCTTATCCAAATATACAGAATGTGAATTATTCAGTTTATGAATTATCACCCTAAATAATGAGTTAATTACAAACATCCAAAACTATTAAAAAGCTACTTAATGAAAAGGGTTGGAATACTGTTACCCAAATAGTGATAGAAAGGGCACTATTATTTAGCATATGCTGTTCTGTTCAAAGACAAGCTATTTTCTGCAAAGCAAAACCAGTGGAATATGAGCCCAGTTGCAGCCACATCTTAGAATTATTGATTTATGTTTTTTTAATACTCAAAACAAATCCACATGGAATCAGATAAAATTAAATCTGTCAAAGTCCTTTTATGAAATAGCATATAAAAGAGGGGAAGTATTTCACAGCTTACAAACTTTATGTTTAGCGCAACAAGCATTAAACAGAAAATGTAGCTGTAGTAGTTGGTAGAGATATTCCTAACGCATTTGGACTCTTATTAAAATGGATGTAGCCCACAGAAGTAGAATGCAAAAAACTGGAATTTTATTAGTTTTGTTAGGATAGGTTTTTACTGGTGCTTATAATAATTTATCAGACTGGAAAAATCTCAATTTGGATTTAAATGAACTGGAGACCTGGGCCATGGGACTGTGGCAAACCTGTACTGTTCAAGACGAATCAAGAAGAACGCAGTGTAAGGATTTTGATTCTTTATTAACTTTGCCTGCAGAGTTCAGGATTTTAGTGTCTACATCGAATGGGCTTGGACTTTTGAGTCTCCTGATCTCTAGTTTTTGGACTGCCTGAAAATGAGAGCTTCACAACATGAACTAAAGACATGACTGTTTACTGCATAAAGGAATACTTTTATGGTCATCTGGAATTTGAACCTTACCCCCAGTGTCTTGCATTATCCATGTTATAGCACAGAAATTTTGGAATGGGGTTATCCCGAAGATTGTCCCAGATGGCAGTTTGGGGATGCAGTATTTTCTGGCTTGTTTGGTAGATTCTTTGTGATACAAAGAGTCATTACTTATATGCACAGCTGGATCAGCTAAAGATCACAAATTGTCAGTTGGTTATGCAGTGGCAGAAATTCAAGATACCTATCAACATTTGTAAATTGGAAATATAGACCTGAACATTTAAGATACTTTAAGAAGGACGGGTATCAGTTTCCTTTAAAACTCTACTAGAAGAATCAAACTTTTCAGTTCAGGATTTTTAGGTTTATCTGACACAGATGAACCACGTCACCTGCATGATTTTAGATTATTTTTTAACTTTGTTATTCCCTTTAATCACCAACTTAGAAAACTGCATCCTTCCTGCAAGGCTGGTAAACCATTTTCATGTTCATTATGGAGAGAAAAAAACAACAACTGAAACTTAACAGTGCTTAGACTAATTACTTTGTAGGTTTCAGAGTGGTAGCCATGTTAGTCTGTATCTGCAAAAAGAACGAGGAGTACTTGTGGCACCTTAGAGACTAACAAATTTATTTGGGTATAAGCTTTTGTGGGCTAAAGCCCACTTCATCAGATGCATGGAGTGGAAAATACAGTAGGAAGATTTTATATATATATATATATATATATATATTCAGAGAACATGAACATGGCAATCCTCATCTTTTCATGTTCAACTCCCATCTTTTCATGTTCTCTGTTACTATATATATAGTATGTTCCACTCTATACATCTGATGAAGTGGGTTTTAGCCCACAAAAGCTTATGCCCAAATAAATTTGCTAGTCTCCACAGTGCCACAAGTACTCCTTGTTCTTTTTACTTTGGCTGTATCTGCCTATCTGATAATACAGTTGGACTGTGCACGTCTGGTAAATAAGATACAAAATCATAATATACCAATGTTTAGTTTAAAAGTTCAACACGTGAAAATGTATGGTATCAATGTATTTGTCATATAAAAATAACTTACTATGGATTTAAAGTATGAGTTTGGGATTTCCTATTATGGAATATAGGCCCGATTCTTTTACATTAAATGAAAAAAAAACTCCTAGTGACTTAATTTAACTAATTGAGCAAGAATTCTTTGACTTACATATTTCCAACACTTAAGAAGCCTAAATATTTTGCATTGGTGGATTTGCTGTGACAAGAAGGTAATCGGCAAGAAAGTTCTAGGTGTCCATTAAAAATATTTCTGCAAGACCTAGTGTGGTAGATCCTCAGGTGGTGCGAGTAGACATAGCTCCATTGACGTCAGCAGAGCTATGGTCATTTACACCATCTCAGGCTCTACCTTAGTCTCTCTGTTCTCTCATGTGCTGGGGTGACAGAAAGCAGAGGAGGGAGGTTAATATGGTAAAATGGAGTCTAGAGTTCCATGCCTACCTTATGTCACATGTAAATATATTTTTGGTACTATCAATTTGTATAGACCTCAATTTCCTCTATCATAAAAGCACCACATGCATTGGCACAAACTGTAGCTCACAAGAGCCTCAGGCCTAGAATATATTTCAGGATAATACTGAGTTGTGTTGCCTGCATGTGGAAATTTGCACTTTGGATGTTTGTGGTCAAAGCTATTATACACCACTTTGATGAGCAGTGAATCTACTTGGACATTAACAATGGAGTTTAAATGAAAACTGATGAGAGCACTTTCATTATATGATATGCCACAAACCTAAGGACTAGCAATGATTGACGTTAACACTACAGTGACTTTCTGCAGTTAACCAAAATGGTAAGTGAACATCTGCTTTTGCAAAGAGCTCAGAGACAGCCCAGGAATCAAAGAATTCACTAAAATTAAACACTAGTCTACAAAACAGATTTGTTAAATTTTTTTATTTTTTTCAAATCACTGAAACACATTGAAAGTGCAGAGACAAAAGTTAATCTATGTGATGTATTTGCATACTTTTACAGACAAAATTAGAACAGAAACACATTCGGAATATAACCTGATTAAATATTTAGTTCAGTCCTGAGCATTTGATACTTAATACAGCATAAACATAGCAATAGTAAAAATGATTTTAAAATTATTTGATTTGTATCCTATAATAATTTCTGCTGAACTTTGTTCATTTGGCTAAACAATAATATTGTTTTGTAGCTGTAATACTTAATTTTGATATACACAGTTGCAATTACATACTGATAAGTGAAACACGAGAACTAATTACTACATTCATTATCCCCTGTGCAGGGTAAACACCACTACTTTAAGAGTAATATTTATAAATTTGAACTTTATGGTTTGTTCATATCCACTTTTAGTTCAGTCTATTGAATGTTTCAGCAGTGTGAATAATTTGAATTAGTAAAAAAACAAAACTGAAAACCCCCAGAATTGTTAAAAGCTGCCTACAAATGAGTTTGTAACACTATTAATGATTTGGAAAGTGAGTGAAAGAGCTTATACATTTAAGTCTGTCTCATTTTAAAAATGAGCAAATTTTGCAAACTAAAGCCATCAGAACTTTACAGTCGTGGCCACACCCAATCAGAATTCATTTTTTTATACTCCTCTGAATGTTATTTGACATATAAACAGCAGCAGCTAGTCTGGCAAGAATTTAGAAAGCTGTAAATATTTCCCACAATAGTTTAATGTCAAACATTTTAAATGGCCAGAACTGAACTATATTTAACAGAACATAAATAAGACTGTAAATAAATAAAAAAATAAATCATACGGTACAATTCTACACATCCTAACATTTTATATGATCAAACTGAGAAGCTGAAACAGTCAACCTTCATTTCACCTATACATTAAATGTCAAACTTTTGTTTTTAAAATTTGACCTCAGAAGCATGAATCATATCTTCTTGTTTCTAGTAGTCTTTTTTTTTTTGTTTTTGTTTTTTAAAAGAACAGCAATAAATGGAGATCCATGAAGAATTATGCTCAGTCAGTTGGCCTGACTGGCACTTGTTCAAAACTGTGTGGCATCCAGTTATACGTTTAATGGATTTGAAATAATAAATGTATTTGTGTATCACAAGAAAATCCTTGGTGTATTCAACAAAAGATTCTAGGCACAGAAGTTCCTTACCTTGACATTTGCAAACATATTGCAGCTATGTTCTCTTCATCTTTCAACAAGACTAATTACTTTCTGGAAAAGTGAAGTACTATATACAGGTGGCTTGTCAATATACTCTGTAGGTTAAGGACAAAGACTCTCTCCATAGAATTAAAAAAAAAACAAACCCTTTGAATTTAACATTTTAAAAAAACACTTCAGAGATTATGTACTGTAGATACAAGTTTAGTTACATTGTTTTGGTGATAAGATCAACCACAAAGTTTTATTTTACCAAACTGTGTGGTATAGATGCTTTATCCCAAATCTGATGCAGCAGCATGTTTCCCCGGGACTATGCCAAGCACATCCACATTTTGTAACAAAAAGGTCTGGTCAGATAAGCTAAAATTCTATTTTGGTAGACATCTTGTTCACATTTACTCCTTGAAGCTTGTTCAACTTGAACCTTCATTATTCTGAAAACCAGCCTGTGTTTTATTTACTTTAAAAAAAGAAGTAATGAGAACTGCAGCACATATCCTACTGAAATACATTATGTTTTCTAGGTCACAGACTTTTCCAGTGTGGATTTCTATACCAACAATTGTACTTGAGTCAGGGGATTCATTATGAATTTGATGGGTAGTTTTTCCTCTTCTGACAATAGCACAGATTTAATTTTTCATGAACCTGATCTTTTTTACATCCTTCTTGTTGACAAAAGTAGACAACATTTAGGTCAAAAGGTTACATTTAAATGTAAGATTTTACTGCGCAGTGGTATGACTACTCATATATAAACACCTTGATGTGAATTTGATTCAGCTTCAGTTTCAGAAAGCAGCTGCCCTTTTGGTAGTTTCACTATAAGAGGTTTTAGGGTTTCTTGTCTGCCCTTCCTTTCCCCTTCCCTACCTTGCAGATGCAAAGTACTGTACAGAGCAGCCAGAAGTACTGTCCCATTCACAAAATTATATTCCTGCACTCAGTACTCCATGTTCTTTCTTCATAGAAATAAAAAGGACAGTCAGGAAATTGTTTTCAGAAACAAAATCCCAGTGTAGGTGATGGAAATCTAAACAGCACCTGTTATGAGGCAGCCCTGCTGTTTTGGAAAGGAGCTTGCATTCATGGTTAATTTTAAACGATGAAAGTCACACTTGTACAAAAATATTGCATGGCATAACAGCCATCTTCACAGTCTGCTCATGTGAAAATAGTGAAAAGATAAACAATCTTCCGTTGAACGTAATATTTCTCAACACAGTGCGGTTCAACAGGATACACGCTTTCCTTTGTTCCATCTTTACAAAATAAGAGCACACATGCGATACATACAAACTGTACAAAATTAGCATCAATGTACCAGAATTGTTCTACTTTGGTTTTCTGGTAGTTGTGATTTGTTTGTTTTTTTTGTGCCTTTTAACATACAAGAACTCAGTTCACTGTATTTTACAAATGAACATTTTTGTAGTTAGGTGTAAAATAGAAGACCTTTAAAAGCAGGAAGCTATAACTACAAAACATTCATCTAAAAAGATGAGCAAGTGGAAAAATACTTCAGTAAAAAATGTAATTATACATCATCTGCTGGCAGGGATGGTATGTTGATCTTTGCTCTTGTGAAGTAAGCTATCTTCTCCCTAGAATGAGAAAATAAGTTCAAGGAAATCTTTAAAGTGATTCGCAGCTAAAATATTACAAGAACTCCAACAGCTTCAGTATATGATGAATAACATAAGAGAACAGCTCTTTAAAATATCAGTTTCATGCAAAAATTTCAAGTACAAATAATTGATTCTATTGACTAAAATCCTTAGGGTCAGTGCTTTCAAGG
The DNA here is from genome assembly GCA_007922305.1 of Dermatemys mawii. Lineage (NCBI taxonomy): Eukaryota > Metazoa > Chordata > Testudines > Dermatemydidae > Dermatemys > Dermatemys mawii. The sequence continues at coordinate 49,088,721 of ML677326.1, forward strand.
TATGAATATGCTTGCAGAGAGAGCTGTTGCCAGAGAAGTCTGGAATAAAGGGCCTAAATTATGCAGATTTATCAAAATAGACAGAAACTCCAGTGGGAGGAAAAACTTCTCAATACAGAAGTGGCAGCAACAAAACTCGTAATCATAACACTCAGATCACAGTAATCATATATCCTAATATGGCATTAAAGGGGGAAAAAAATCACTGCTAAAAAGGCATTTGACATCTGATCCAGACTTTTTGAAAGAAAATTAGTGGAAGGGAGAAACAGGGCAGGAGTAATAAGCTTCATGAATACTCTCAAAAAGACGTAGGTAGAATTGTCACTATATGTTCCAGTTGCTTCCCCAGAACGATCATCATCGCCTTAGCTGGATTGTGCTTCAGTCAGCTAGCTAGATCTCACCCAGACACTGAACCAGCTTCCAACAGCACTGCATGGCTTATATGGGAAAGATACAGAGCTCGATGTCATCACAATACAGAAAGTACCTTCCTATTAGCCCTGTCAATAGCCTATTGGACATGATGAAAGAAATAGGGACAAAACAGAACCTTGAACTCCACAAACCATTGGCCGTAGCGGATAAAGAGCCCCACTACTTTTGAGGAGTACTTGGCAAAGGAAGGAACAGTGACACCAAAGAGCAGCTATGCATACTCTTGCTACAGTCTACAGCAAATCTAGAACATTTCATAATGAACAGTATTGAAAACAGCAGATTTATCAGCACAGGCACCAGGATCTTCACAGTTCAGTAGATCTTCCACCATTACTACCAGCACCAGTGCTGTATCCAAGTTTTTACCAGATTGAAAAGTTTCAAGCAGATCTGGGGCATCTAGATACTCATAACTGTCTCCACCTTAACCAAAAATGGGAGACTAGACAGCAGGTGGCATTTACCCACATTGCCAACGTTACATATTGGTTTCTTGAGCAAAGGTTGCACAACAGCTCCCTGAACAGATACCACCTACGTGTCCTATCTGAACGAGGGGGTCGACAATCGCTGACCATTACCAAGCAAGGACGTGAATTCAAAAAGACAGCAAAACACCTCTAATATCTCGGATTGAATTGGACTGACCTTGACTCCAGACCCTGTCTCCCATTCACAGTAGCAGGCAGCCAAGCCCAAATCTGCTCAGTTTTATTCACAATATAACCCTCATAACTGGAGGAACTTTATCAACTGCCCCATAAAGGCAGCTCTGATCAACAAGCTCTCTGTCACCCAAACCTAATTTATTGATTGAAACATTTTGGATGAGAATCTTTACTTGCCTCCCATATAACCATTGCATAAGAATATAAAAGACTCTATGACTCAATCGCTCAACATCAGCCCCAGATTTTCGTCACGGGAGACTTTGCTGTCATCGTTCTCACTTCACTCGTGACAGGTTATCTATAGACTAAGGCAATCCATGAGGGCAAAGTTAGATAAGATGGTACATAGGACATACCATATAGATCATGGATGATAGAAGTTTACAATATTCTACCAACCCCTCAATAGTGATCTTTCACAAGAGTATTTTCCCACAGAACCTCCTAGAGGTGCTCTACTTTCATTAGTCTTTGAGTGGGGGCCATTAAAACAGGTCCATTGCCTGACAGGATAGATGCACCCTAACTCAAACGGTAGGGGGCTATTTCTCCAGTACACCGAGCCTGGTTTCCAACTGCCTAAGCTTGAGCTCCAGTTCAAAACACTAGGTCAAGAGTGCAACTATATGAACTGAGCCAATAGCTACCAGTTCACATAGTTACATAGCCATCAGGAACTTCGGAGATGATACTAAAGTTTTATCATCCCAGTGGATGTTGAAGTCATCATGTCACTATCAGCCTCAATTTCTCCAATGACACTACGGTTAGGAGCTTCCATAGCTCATGTCAAGATCTGGGAGAGCAATGGGTTGATTAGCACCAAAAAATTAGTCCCAAATTAACTCCATTCCAAGACTCTCACACAAGATAAAGACAATATATTTTATCCAATTTTGCCATGAGTGACTGCTGTATTCTGAGTTGGAGGCAAACAGCAGGGCCATACTACCTCCCTGCTCATTCTCCTTAGGCTGATGCTGTACTGAATCAAAATGGATCCATCCGTATTATCCTACCAGCTTTTGGTGATGCAAGCAAGATCGGGTACTTCTTCCATAAGTCACCCCAGGTGACACTATTAACCACCAATCTCGCATTTAATAGCATCAGCCTAAGGCTAGAACCACAGCCTCTTAAGAGTTAACAACAAGCAAAACTAACAGAAATAAAATGTGTAAGATTTCATTTCTGGTTTATGCTGAAATAAAACCCATAAACAATCTCTATCTGCCTTGTTTCTGTTGACTGTCAAAAGAGACTGGAAGGGCCAAAGCCTCACAGTCAGCCATCCAGTTATGAGGATTTCCTGATCAAATGCATTGCCTCAAAACTCACTATTATGTGTTCTAGACTGATTGGCATCAGGGAGATTTACTAAAATTATGCCAAAGAATCTCTGTTACTTGAAGTTCTGCCCTTTTCCCCCCAGTTTGGTTATTTAGTCTCTGAAATCACTAAACTGTTACACATCAGAGCTCTAGATTAAAAGCAGATGTAGGTTTTGACTAATACTGCACTGGCATATTAGCTTATACTCAGATAATTCATGTTCCAACACTGCTGCAAATTGACCTATCCTGAATAAAAGGATGTTCTGAAAATGAGAGCTTGGACTGACTAACTTTATGGATTTAGATGAGCCAGAAGACCAACTAGAACATGCTGTACCTGAAGGACTGCACTTGCAGTGGCACTTTCTGGCTCTGTTCCCGTAACCGACACACATCCTTGGAAGCTTTTCTCATCAATTTTTCGGCACTTAAACCCTGTTTCTGTTCCTCCTCTGATTGTTCAGCCTGTAGAGGGGAAAAATGACAACATCCAGCAATTGACAATTTCAGAGGCTGTAGGAGGAAGAATGTGGAGTTAAACCCATCAGGCAAAATCTCTTTACACAAGAGAGTTAATGGAACATAGCACAAAGTTACTGACATCTCAAGTAGAAGTGGTGTGCATCGCTCCAATGGGGAGCTGGCCATTAATTGAGAAAAGGAAAGAATGCACTAGTACCTCTACTAGCTAGATGCCTGAAGTGGGATTAGCTATTTCCTGGGTTTATAACAGACTAGAGCCATGCCAGTTTGAACAATACCAGTCACTGCTTGGCCAAATGTTTAGTTACAAAAGGGAAAGAGAATACTTCTGCCCATTTATACTTCTCTACAATGCTCATCTTACCAGCTTCTTAAAAAGAGACCGGCTTGGCATTAGGTTAGCCCCTGTAACGTTAGCTATTTTAGATCTATTTATAAATGACCATTTGCTTTAGTATTGCTAAGGAAAATAGTAGGACTGTCGATTAATCAAAGTTAACTCACGTGACTAACTCAAAAAAATTAATTGCGATTAATCACAGTTTTAATCGTACCGTTAAACAACAGAATACCAATTGAAATTTATTAAAATATTTTGGATGTTTTTCTACATTTTCATATATAATGTATTTCTCAGGGAACCTGATTGGTTTTTTTGTGTGTTTGTTTTGAAAATGAAATTTGGAAATCTTTCCCAGAACTAGAACTTTAGAGGACTATAATCTAGATATGTAAATACTGATCATGTGATGAGAGTAGTTTTAGAGAACTTATTTTATTTATTATTAAAATATTAAGACACCTAACACTAGTCTGAAATACTGGATAATGTTTCTATTTTTTTTTAATCTCTTCTGTCTCTTTAACGTTATTCAAACCAGAAGAAAATACATCCTATTGCAGAGGAACTACACAAGGTTCTCTGTGTTCTGGATGCTCACACTAGCTTCGTTGGCTAGTATATATCCCCTATATGCGCCGGGGAGGTCTCCACATTGGCTCCAAATAGGTTGCTGTGGTGGGACTGTTGTAGCAGTCGAGAAAGGAACCACTGAATTTTTGCCTATATTGGTGACAGGAAAATCCCCCATGCCTTCAGGTTTTGTTTTCACTGAAGATTATCTAAAATTCTCCCACACTTGCTGTAGCCGTATTGGTCCTAACTATGATGGGACTCGCAGGCTTTGTAAAGAAATAAGACCATGTTGTCTAGACTACCCTGTTTAGTCAACACAGTGGTAAAGTGGCACCAGCAGCCAGTCTACAATTGCATTCTCAAGATTGCTAGCACTGTTGGGGACTGCACCAGTACTAAAAAAAAAACAACAAAACCGTAACCCCAACCCAACCACAGGAGAATAGCCTACAAACTCTCAGTGTAGACAGATGTAGAAAGTGAAGAGAGACTGATTCATAGCCCAGAACAGGCGGCATTAGTGGGACTGTACTGTAGCATTACAGCCTAAATGCAACTTGGGAGTTGATGCCATTCTCCTTAATTCTCCAAAAAAAACCCCTAGGCTTTGCATTGGGAGGGATAAGAACTTCAGCCACTGGTCCCCTGATACTAGAGATGTAAATACTGAATACATTGTATACTTCCTTGAGGGACTAGCTAAATGTAGATAGTAAATATAAAATAATAAGTATTAAGGGACCTTTACAGAACTAACTAATGTGGAGGCATGTACATGGTAATGGGAATAACTATGGATATGAGTAATCCCTTAATTCCATATTTGTCTAAAGCATGGAAGTAGAAATAAGGTATGATACTCAATTGCTTAACAAGTTAATATTTTTTCTTAAATAATCAAACTTTTCTAGTTACAAAACAACAAGAGGGAGCTTAAATATACACAAAGAATCCAAGTGGATAAAAATAACAAACTTCGCACTATCAGCACATTTCACCCAAGAATCTCCAAGAACTTTTCCCAACACAGAGCCCTCCATGTTACTGAGTGCTAGTATTACATAATCATGTCAGAAAACAAGGAACTGAGGGATAGAGAACATGTGTGCCTTGCATACAAAGAGTCTGTGGTAGATCCAGTAATTGATCCAGGCAATCTGAGCCCCTACATTGCTCTAATCAGTACACTATTTTACATAGCGTTTCTTACTTATTTTTCAATCTTTTCTGAAATGCACCTGCCTCTTGGTGGGTGAAACTCAGCTCTCCCTGGCCAAAGTCAGAAGAAGAGTGTTCTGAAGGACAAACTAAGTGGCGTGGGGCAGGGGGGGAAGAGTCCTGTGAGGTTGCTGCACAGCCCCTCTGCAGGTATTACAGCCTATAGTTTCAAATCATGGCCTCTGCCTCTCTATTCCCTCTTTGTTGAGGTTTCTAGGCAGCTACATATGTGTAGACTTGAGCCAGCTACCACGGAATAGAACCCCCCTCTTGTCCCTAACAAAACCAAAACATTGACTTCAATGGGAGTAGGACTGGGATTTAAGATTATTAAACCTTTAAATGACTTTCGATATTGTTTCAGAACACAAATCCCACCTCCAAATGAAGAAGAGCGTTTCACCTCCAAATTAATTGGCTACTCAATTTCATGTGCAACTCGAGCATAACATTACTTTTGGCATTTAGCAAATTCTAGATTTAAATAAATAATCAATCACTTGAGTCTGGATTAATTCTTTAGTAGATTTTTTCCTTAGACTTTCCATGATCTTTTTACTCATGCTACATAATTCAGCTTTCTAATTAGTTAAACTTGATACTACTGTAAATATCTTCTAAAAACATCTAAACAACCAAATCTATCCACGAATCTATAGTCAGGGTTTTTAAATTCTCTTTATTTAATACTATTTTGGACCCATTCCAGCTATAGACACATTACATGACATTTTTCATTTGCGCATCTTTCTCAACCAGACCATAACTACTAGGTTTTTAAGCACAGCCCTCCCTGGGAATAAATGAGCGCTTATCACAAAATGATAGGGATTTTTGTTCATTTTTTCTACCTGCTTTTCAGCTTGTTTCAAGAGTTTTTGGAATCGCTCGTCCTCCAACACACACAGGGGAAGGTCAGTCTCTCCCCTGGCTTTCATCTCCTCAAGTTTCTGTTTGAGATCACGCAGTGCCTGAAGTTCATCATTCAGCCGATTCTGTCGCGTCCGAGATGCCTGGAGGTCCAGCTCCAAGTCAAGAGAAGTGCGGACAGGGTGCTCTTGCGTAGCTCTTCGCATGATCGACTGGCACACAGGCTGAATTGTTCAGGAATGATCATGTAATAAAAATGAAGAGTACATTTAATAAACAAAGGGTGAGGTAAAGAGTTGCCAGTTGGGTATGGAATGTTCACAATTATTTTTTCTGAGCACAAGTTGCCATACCAGATCAGCTCAAAAGTCAATAGGCCATCTACTATGGAATTCTGTTTCCAAGATGCTGTAACACTCCTGTAGCTCGTACATTACTGATGGCATATGGCTATGCCAGAACAGTCACGTCAGCAAGGCCCCCTTATGTAGATGAAGCCTCCACTTCAGAAGTTTTTTTTTGTCAGAACACTATCTCCCTGAATGATGTTAGCTATGTTGCCAGAAGGCCTCTCCCATGAAGACAGCTGCATCTGCAGCGGGGGCTTTGTTGGCATAACTATGTTGGTCTGGGGTGTGGTTTTTTTCACTCTCTTGACTGATGTCTCTATGCTGACATAATTTACGTGTACACCAAAAGCCTTAGAGAAAAATTGCTTTCTGAGCCTCACAGAAACACAATTATGAAGTATGAGATTTAATAATCTTTAGCTTTCCTAGCTCTTCATGTGTCACTGGTCATAAAATTATGCAGGACTTCTAAAGCATAGCATTTGATTCAATGATCTCCCGTAGCAGGTCCCAATTCAGCAAGACACTTAAATATATGTCTAATTTTAAATGCGAGTAGTCACATTGATTTCAGTAGAAATATTAATTTTCCGAAGTACCTTGCTGATTCAGGACCTCAGTGAATGCCAGAGATTGACTATAGCCTGTAAACAAGTATTTCCCTTTCAGTGCTTCAAATTTACTTCCTTTAATTTAATTGAGTTTTCTCACACGATGGTCAGAGTAAAGCCCCCAAAAATCTCCTCTCCCACATCAACTCTGCCATCCTGCTAAGAACAGTCAGCCTTCCTTAGATCCTTTCATTACTTGTACCTCTGAAGCCTACTAACCAAAAATGGACACAGTCCCCTAGGTGAGAGTGTACATTTCATTTTATATATTGTCATAATATCCTTTTCCCTTTTCAAATCCCTTCATTATTCACAAAAGTTCTTGGAGGAAATTCATTGAAAAAGAAAACTTAAGTATGGTTGAACCCTTGAAAGTATGGAATTTCCCAACCCCTTCCACCGAAACTATGTTTAGGATGAATGTTGTCTGTGTGTTCTTTATGTATACAGTATATAAGTATGCATAATATATTATTTTATATTTAAATAGTGTGTTGCATTATTGAAGGATCCCAGTGACTTTTATATACTGTACAGCATCTCTCTGAAATAACTAAGCCTAAATGTGAGGGTGGCAACTATCTGGCACACATCCTAATAGTGAGGAAGATGCAATTCTGCTTCAGGGTACCAGGGCAAAACTCTACTCTCACAAGAAATGCCATGGGATCGTTACTAACCATCCATAGGGGACAGAATTGTTGTTGTTAAAGGTCTCATTCAAAGGACCTAGACACAATTAATGGAACTCTGTTTATCTGCTTTGGAAAGATGATGGGCCTAGTCACAGTTGTGTCAAGATCTGGATCTGGGATCCCTGGAAGTCTGGGTGTTTCAGAGAGATGCTGAGATCACTCTATAGACTCCAGACGCCTAAAATCAAGCTGATGGTTTAAAATGAAGTAGAAAAATGTAGAAAATATGTGGATCAGTGCTCAGGTGAGGTGGCACGTACCATTTTAACTCTCAAGCTCCGTCGTTCTGCCGCATTTCTCACAAAGAGAGACTTTTTGGCCAAAGTTGAGCTGTCACTGTCGCTTCGATTCAGCTGTCAAAATATGGATAGAAACACACTGATAAACCAGTAGTATATTTTAATACAAAGCTTGTTCTGTTTTTCAGTTAGAAACATTTAGAAAAACTCTAGGATGTTGAGTGCTGGTGGGTCACTCTTGAGGTTCAATAAAACCTCTCAGTCAGATAAAATAAATGTCCAAGGTTAGCATCTTATACAGCATAGAGGCATTTACTGTATGAAAGCAATCTGAGGCCACTAACTGAAACCTAGGCTATTTAGTGGTGGTGAGGGATAACATTAGGTAATTTGACTATTTTTGTTCTTCAATTTACATTGCCAATCCAGACAATATCGCATCAAGACATTTCAGCAGTTTTTACTTGGAAGTAAAACAATGATTCAGCCAGTAGGTCGGCAACCTAACTTCTTATCTGAGATCCCCTTTCCCAAACTTTTGAAAGTCAAGCCCCACTTTCACGAGAAGGGAATCCCCTGTTACCTCATGTACTGTTGAAGGACCACTCACCTTAAAGTATCAATCTTATATGCCTCCCCTGGGGGAGCTGTGCTCATCACTGGCTTAGTCAATCGCATTCCCTTTCTCATAGAGCACATGACAGTCATAGCATAATGACAACACACAGGTGATGGAAGATTACTCATGGCTTGAAACTGACTGTTGCATCAATTATGGTGAAATTAAAATAGGATCATTTGCAGTTTACAATATTTTACTGAAAATGCATTGTGGATTGTTTAAAAAATTTAATTAGCTTAGCACAGGGCATACTGCCAAAGCATTGGTTGTTTTACAGTTCTCTTACTTCCAAGGTTGTAAATACTATTACCTGCCTGGGGTAGACCCTTATCAACAGAGCTGCACAGGGAAAAGCAAATTACTCTCCACGTTCACTTGGCCAACAAGCAACAACCTCAACTTCAGTCTTATTTGGATTGAATGTACATATGTGCAGATCCTCCTACCAGAAAATTCCTACTTCTCAGAAATCAGTACCACAGATGAAACAAACACAGTGGCTCTTTTCTTAGGCTATGTCTACACTGCGTAACTTACAGAGCTCTCCTGCTGGGGAAATAAAACCACTTCATGAGCAGCGGTAGCTTTGTCAGCGGGAGAGCATCTCCCGTCAAAAAAGTGTTGTCCACACCGGCACTTTTCATCAGTAAAATTTTTGTCAGTCAGGGGTTGTTTTTTCTCACACTCCTGACTAATAAAAGTTTTACTGACGAAAGTGTCATGTAGACATAGCCTTAGTAATATTATAAATGTACATGACATGACATACTGTTTTCAAGTTGAATATCTATTAAGTATATCAATGTATATAGCAGTAGAATTAAAAGGAAGCTGGTTTAAAGTCTAATACAGTTATTGGAAAGATTAGTATTACTCTTTTCTGAAGAGCTGAAAAAATTAACATGGACTACAGGAATTTTGCTGCTGAAATTTCAATGACTGACAAAGTCAGAGCTCTACAGCATTCTAATGAAGCATTTATGTGAACAGGAAGAACCTTGTGACACGGGTATATGTCCCTAGAGAGAAATCAGTCTTCTCCCATACAAACTCAGCGGTTAACTCATCAATGCTAATGATCAGACATTAGCATCTAAATGTTCGTTAACCACTTTTCAAAGGAACAAATGGGATTTGGGTCCCTACCTGTCCTTTGTGTCTTTGAGAAGCTCCCCCTACAAACTCTACTGACTACACATACTTCATGAGAGTCGCTTCCAAATCATATGAGAAGAGGTGCTTTACTATAAGGGAGTGGACATCAGCAGGCAGCTAGCTGGAGTGAATTGTCTGTAACTTGAAGTCTTTAAACCATGATTTGAGGACTTGAGTAACTCTGAAAGAGTTCAAGGGTCTCTTACGGGACTAGTGGGTAAAGTTCTGTGGCCTGCAATATTCAGAAGGCCAGATTAGATGATCACAATGGTCCCTTGTGGCCTTGAAGTCTATGAGTGCATATCCATCACATGTTTTCTGCCCAGCACATACAGCACAGTGGGGGAGGAAGGATGGTCTTGTGGTTCATTCAGTGCAATGGGACCCAGGAGGTATGGGTTCTGTCACCAGCTCCACTACTGGCTTCCTATAGGACCTTTTGGCAAGTCACAATCCCTGTGTCCTGGCCCTGCCACAGTCACAATTTGAGATGCTGCATGTATCTTGGTTTCACACTCTGGTTACATCTATACTAGCAAATGTCATAGCCATAATTTACCCCAGTTCAGCTCCACTGCTGGCAGGATGGGTGGAAGTTAAGGGGTTTATATTGCCATGCCCAAGTTTACACAACAGTAGCTAAAACCATCAGGGCCATTTCTACATCACACCATCCATCATTACTTCCTCTGGAGTAACAGAGTTAGGGCTGCAAGATTCACCAGCGCAGGGGTGAAACAACAGACAGTGGGCCCTGGATTCAGCCAAAAAGTTATCCAAACATTGGAAAGCCCGTAGAGCAGAGTATTCTATGGATACCTAGTACGTGTAGTGAGTGCAAGAGGAAGTGAGTGCAAGAAGAATTTCACAGGAGATTCATTTTGTGACAGGATAAATACGACTTACTGCTAAGTGCTTTGATACCAATTATTTTCATTTTTTAATCAGATGAATCACCATAAAGTTGGGACCAACTTTAAAAATTTCATTATTTAAAATGGAAACTTCTGATTAATTGAGCAGTGGGATTGGTAAGGAATTAAAATGCTGAAAAAAAAAAAAAAAAGATATATACTTGCCGCTAAAGTCATTCTGGGATCAAAACAAGTATAAAAAAAAATCATTCGATTTGTTTTTAAATTAAAATTTGTGTAACACAGCTTCTGATCACTTCTTAGATCTACAAACAAATATTTTTATTGTTTAAATACCAAACACCTATTGCTGATAAACTAAGGCAGTCTCCATGTTACTGCTGTTCAAAGGGAGACTAAAACTGTATTGTCAGAATCAAATTTGAGACTAACGCCCAAGGCAGAGCTCAGGGACACAGTTGTAGCAGGCTTTCAGAACTGCACCATGTAGGTGCTAACCATACTATCATTTAAATTTAAATATCATTTAAATAAATCATTAAATAATCATTAAATAAATTATTAATTTATTATAATTATATTTATTAATTATAATAATTTATCAATTATAATTATAATAATTCATTAAATTAAATCATTAAATAAATGATCATTAAATAATCATTAAATAAATAAATCATTTAAATAAATCATTTAAATCAATGATATTTAAATGATATCATTTACAATTTAAAATCATAGTAAGCTTCAAAAAGTGATTCAAAACTGATAGCAGCTGAGCTCTTTCCAGGCTATGTTGCCCTCAACTGTACGTTATTAAAAAATGCTAATGCAGCGTTTGCTTATTGTGAGCTTTAGTCTAACACATTTTCAACAGATCAAAGATGCCAGATTATTTTAGTGCACTGCTATGTGTGAATTACTGTTCTGTTTATACAGTGAAACCCACCCCTTTGCAGAGGTCCAACACAAGACATTTCATACATACAAGCCCTCTGCAAAGTGTTGCTTTTCATCCATAGTAAAAGTGTTTTGTGACAATATATGATTCACTATAAGCCTGTTCCACTGTGTATCAGTATGTTCTTTTGAAAATCCAAGAAAAGCACAATTTAGACTCTTGCAGGTGAAAAGTGGGTTTTCCCAGTACACGATTCATTGCCACTAATGTGCCATTGCCAAGGAATTAAATGACTCTTTAGTTAATAGCATCTCTCTGAGAGTGCTCTTCCTCTTACCCTACAGATGTACTGGTTCCGCTCTCCTGGAGAGAAGGTTTGTGAGCGCACGATCATGCTGTTCCTGACAAAGGGACGCTGTCTAGAGCTCAAACTGGCTCTGTCCTTGGGTCGGACCGCCATACTCTCATTTGCGGCTTCCTCAGTATTAGTCTCTTTATCAGCCTGTCAAGAGGAATTTAAAATAAAAAATACAGACACTCCCCTGCCAGCGATATACCTTGCAAGCACTGTTTTCTACCCTCCCAAGACCATTTAAATTGAAATCCAACATAGAAAGCAAAGAATCTTACCTATAACTAAGTGCAGCAGTGTTCAATTTAACAAAATCAGTTAAAAAGTGTAAGAAAAATCTTGCCAGTTGTTCTCTGTGCCCAATACAATCGCAACTTCCATCTGAAACATTTACAGCAGGGGCCTCACTAATCTGTAAACCACAATCCGGAAAGTCTGTTCTCAGAACAAACATTCAGGTTTGCAGTTTACAGTGGCACAGCGAGGTTCTGATGCTGTTCTCGGGGCAGGGCTGAGAAGGGTGATGCCACATGCCTAAAGGACTAACTGATGCATTTCATATTGCCCCTGGACTCCCTCCCTGCAGCAAACACTTCAAAACAAGGCTACATCACTGACTGCTGCTGTTCTTCCTTGCCCACCTCATGGCAAATGCTAATCCACCAACCTCGCTAATCTGAACTGGGGCTTCCCACTCAACTAACTGATACAATAGTAATTAGGTCCCACTTTATTTACTGTGCCCACTGAAGTAAACATTTAGGTATCTTTTCTCCTTTTTCTACAACAAAGCTGATTGTTCTTTGAAGTTTTCACTTCTCTAGTTGTCCATACAGATTAGAGAATATCTTAAGCAGCAGCTCAGCAACAGTAGGAGGATTTGGCACTAGTAGATCACATTTCAATTAGTACTGCGATCAGATATTGCACCACTGCTTGCTGCTAGGCCTCTGACTCGCTGCTCAATGGAGGTCTTCTTAACAAGGCCTAGACCGCAGCTTTAGGCCACAATTCAGAAAACTACTTAAGCATGTATCTAACTTTAAGCAGGTGAGTTGTCCTAGGTATGTGCTTAAGCATCTTGCTGAATCAGGGCCATGATCTGTGCCTGCCAGCCCGGTCCCCAAAAGACCCTCAGTCCATTTGGCCACTCCCTGCACTAACTGAGAGCTAATTACAATCCCCAATGAGTCACTAGACCAGGTGTTGAACTTTTCCAAGTTCAGATAGAAGATTTATGTCTAAATTCCCTGCACTAACTTCAAAGATGTTCATTTTTTTGAAAGCACAATTTTTAGTTTTTCTTATTTCTCTTAAGATGAAATCATGACATACATAAGCAAAAAATAACTTACACATTCATAATCTTCAAGCTACTAAACTGATTTTCTTTCAATTCTTGAATTTTTTCCTTATTCAGAGACCAAGCAAAATTTTCAACTAGGATGACTGTTAGAAGTTCACACTTGCCTAACTCAAAAATGACCAAACTGATTTTGCTCCAACTTATTGTACAAACAATTGCTATAATAAATGTCATGATAATCTTTAAGCTTTCAGACCCGATATACTATTATGGCATACTCCCAGGCAAAGAAGAAAATAAATATTTCATAAGACTAAGTGGTGTCTTCAAACATGAAGCATGCTTTAGGGAAGCACAAACTAAAATATTCACCAGTGTCGGCACTACAGCAGCTAGCTGATTGCCAAGGACATCAGCATGGTCACTTTCTTCCCCACCCTTGTTTTCATCTGTCTCTGCTGTATTGGTGCATAATCTCAAGTTATCTGTATATCTGCTTTCCTCTGCCAATTTAATTCCATCCTCCTCTTCATCCACAATTTCATCAGACGCCTCTGCTAGCATTTCTAACCTGCAAGAACAAAAGTAACCTCAGTTACCCTTGAACTGACAAGGCCCACAAGAGAAAAGTACTGGAATGCGTAAATCCTGCACTTTGTACAAGAGGTGTATTGTTATCAATACCTTATCTTGATAAGAACAGGATGATTATAGTCTCACCAAATGCTTCCAAATTACTCATGTGAATGCATTTTTAATTACATACTCCAAGAAAAAACAGAGAGCTCTATTCTAATTCACCTTCAAGAACATTTTAACAAAGCACACTGAATTTGATAGCACCATGTTGCTCTGGTGATAATGTACACAAGAGAAATTTAATGCTATGAAAAAGCCTTATTAAAGTTTCCTGTACGTGACCACACATTTCTGTATGACAACTACAGAAAAGACGCACTGGGAAATACTGTTCCTTAACATACACAACAAGATACAGTAATTTAGCAACAGAACCCATCTCACTCAGGGAGGAAGTTCACAACCCCTCTAGAACAAGAACAAACAGCACATATCCTGTCTATGACACGCAGCGGCCCCCTCACCCTAAATCCTATTCTCTCATTAAATTTAATGCGTTATATGGATTGCAATAAGATGGGACAAGTAGCATTTGTGAGGTGGCATTTTGGGACACTGTCAGTGAGTCAGGAAGAACGGAGTGGATTACACAGAAGTGGAGGAGGGGAATTAGAACATTCAGTACATCTGGTAAACACAAGTGAAGATAATGAATTGTCCCTGCAGAGGATCTATTTTTTCCCCCCTGGCAAATAAAGCACTTTTCCTAAGCCCACAGTGAGGATCAATGGAAAGGACTGCATTACCAGTCTTCCTCAGCACCCCTGTGCTCCTGCCTCTTTTCCCCCTCCTCCTGCTCCTCCTCCTCCTCCGCCAGCTCTTGCTCTACCGCTTCCAACTCAGCAGATGTCCTCTCCAGCAGAGCTGAGACAGCATCCTGGTGGCATAAATAAAAAGAATGAAACTAGACACAGTTCATTAGGCAAGAAATGACATTGCTTACAAGAGCTGTGTTTGCCTGGCATTTCCTTACACCAGGAAAATGGGATTAAGTGACAATAAAAAGGCAAAGTATGGAAGTTTATGCCAGAGATCAGAATTCCAGACATGCCACATTCTAATTAGTTGTGTGAAAACATTCAAAGGGAGATTTAAGTATTCTAAGAGAGTGATACCATAAAGTATATTTCTTCTCTAATGAGGGGTGATTAGAGTATCAGCTAAATAGGAAGAAAAGATTATTTCTTAAAATCACGTACGTCTCATGCTGTTCTTGTGATGCAAGCACAAAGTAGAAAAGTTTGTTTTAGCTGGAATGATTAAGGTACAATTTGCATAAAAAGTATTTTTAAATGCAATGAAAATATTTTAACATGTGACTGCAAAGAACAAAAAACAAAGCTGTTTCCAAAATATACACATGAAAATAAGAAACCAAATTAACTAAACAGGAAAGTTAGGGAGACTCTCATTTTAAAAACAATGGAAGGAAGGTCAGGAGGAGGAGGAGGAGATAAAAACACAGGATCCAGTCCTGCAAACCATAGTTAGGCCCTCATTCTACAAACACTATGCACATGCTTAATATTTACAACCCCATATGGGACTAGTCAAGTTAAGCATGCACATGAGTGCTTGTAGGATTGGGACCCTAGGCCCTAATAAAGTGAATGAGTAAGAGCTGCAGTTTTGTGCATATAACATTAGGGTAACTGCCTCAGTGGGGTGAGGGAGTAGGGGGGCTATGCCTTTTTTCTTGCTTTCGCTGGCTTAGCCAACACACTGCTCACCATGTCCAATGAGCCTGACAATTGCTTGTAAGGCAGAAACACCGATTCCTCATTTTGCTCCTTGTTCTTTTTGCCTGGAATTTGCTTGCAGGGCAGCAGATTATACCACAGAGTATAGGTCTCATTAGAAAGTGATAAATCTGCAAGGCTGAGCTGAGTTCCAGCCTACACGGAACGACAGATGGAAGGAAAAAGTTAAAATTGGTCATTTTTCCTTTATGAGAGCTGAGATCTTATTCTACGGTATTTTTCATTATACAAAGGCGCCACAAACTTGACAAGCATTTCTGGGCATTTTACAACTCAAAGAGCATTGTTTTTTTCCAGCAATGAAACAGAGTTTAAAGAGCAAATGGAAATCTGTGCGACCTACTCAATATTGCACACACTTTTTTTTTTTTAAAAAAAATTAAAGAAAATACCAAGCTGAGCAGAAATACCAACTTGTTACAAAAAATGAGACCCCTGAAAACCTCCAAAATGATTCTCTAGTATTCTGTAGCATTAAATAATGAACAACTGTTGGAGTCCACTGCAGAGTGCACAACTTGGGTTCTGGAGAGACAAAGCCACAATACCAACCCTATGGAGGACATTCTGGTCGATCTCAGTCCACTTCTCAGCAGACAGTTGGCCCATCACAAAAATCACCCACAACCACCAATACGATTTGGAACCTTCCTGGCAGTATCAATGAAGAATAACAAGAGTGAACAGTAGGGGGATTAAGCTACCTTTTCACTCAGAGAAGGGAGGCCTTCAGGTGACTGTTGAGGCTTAGTGGCTGGGAACTATGGGGAAATTAGCACTCTTACTGCTAGGGCTATACCCGGGAGATTTAACTACTCTGATCTGTAGTTAAATAGAAGATTTCAGTCTCCATGGCTGTCAGTCTGGGCACCTGGTTGCACAGTACATTGACAGCCCTGACATACGTCCCTTCTGCAGTGAGAGATACACTGGTGTTCATTTACCTGGAAAGGCACCAAGTGGCAGCCCGTCTTCTAGCTTCTCCAAAACCACCTGCTGAGGCTCCAGTGCATTTTCCTCCACATCTTTTCCTGTATGCATTCCCTGACTATAACTCCACAAAGCAGCTGGACCACCTCACTAACCTCCTCCTGGAGCTGGCAAAGATAACCATCCATTGGTCCAGGAGGAGGAAGCTCGAGGTGGGGTTCTTTACAAATGTGGGGCCTACTTGTGATCCTATTTGTCTTGTATACCTGTGCAGAGTTCCTCTGGGTAGTGTCTACCACTAGCTCCTTGGGCTCCTCCTCCTTGGCATTGTTCATGGTTCGCAATTTATATTTTAAAGAGTCCTTGATTATTAATCAGTGTGCCTCATATATATCACCACGGCCACTGGGCAAAATATGTGATGGCAGTGATAACAAATATAAAATATGGAGAGACTTCAAAATAAAACAATAATCTCTCCTCATGACTGCGTCCTGGAAGGGAAATTTCCTTCTGTCTTTTTTATGTGATGGCAAACTTAATGGTCAATGGAAGCAAATTATTAGTTATGGGATGATGACACAGTTAATGGTGTCAAAAGCCAAAATAAATGGATAATGTCGCAGTTTACGGTATCCTGGAGTGTTAATGTCACATATTATTACAATGAAGTATACTAGTCTCAAAACATGTAGCTTAATGCAATCTACAGTGTTGTACAAAAGATTTGCGTTCCAAGCAGTGTTTTGTTACAAGTTCGCATCGCTTTGTTTTACATATTGTATTTTACATTTTGAGACCCAATTCTACTCTGACTTGGATCAGTGTTACACTGATTCATCAAAACTTTATTGGAGTTGCAATTACTCATGATCTACATCTGTGTGCTACTCATCAATTTGTCACTGTGAAATATCATGGCAAGAGAGATTATAACACACCCAACACTGTATTGTATACATGTGAAATTGCAGAGAAATTTAATCATCAGTTCTAGTGAGAAAACTCAGATGTGGTGCTGAATTCTTCTGGGAGCATTGCAGAATTCTAGAAGCCACATTCATCAGTGAGGAATAAAACAAACAAATGCATGCCAAGCAAAGCTAATAAGAAATGCATACCAGGCATTCTTCCCGTTGAGTTTTACTGACAGAACAGACATCTACACGCAATGTCTTCTGCTGCAATGCTTCTAGGGAAATGGCTACTCTGAATATCTCATTGAATAAAATGGTTTCCATAGCAAGATGGACTTTAGTGCGGAATAGACAGCTGATATCAACTGAGGATGGAAGTAGTGCTACCCTAAAGTACCTGAAGGGAACAAAATACAATGATTTACATGTGTAGCAACTAGAATCTAGCATGCAACACAATTACAATTCAAGATCATTCACAAAATCCAGTATTAATGGCGTCTTAACATTTTACCCCTGTAATTGTCTCATGCTCAGCTGCAGGTGCACTATGCTTAACATGTGCCAGCTGATGAGGGGAAAACTGAATCACTGCAGTCAGCCTTCCACCATGAAGAGAAACTGACTACAAGGTTTGAAGAAAAAGTGCATGCCAGGGAATGGACAGGCAACAATTCAGTTAGGAGGAAGGAGAAAGAGGGGGCTGATAAATTTAACTTCCCACCTGTCCCTTGCACAGCCATTTCCCCAAAAGTTATTTCTGTGCCTTGGGAAGGTAATGACAGATGAGGTAGGCATTGCTGACTCTATCCAAATGAATCCTTTGCTTTAGTATTAAGTGAGAGACGCTGAAGATCATGTCACAGAAAGTGGGATACATTATCCTAATGGAAACAAGAAATCCTAGAAAGTTGAAAGATCCTTTTGGAGCAGAAAGAGTTGGAAAATTGAGAGAGAAAAGTTAAACACTATAAATGACTTCAGTAGCATGGTGGAATGCATTGTACCCCATATTTCACAGAAAAAGGAAAAATGGAAAACGAGTGAAAGAGAAAGAAAAACCAGCTAGGAAAGATGAGAAGCAGTACTTGAAGGAGATTAATAGTATGCTAGTATTTCATAATCACACGCTTACTCCCACATGTAGATGTAACCAAAGTTCAACAGTCTCTGTACTCTTATTGAATGCCCTTGCCAACAGTGTGGTTTCCCTATTTGAATCCTGCCTTTATATATGTTTCAAGTATTACAAGGATCTTTCCTTAACCCTCATCTTTTATGCACCACCTCAGTTTAACTAGCTTCATTTTCACCTCATTAATCAACCACCTTGGACTTCCCTTCTATACTGAAGTCCTCTAACCACAATTCTGCTTAAAATAAATTTAATTCTGCTTAAAAAAGAACTCTGCTTAAAATAAAAATATCTGCTTTTATTGACTGTATCAGCTCACAGATGTGTCAGTTTTCTACTGCTGAATACTCTGCAGACTTATAAGGACACTGACAACTAAATGTCTTAAATTCCAAATTGTGAAAATCAACAGCACAACACACTTTCTTTTAAAAAAGGGACCAATGAAAACAGGTGTTTTTTCCACAAATGCACATTCTCCTCCGTGTTTCAAAGATGCAGTATTAAGTGAATAAAAGTGAAACTAGAGTACTTGTGGCACTTTAGAAACTAACACATTTATTTGGACATAAGCTTTCATGGGCTACAGCCCACTTCATCAGATGCATAAAATTGGAACATACAGTAGGAAGATTATATTATATATATATATATA
>ML677326.1:49108198-49477488 GCA_007922305.1 Dermatemys mawii
GGCTAATTAATTAAGATGAGCTATTGTCAGCAGGAGAAAACTTTTGTAATGGTAATCAGGATGGCCCATTTCAGACAGGTGTGAGTAACAGCAGAGGGACTTAACATGGGGAAATAGATTCAATTTGTGTAATGACCCAACCACTCCCAATCATTATTGAAACCTAAATAATGGTATCCAGTTTGCAAATTAATTCCAGTTTAGCAGTTTCTCTTTGGAGTCTCTTTCGGAAGTTTTTGTTGTTGAAGAATTGCCACTTTTAAGTCTGTTATTGACTGACCCAAGAGGTTGAAGTGTTCTCCTACTGGTTTTTGAATGTTATGATTCCTGATGACGAGAACTAAGGAAGAGTTCTTCTATGTCAACCATTAAAATGTTGGCATACTGTGGGGCCATGCTTCATTAGCTCTTGTCTCCCAACATCGCTACTCTGCTTGTGCTATATTGAGGACATCTTCATCATCTGGATCCATGGAAAAAAATGCCCTTGAAGAATTCCACCATGATTTCAACAATTTCCATTCCACCATCAACCTCAGCTTGGACCAATCCACATGAGCGGTCCATTTTGTGGACACTACTGTGCTAATAAGCGATAGTCACATAAACACTACCCTATACCAGAAACTACTGACCACCATACTTACCTACATGCCTCCAGCTTCCATCCAGGACACATCACATGATCCATTGTCTACAGCCAAGCTCTAAGATATTTGCTCCAATCCCTCAGACAGAGACAAACACCTACAAGATCTCTATCAAGCATTCTTAAAACTACAATACCCACCTGGGGAAGTTAAAAAACAGATTGACAGAGCCCAAAGAGTACCCAGAAGTCACCTACTATCGATCCCTCACTCTCACAGATCTTGGGAGACAGACCAGTCCTCACTGACAGACAGCCCCTAAACCTGAAGCAAATACTTACCAGTAACCACACACCACACAACAAAAACACTAACCCAGGAACCTATCCTTGCAACAAAGCCCGATGCCAACTCTGTCCGCATATCTATTCAAGTGACACAATCATAGGCCCTAATCACATCACCCACACAATCAGGGTCTCGTTCCCTGTGATTCCCTGGTTCCCTTGTACCAATGTGATATATGCCATCATGTGCCAGCAATGCCCCCCTGCCATGTACACTGGTCAAACCGGACAGTCTCTATGCAAAAAAAATAAATGGACACAAATCTGACATCAGGAATCATAACATTCAAAAACCAGTAGGAGAACACTTCAGCCTCTTGGGTCACTCAGTAACAGACTTAAAAGTGATTCACAGAAATCATCCAATGTACACTTAAAAGTGGCGATTCTTCAACAAAAAAAACTTCAAAAACAGACTCCAATGAGAAACTGCTGAACTGAAATTAATTCAGAGAGCTCGGGGTAAGTCTTCACTACCCGCCGGATCGGCAGGTAGCGATCGATCTTTTAACGATCGATTTCTCGCATTTCGTTAAGACGCGAGAAGTCGATTGCCAAGGGCGCCCCCGTTGACTCTGGAACTCCAGCTCACCGCGAGGCACAAGCTGGAGTCGACAGGGGAGCATGCTGCCGCCCGCCGCCGCCATGAGGACGGCAGGTAAGTCGGCTAAAGATACGCCGACTTCAGCTACATTATTCACGTAGCTGAAGTTGCATGAATAATGTAGCTGAAGTTGCGTATCTTCAGTTGATCCCCGCCCCCAGTGAACACCAGCCTTCAGAGATCTTTAATCCCAGTTCCTTACTCTAACCACCATAACGTCCGTCAATGGCTGCTAGCCAAGATGGTCAGGTCTGACCGCCAGAAGCTGGGACTGGATGACAGGGAATGGATCACATGATAACTGCCCTGTTTTGTTTATTCCCTCTGGAGCATCTGTTATCAGCCACTGTCAGAAGACAGGATACTGGGCTAGATGGACCACTAGTGTGGCACAGTATGGCCATTCTTATGTTCACTAAGAACACTCCCTCCTCTTTCTTTCATTACTTCCTACATCAGTCATTTTTCAATACTTCCATCAATCTGTTTCCACTTTTATTATTTTGATAGGTCTGCTGTCTATACAGCACAACACAGAGTCTAATTTTTGAGAGGCCTTCAAACATCACTTGTTAGAGGTGATGCGTCTCAGCATTTTTGGTGAGTCATTTAGAGTTTATGAAATTGCCCCTTAAACTTATGACACGCCCTTGTTTAAAACTAATATACACTATTTTAAAATTATTTACAATTTTACACACACACATATAAGACAACATATATACACAATCTTCTGAGAAACTGTTGGAAAGATTAACGTAACAATGATTTTTTACCTGAATTTTTAATACCTAATACATAAGTACATAGTATCTAAAGCTACAGTACCTTCCAGAAGGAATGAGTAAAGCATATTCACAGAAATCATCCAATGTACACTTTAGCATTATTGCTCAATGATTATTTTACTTACACTCTGGAACCAAAAGGGACAGAGAAGGCATGAAGATTTCTGAGCTGCATGACAATTACCACAAAACTTGAACTGATTGGGTCATATCTGTTAAGATAAGACAACAATGTGAGGCAGTTTGCCATGAGCTTCCCTTAATATGAACAGATGTTTTCCCATTTGCTTATCACTTACCTAAGTCCTATTTGCACCTGGGCAGCCTCTAGAATCATTGTGTCATCTTCACTATACACAGCATCTTCAGTTTCATTTGGTCTAGATCAGATAAGTAAATAATTGCATATAAGGGTAAGAAAATCATAGCTAACTTTCAATTATCCTAGAAGGATACCAAAAAAACCCAATAAGCCTCCCAACAGACAGATTTAATTGAATCACTTACCTGTAGCACCAACTGAAAATTTCAGTGCTTGTACTGCAATGGCATAGGTTTTAAGACCAGCCACTGGAAATTGACTGGCTATTTGAGGAAGGCCATGGCATTAATGAGATTCATTGATTTTAAGGCCAGGAGTGACCATTGTGACTATCTAGTCTAACCTTCTGAATAACACAGGCCAAATACATCACTTACTGATGCAAAGAACAATGCACGCATTTAATACAGTGTCAAAAAATCCTGCCATGATTATTTTGTGATTGGGACTCTATTCTACATTTATAGCTCTTTCTTCTCATAGCTGCCCAATCACTTCTTGATTGCAAGCAAAAGAGGAAAAACACCCACCCTTTCTCCCCACCTTTTGTTGCTGGAAATGAAGTTTCTCTTTTCTTTCCTTCCTCCATCTCCTGGGGAATGGTAGATAGGAAGGGGATTTCTTCCCTCTTCCATCTGCCTCACCATTCTTACCCACAGATCCTGCCTATTCAAATTCTGCTTGCTGCAACTGTGACAAGCAGCATGAGGTATGCTCTTGTGACCAAGATGGACTAAGACCCAACAGGCAGTCTTCATGACAGCCACATACAGCAGCACAAATCACTGCACATGGACTTTAATCTAAGGCTGTCAAGGGGTAAAAAAAAAAAAATGTAATCATGATAAAAAAATTAATTGCATGATTAATCACGCTATTAAACAAAAATAGAATACCATTTATTTCAATATTTTTGGATGTTTTCTACATTTTCAATTACAATACAGAATACAAAGTGTATAGTGCTCGCTTTATTTTTGATTACAAATATTTTCATTGTAAAAAACAAAAGAAATAGTATATTTCAATTCACCTAATACAAGTACTGTAGTGCAGACTCTTTATAATGAAAGTTGAATTCTCAAATGTATAATTATGTACAAAAAATAACTGCATTTAAAAATAAAACAAATTTAAAACTTTAGAACCTACAAGTCCACTAAGTCCTACGTCTTGTTCAGCCAACCGCTCAAACAAGTTTGTTTACATTTGCAGGAGACAATGCTGCCTGCTTCTTCTTTACAATATCACGTGAGACTGAAAACAGGCATTTGCATGGCATTGTTATAGCCAGTGTCACAAGATATGCTAGATACACAGATATTCTAAAGATTCATATGTCCCTTCATGCTTCAATCATCATTCCAGAGGACATACGTCCATGCTGATCAGGGGTTCTGCTCAATAACAATCCAAAGCAGTGCAGACTAATGCATGTTCATTTTCATCATCTGACTCAGATGCCACCAGCAGAAGGCTGATTCTCTTTTTTGATGGTTCAGGTTCTGAAGGTTCCAGGTTCTGGAGTGTTGCTCTTTTAAGACTTCTGAAAGCATGCGCCACACCTCATCCCTCATCAGATTTTGGAAGGCATTTCAGATTCTTAAACCTTGGATTGAGTGCTGTAACTATCTTTAGAAATTTGATATTGGAACCTTCTTTATGTTTTATCCAATCTGCAGTGAAAGGATTCTTAAATCAAACAATTTATGCTGGATTGCCATCCAAGACTACTATAACATAAAATATATGTCAGAATGTGGGTAAAACCATGGAACAGGAGACATACAATTCTCCTCCAAGGAATTCAATCAGAAATTTAACACACACACACTTTTTTATTTATTTTTTTTAAACAAGCATCATCAGAATGGAAGCATGTCCTCTGGAATGATGGTCAAAGCATGAAGAGGCATTTGAATGTTCAGTGTATCTAGCACATAAATATCTTTGACACCGGCTACAGCAATGCATGCAAACTCCTGTTCTCACTTTCAGGTGAGATTGTAAAGAAGAAGCAGGGAGCATTATCTCCTGTAAATGTAAAGAAACTTGTTTATCTTAGCAATTGTCTGAATAAGTAGTAGGACTGAGTGCTTTACATTGTTTTGAGTGCAGTTAAGTAAAAAAAAAAAAATTGACATTTGTAAGTTGTGCTTTCACAACAAAGATTGCACTACAATACTTGTATGAGGTGAACTGAAAAATACTATTTCTTTTGTCTGCCATGTTTACAGTGAAATATTTGTAATCAAAAGTAATATAAAATGAGCACTATACATTTTGTATTCTGTGTTGTAACTGAAATCAATATATTCGAAAATGTAGAACAACATCCAAAAAAAATTTAATACAATGTCAATTGGTATTCTATTGTTTAACAGTGTGATTAAAACTGCCATTAATCGCAATTAATTTTTTTGAGTTAAGCACAAGTTAACTGCGATTAATCGACAGCCCTACTTTAATCACAAGCTCAGAATTACCTGTGTAAATCTAATTCCACCTGAACCTTGCATTAGAGAGAGACCAAGGAAGTAGCGATAAGATCTGATGTGGAATAGGCTTAGGTTAGGCCTTAGAGTTCAGGCTGGAGTACAGATCCACAGCTTTAGGACTGGACCGAGTGGCATGGATATTCCTGAGATGTTCTGGTAAGATTTTAGTTCAGAATGGTAGAAATCTCACAAGATCATCTATGCTAGGTTTCAACGGAATCGTTTTGTTTTGTCATCTTAATCTGAGAAATTCCGAGTCTACTAAAAGTTTTACCAGAACTTAATGAAGCCCCACTCCCTCTATTACACCATATGCAGTGGTTCTCAACCAGGGTCTGGGACTTTCTGGGGGGCCACGAGAAGGTTTTTTTAGGGGGCTACCAAGCAGGGCCAGCATTAGACTTGCTGTGGCCCACGGCAGAAAGCCAAAGCTCCAATGCATGGGGCTGAAGCCAAAGCTTGATCAATGTAGCTTCATGGGGCCCCTGTGGCATGGGGCTCCAGGTAGTTGTCCTGGTTGCTACCCCTTAATGCCAGCCCTGGTTATAATATGCACAAAACCAGTTATTGTGGCACAGGTGGGCTGTGGAGTTTTTACAGTATGCTGGGGGGTGGGGATCCTCAGAGAGAAAAAGGTTGAGAACCCCTGCCATAATGTACCTTTGTTTGCCCAGCAAGGAAGCCTACATTTGAAAGAGGGATACTAGGTAAGCATCTCATTCACACACATATCCTGAAGTC
Source organism: Dermatemys mawii (assembly GCA_007922305.1). Classification (NCBI taxonomy): domain Eukaryota; kingdom Metazoa; phylum Chordata; order Testudines; family Dermatemydidae; genus Dermatemys; species Dermatemys mawii. Next base: position 49,114,089 of record ML677326.1, read on the forward strand.
CTCAAAGTCCCCTCCCCAGATCTCTTAATATCAGGTACATGCAATGTTGAGGTGAACCTGAAGATCACAGAGATTCCCCAGAGTCTGTTTTAGTTTGTAATATTCTTAAAATTCTATGAACTGTGCTAAAGTTTGTCTATTGTTCTAAGAAACCTATAGTTTACATATTACATTTCTGCTTAGGACATACTTTTAGCAAGAGAAATGATAATAGAAAACACTATATTAGAGCAATGTCGTCAAATTAAGGTATTTAAAACAATTTAAATCTAAACCTTAATTATAATAGCACTGGTTGTGCACTATAGTGCACGTTTCCTAGTTTATAAAAAAAATAAATATTTTGTTAATATACTTTTCTTTATAAATTAAGCTGCAAATAGATGGATGGGCAGGACAGAAATAAATCTCCAGGGACCAAAGTGCACTAATTTCAGTCAAAAAGTCACATGGTTTCTTAAACCTACTGTTTTACAGATGCTTCATATACACCACTGTCTCCAGCTACAGACTCATCAGACACTGCGGCAGATACACAAGTTGCTTTCTCCTCAAGCAGATGACTTACTGCTCTTCTTGGTACGTTGACACCTAAGCAAGTGAGGAAGAATAAAAATTAGTGCTAGACAATTATCAGCAAGGTAACTGCACAGCTTAGAACACGGCCAAGTGGAAAGTAATGACCCATAGCTCAGTTTCATGGAGTAATTCTGTTCCACTTCACTGAACAGATACAGGATGAATTACTATTCGCATCTTCTAGTTAGGACTTTACATGTCTAAACTGATGAGCTTGAAAACTTATGACTTATTTCCTTCCCAAACACAAGCTTCTCTCACACTTAGTCTTTATCTGGAGCTTTGAACCTACATTTCCAATTTTAAATTCTCACTGTAATAAAGTTGCAGCAGCACACAAAACCAGTGCTGCCAACTATGCTTTATTAAAAATATCGAAGTAATATAGAAGCTTCAGGATTTCCCTCTGAGAAATGCAAACTCCCATTTGGTTTAGCAAAGGAAAGCCTACTGCTATCATCAAAACTTTTTTACGCTAGAGAACCTTTAGCATCAACTACTACTTAATTTTAACCTCCAAGTCATATTCATATGCTAGTCAGTGTCTTGCAGTGAACACAGAGAATTCATTGAAAGCATCATTTTGCTGTGAAATAAGTTGCAGGCCTATGGAGGTTTTTTTTTTAAAAAAAAAGTTTGCAAAGGAGTGAGGATATTGGTATGCATTATGCACACCTCCTGAGCCATGACTTTACATCTTGTTAAGATGTTAAAATTTCAAGGCTTCAGATTAGAGGATTGATTACTACATTTCTGCTTTTATTTGCAGCCGTATGGATGCTTTTTCCTTGATGATGAAGTGCTGCCCCCTCGACTCATGGGAGGGGTGAAGGTGATGACAAGATTTATTGATTACCCTCAGGAACAACCACAGAAGCCTGAAATTGACTTTGACAATGACAGACACTGACTGGGGAAGAACTTCATGGTTATTCCAAGTTGGCTGCTGCCAGCAGGGACATGTACAGGAGAGTAAATCTATATAGACATCACTTATACTGGAGTGCTTACAAGAGACAAGAAAAGAGGCACTTCATCTGCAGAGAAGTTTTGTATTTGTAATAGGTGGCAGTGGAAGCACCACCTATAGTTAAGTTTATCTGCTTTCCGCTATAGAACCTTATTTTTAGTTGCTTATTATAATAATACTTTGTCAAACTTTAACCATTTAGGCTGAAATTTTCCATGCAAGGTATCTGCCTCAGACTGAATTATTTTTTGAAAGTTTCAGCTAAAACAGTACAGCCATTTCCAAGAGTGAAATTAGGGAAAAACAGGTTTTGCTCACATTCAAAAAACTCTTATAACTGTTTCACTGAGGATCTTGAACACTGATACTTTGGTGCATGGACTTGAATCTGGTGTGGTGTAGGGGAAGTGCCCTGGTGTCAGGAAAGTGCCTTTTGCTGCTTTGTGAAAATATACGCAAATTAGACAAAATTATAGGCCCATTCAAAAAAACTGCAGTTTGCACATGATCCTATAGAGGCTTTTTAAAATTTGGCAGTTAAAGTCTCAAGCCAGGTCTACTCTTAAAACGCTGCAGCGCCAATGGGCATTTTCCCATCGACATAATTAATCCAGCTCCATGAGAAGTGGTAGCTATGTCGATGGGAGGGCTTCTCCTGTCGACACAGAACTGTCCACACCCATGGTTAGGTCCTTAGAAATGCATTGCTTGGGGTGGGAGAGGGGAGAGGGATTTTTCACAGCCCTGAACAACAGGGTTATACTGATATAAGTTTTACTGTAGACCTGGCCTCAGACCATTTAATCTGCACTGAGCAAGCACTGTCCCCTAGCTGCCAATCAGACTATGCATTTAACATCCACACAGCTACTTAACATGCTTCACCCCAGGGCTAAGCAGAATGCTTCCTACAATTGCTCCTGCTAGCTGCAAGTGTCCAAAGACAACAGACTCATTCATTATACAACCCCAATTCATTCCTTGTGCACCGTTCATCCTGTGCACTGAATGAGACAGAGTTCCTGTGGAAAAAATTGTATGTGATCACACAATGCAGCATTCTTCAAAGATTTCTGGCCATGGCCCCTTTCCGCGGTGCGGCATCCACTCGTGGCCCCCTGGGGTATGTCCACCGAAATGCCGCCGAATTGAAAGCTTCCGTTTTCTGTGGTGGCATTTCGGTGGGACAAAAATAGACCACTGGTCTGTTCGGCGGTCTCCCAGGCAGGATCAGCGGTGGCACCAGGTCTCGCGCACACCTCACTTTGAAGACCACTGATGTAATGAACGACTATCACAATACAGGCATTCAAAGGGGCAGGGTTAATAGTTTCTCATATTTCCTAACTTTTGAGTGCTTGACTTTGCAACCTTAATGTACTTTTAATGTAGGCTTTTTAATATTTTTGTTTTATATTTACACACACGTGGCACTACATATATTAATAACAGGAAATCTCAGCATAAGATTAACTCGATTTATAGCTTTTTAAAAAATATAAGTGTTTTTAGAACTAAAGATACAGTGACACTTTCAAGAACGAGAGCTACAATTTAGGGCTTTATTTGCTGACCTACACACCTCTTCTCCATGTTACCCCTTCAAAACACTTAAAGATATTTTCCTTCAAATCAGCACAACCAGGACCCCAGATTTCTCATTGGCCACTGTATGCCTGTCTTTCAAACCTGTCTGTTCATTCGCCCTGCCCATGTGGATTTTGTGAACAGTTAGAGTATCAAAAATAGAATGAAGTTAGTTGTTGAAAGTAAGCTGTATTTTTTTTAAAATTGGTTGTGACTCATCTGGCTACTGAAGAACTGAATTGAATCATTCTCCCCGAATCTTACATCAGATTCTGTGAGGCTTCTAAAGCAGACAGGACACTAAGTCCCATCACGCTGAAAAGACAAAAAACATCAAGAAGTAAAGGTAAAGGAAAGCTCTAATTTTGCACTTCACAGATTCAGAACACTTGGGCTTTAGAGCTTGTGTACACAGGAAAACTGTCACAAAAAAAGTCAGGGTGTGAGCACTCTTATTCCACACTAAGAGTGCATATGTGTGGGTTATCTTAGTCCACTAATTCTGCAATAGCTATTTCTCTGGGTAGACAAGTCCTTAGTCAACTTTTGATATGCCTTTCTGTGCATAATTGAAGGAGTGCCTCATGCAATCCCCTGGTGGCTTCCCATGCTATGAATTGGAAAGCATTGAAATTCTTAGCAGGATAAAACCATTGAAAAAGCTACTGCAATATATTTGTTTACATAAGATATTTTAATTCTAACTTTCCTTTAAAATTTATCTTTTTTGGGGTTGCTTTCTCCAGGTGCTCCTTCTTGGTAAATTCCAGCCACAGATGACTGCATCTGTGGCCCCAATTTTCACAGTTGGACATATAAAGTGGGCACCCCCACATTATTCACCTGGACAATCAAATTAGTACTTAGATGCCCAAATACCTATGTCAGGCAATTAAATGCCAAAGTAGATCTGAAATGCTTAATTAGGAACCAACTTGATCACCATGTTGGTTACATGTTCTTTCAGAAAAAACACAATTATTGAAAAATTTACATCATTATTTTGGTTCACAATAACTCAGCAGCTGGGAGATGAAGAATGGTAAGAAAATAGTCTTTATAGACATCACATATGTAATGAAATGGGATTTATGTAACAAACTTCTTCAACTGTATTTGAGGATTCATGGAAAAGAGAAAGAGTTAACAGGTAATGCCAAACAAATAGGATAATATCTTTTCCTGCAACACTGAATGGGCAGTGACAGCCCTGAAGGATGACAATTCCAACACAACAACTATTCACCTTTGATCACTAAGGCAAATCCACACACACAGACTAGTAGAACTGGTTGGATTAAAGCAGGATGCGTGTCCTTACATCACCAGGACACAAAGGCCATTGAGCATATGTTTATGTCTTTCTACCTGGAAATCACCAGAAAGGAGGAGGACTTTTTTTTATTTAAAGGAAAGAGAAGCAGCCTAACAAATAAATAAATAAAATACACCTTCTGATGAGCCAAGAGAGTCCAACACAAGGATTTGATCGCTTGGAAGCATATGAATGAAGTTGACAATAGCCTGCCTAGGTAGACTTTTGGCAATGTAAGCAATGTTGAGGAATAAGTTTATTTTTCTATAATTTATTTTTCTATATTCTTCAAATCATTAATAAAACTGGTTTTTAAGGAGAAAAATGCTGCCCTTTCAAAGATTTCATGCAATTTCCAATTCAGAGGAGATTCACACTGCAGGTCTCCTCACACAACAGGGCCTGCAAGACACTCAGGTCTCTAAATCTAAAGGTACTACTCTTGTTCTAGTCTCTAAAAGGCAAGGACGGGAGGATCCTCTCCCAAGGAAAGTGTGTTGTAGACAACTGAAGCCAAGTAATACAAGACATACAGGGCACGCTGACACTTTGAGCTGGAGCTGTAATTTCCCACTAGAGTAAATGCACATACATTAGCTTTGATTGAGCTAGCATGCTAAAAATAGCAAAGGCACTGCAGTGATCTGGGTGGCATAAGGGGCTACCTGCCCAAGCAGTGTCCACGATGGGACTTCACGGACGCCGGCTAACCTATTCCATTACCTGTGTGCACTACCACAGTTACACTGCTATGTACCCAAGATGGAAATTACACCTCCAGCTCCCAGTGTGGATGTACCCACAGATACTGAAGAATTAACTGTTACAGGTGGTTCAATCAGATGACAGATGATCTTTTGATTAAGGCCTGGGACTCAAGAGAATTTGGGTTCTGTTCCTAGCTCTGCCACATTGTCGTCGTATGAACTCAGGCAAGTCACACAGGACCAATTTTTAGAAGTGTTGAGAACTCGGTTCTCTCACTGACTTCAAACAGGGCAGCAGCACTTTTGAGAATTAGGCTCTTTAATCTCTGTGCCTCAGTTCCTCAATGGCAAAATGGACAAGGTACGAGACAAGATAAATCCATTACTCCTCCAACCAGGAGTGCCATAAGAAAAGCCAGAAAACAAACATGCAAGGACGGCATAACACAACCTAGACCTCAACAACTGCAACAAAGCCAGCACCTTAGATTTGGTAGCGATCGGTCACATCTTGGCAACTGGGATTTTAACAGTGTTGCAACTGTCACTTAGGAGGCATTAGGTATCTCACTGACAGGGGAATTACAAATATATATTATTACTAAAGACTGTCAAGAAATAAAAGTCTCTCTGACATTGCATGCAGAAAATCTATTTGAATGTTTCTTCTTTGCATAGCCTGAATGAGTAAAACATGCTTCCGACATTCAGCAATTGTGGTTTGGGTGTTTTTTTGCACCTAAACTGATGTCATCCTCTGTTTGTTCGCATCCCTACTGGTATCTCCTCTGCACTTCTTTGCTGATTCAAGAGTGGAGTCAGTAACACTCTTCTGTGCCTCTACAAAGTTGCCACCATTCCTTGGGCTTTACAAGCTACAAGCATCAAAGACTTGCTTTGCCATTACTGTCGGATATATTCCCCCTACCTCTTTCCCCTGCGTGAGATCATTGCAAAGAAGAAGGAGGGATAGCTATGGCAGGGCATGAGAGATTTGGCCGCTGCTCTATTGTTACTCAGGATTCCTGCCTTTTGACCTGCTAGTTATTGAGAACTGAGACATCCATACTGACGTCACTTACAGCTCCACAGGATGCTCATGCAACCTTTCTTTGCCCTTTACGTAGTGCGCGGATTCCTTGTTATTTCTCACAACTGCCCAAGAATGACTTTTAAAAAATATGTTGGAAACTAAATAGTAGAGGATTATGCGTCACATCGACTTTCAGCTTTGACAAAGTTAGCCCATTGGAGCCATTTGCACCACCAGAGTTCTACAGTTTGATGAGGTTGGAGTGACCATGCTAATCAGATTTCAGAATCTGTTTTTAGACAAATGAGATGTGTATGAGCTCTTCTAAGTCACAGAGTAAGTAGTAACAAAATCAATAAGAAAGAAACTAAGGCTGGACAGCAACTTACCATGTTGGCCAGAAGATGGCAGGGCAACACTGTACACAAAATTAACTCCCCTCCACACCACTCCCACCCCACCGCTTTCCTCCAAATCAGGGTCTGAACATCCCTCTCCACTGTAAAACTTAAACAAGTAGAGTTCTTCATACAGAACTGAAAAGAAGCATATTACTACAGGATTCCCTAAACAGCCAATACAGTGGTTATTGAATCCAAACTATTAAATTAGCTCAGTAGTGGCAACGGCATGCTAATTGCCTCTCTCTGTTTTCAGCTTTTTTCATCCTTCTTGGGCAAATTTTCAAAGAAAACATATCTTTCTGGGTCTAATAACCACAAGACAGCATCACTGCTGTCTTACAAAGAAGATTATACATACTGGTCCTTGTAATAATCCTCAGAGTGCATGAGTACAACACGTACCTGGGTAGTTTCAGCCTGGACATTTTTAGAGTAGATTTACACAGTTCCATTATTTAACCAATGAAGAAAAAGAATATTTGAATGTCTTTGGTTTAAATTAACTGAATGAGAGTTGTACCGCTGACTTCAATGGGAGAAGAGTTCGACCCATGCTGAAATACTATTTCCGAAAACCAACAACAAATAATATTCTAAGATAATAAAGAAGACAGTTGACTACCTACTAAAGACCTCATCTTGTAAAGTTCCTAGGACTGATTTCAATGCAAGTTGCAGACTCCACACTTTGTAGGACAGAACCCTAAATTAAAAAACGGACATGTTGTTCCTAGGATCTATCGATTATACCTGCACTTGTGGGCAGCCTGCCCAAAACAGTTACTGATCACATATGAGGCAGCCCTATATTTAAAAATCAGGACCCTACTTAATAATTTTTATCCATTACATAGAGGTTTGAGATTACAATGATTTCTTTACCTGCATTTCCTTCATGTAAAGGTGACAAAGGCTGCCTAACACTTTCATTGAGATCTTTATCATCTGGAAGAGTTTGTGATGTTGTTCTGGCTTCAGAGTCCAATGACATTTGGTTCTCACAGAGACTAATGCCTGCAAAATCACCAGGCAATTCACAGTCTTCAAAGTCTGTAATGAGGTGGTGCAGGGGGGAATCTTGGGCAGACACTGAAAATGCACCTTCCAAAACCAAAGGAGACCCTGGAGGAGACAAGGAAGAAAGGGAGGATCTTGAAGACAGTGATGTCACAGATTTGGGTGGCTCAGTCAATTTTGGAGCGTGGCCTGCTGTCAAAGGTCCAGAAGAGTCACTGTAACCCAGTCTCCCATGGGAATTGGCCACCTCATTTTCATGGATAGTAGTGATAGGCCCAGAAGGAATGTAACCACTCTTTTCTTGCAATATGAAGTCAAGTTTATACTGATAGTCCAAGTCTGTTATTTGATCGCCTTGGTTATAATAGAGATCCGAGGAGCTGAGGGAGTTTAGTGACCCCCTGCTGGATGTGTTCAGAGACCCCCGACTGGATGCCAGGGATCCCAGGCTGCTCCCTGAAGACACAGATAACGTACTGGCGGAGAGACTGCAAAGAAGGGACAAACAATCATTTATGTTATTAATCTACTACAGACCTGAACAGCAGCACACAACAGTAAAAGATGAGATCTGAAGGGGTGCACTCATAGACCAGAAAGGGGATGCTATCTCTATAGCAGGTGACATGAGGTATTTAAATTATAATCCTGTCAGGACAGTGAACAGATCTTTAAATCCTCTGTACCGTACGTAGCCCTCGGTCATAAATATAAAATTAACAATAATGTAATTTCATAAAGTCAGACTTTAAAATAATGAATTACAGGGGAAAATGTCACTGTGATTATCTTTCATTGCAACAAATTTTATTTCTGGAAAAAATAAGTTAACTGAAAAGAAAAAATAAAATCAGAACAAACTATTTACATTAACGTTTACGAAGATGTGCATACTATGAGGCTCGGTTGGTAATAAAAGCGGACATTCATGCAGTCAAGCTTATAGATACAGTCATATTCAAAAAACCCCAAGGATTTTCATTAGGAACAATGAAATTTTGAAGTTTTTTGAAGACATCTCATGTACTAAAGATGGTTGCTAACCATTTTTTCCATCTAAGCAAGAAGATGCTTTGCTCTCTGCTTAATTATAAAACATGCGCAAAAATGCATTCTTGTACGCTTACTAAACTTATATAGATACAGTAGCTTTGCACAGAGAATGCTAGAAACAACTGCACCTGTGTGTCTTGCCACAGTTAGCAAACAAACTTGTTTCAGCCTCCAGCTAGCAGAAAATCTAAGAATGAAGTTCAGACATACTCAGTTCTGCTGCACCACAGCTGCAAACAGGTCTTTATTTTTTCTTGTTAAAATATAATGTAAAATGCAGCCATACCTTTTAAGCTGCGAATGCAAATAAGTAGTTAACTTTGTAGTTTCTTCAAGTTTCTGAACCAACTCTTTTCTTCTCTCTTCCAATTTCAACCTGGAAAAAGAACTATATTGAAGTACATAAAGACATTATAAAAGACACAAAGTAAATATGGAAGAATATTTTATAGCTAGGAAACAAAGCTAAAGCCTCCCACTTCTCCTTAAAACCCATTTCCTTCCCCTGGCTTGTCATTGCTAAATTGGTTCTGACCCTGCTTGGTTTTGCCCTAATTTTCAATTACATTGTACAGCCTAAGGTCCTAAGCAATTTAGAAAAGGGACTGTGAAATGTAAGGCACCACACAAACCTGAGTCATCATACAAGTAATAAATAGGATTTGTATACACACTATACCGAGATAAATGTCACGCATACAAAGAAAGAGAGAAAAAGAATAGGGATAGGAGTTTGGAAAACATCCATAACTTAAAAAGGGTAAAAGCTGTACCTATTGTGTTTTAATAAGCTGTATATTGGCTGCTTATCTAATATAGTTCCACCAAAAAATCCCAGGAAACTAAGCAGGAAAGCAAATAGTGTAAATTCTGAAAATTTAAGAACTCTGGGAACAGTGTGGAAAAAACAGGAAAACTCAAGCAAAATCACTAGGGTTTGCCTCTGTGGAGACTTAGCAAGCAGCAGGCCAGGGAGTAAATCTAACAGCACACCAGCTTCATGCAGCAACTCGCTGCGTGGACACTGCTACAGTGAACTGTAAGTTCAGTTGTGCACTTTGACATGCTGCTGTTTGAAACAGGAATCAAGACGAGTCCCGTTGTACATCAGATGCTTCATATATGGAGATAGAAAAATATTTGATACCCAAAACAGGATCCAAGTTAATAAGTAGGTTTAGAATTCAGAGATGTTGTATAGTATCTAGGAATCCAGAACAGAGGACTGCATCCCAGACATTCCAGTCTTTGCTTCACAGAGTCACAGAAGTTAACAGATGAGAACCACCCCCCATCATCTAGCTCATCTTCATCCCAATGTAGGACTGTTCCCTACTGTACATTTGTCCAGTCTAGCTCTAAAGACCCAAGTGGTGAAATGTGTCTGTTTCTTTTGGCTGATAATTCAACAGTTCGGCAGATCTGTCAGAAAAGCTCTTCTGACACTTAGACTCCTGCTCAGAAGTTTTACCTTAGCATACCATTTATTGACACCTCCGTACATAATGCTAGATACATTGTTCTCTCTTGCTGGAGTTAACTAATGCACTTCCTATAGTTGTGGATTATTATGTTCCCCATTAGCCACCGCTAAGTCATGTTACACAGTACATTTCTCAAACACCTGATCTGAATCACAAGTATTAGCCATTTTAAAAAAAGAAGTTTTAGGCTTATTTCAGAAACTTTCCCTTTAGAGTCCTCACTCTGTATCAGCAGGAACAAACTAAGGTGCAAATGCAAAATACACATTTCAAAGATACTATATCTGCATAAAAACCAGATTATTATTACTCTCCCACAGGACTAAGCCTCTTTTGTGGCACTGAAATCCTAGGGAGAAGTTAAGTCCTCAATTCAGCAAAGTGTTTAAGCACATCCTTGCTCAGCAAAGCACTTAAGGAGAAGCCTAACTTTAAGTAGATGCTGAGTAGGGATGGCCCCATTCAGTGTCTTGATATTGCTGCTGATAGTCTCCCAGGGCTCCCAAGCTAAACCCTTTCACTTTTTCTGCTCCTTTTATAAATCTATGATTTCAGACTCTTTTCCCAATTTCTGCCATTTTGTAATTGTTCAGTTCTTTCTGCAGTTATTTAACTATAGTTTCTCCTGTTTCTCTCTCCGGCAATGTTAATCTTCTACTAATATTTTTGTGACTTTTTAAAGGTGTTTTTTCACCTTCCCTTGTAGACGCAGTAACTAGGTAAGGAAGGAGGTGCAAAAATTTGTAACTTCTGAATTACCAGCAACAATAATGACTAGAGAAAATGTGATAAGAAGCTTTTGCTCTTATCAGTTTCCTTTACTGATATACCTATATTTCTCCTAGCAAGGCTGTACAATCAGCTGAAAAATAAAATTTCCGCTAAATCAGTCTACTGGTATTTCTAAGATTTCTCTAGATGTTAATGTAGTTCAGTCATTGGAAATAACATTTGATTATTCTGATTTAACGTTAGTGTTAAGTGAAATTACATCTAATTTAGAATGCTATGTCAATTCTGTCACTAAATCTCAAAGATTTCAGTGATAAAACGGCTGAGTCACAACTATAAGTTGGCAGCATAAAATCAATATCAGGAATACCAGATTGCAATAGAATACAAACTAAAAAACCTGAGTCAAAAGAAAGTTATTTCTTGATTTAAGACCACCATTTCTGCATGCTAAATGTATAATAGTTTAAAGACAAGAAAGTTTTGGTTTTGGACGATGATTAGACCAAGGATTTTCTGTAGCCCTAGTTATATAAAATGATGGCCACTATTTTAAAAAAATTTCTTTAGTGATTATTAATAGATCATGTATTGTTAAAGCTCATATGCCAAAGTGTTAGGTAATTATACATGTGTGTTTTTGAGACTGAATGATAGGTTGTACTTTAAAAAACAACTTATTTTCAGAAGTTAATTACACAATCTGTAATTTCTACAAATGTATAAATAAAATAAAGAGATTTAGATGAGACTTAAAATAGCATTAAGAAAAACATTTCAGGCCTGATCTTCAGTGACTATAAATTGAGATAGTTTCAGTGAAGTAAGTGGTGCTACACTAGTTTACATCAGATGAGGATCTGACCCTCTTTTTTTTTTTTTTTAAACAAAGGAAGAACAAAAATATTTAGTGTCATTTAAAGGAATGCAACTGAATTATCAGCAGAACTTCTGGAAAACTACAGAGAATTTGTCTTAGTCCTTTCCCACGGCTGAGCAGAAATGTGAAAAAAAATATATATTAAACACGTCAGCCATTTTCCTCGACTTAGGGACAATTCCTTCACACGAGAATGTTTTCTAATTGAGTGGTCGATACTTCAAAATGTGGCAGCTTCACTTCTTCTGCCCCCCACCCCATCTTCTTCTCCTAACGTGATGTGGACACGGTTGTAAATGCCAAACACAAGACCATGCCACCATTTTGGAAGCAATACTGAAAGGACAAGGACACAGAAAAACTTCAGATTCACTAGATAACTCCCCCAAAGACCAGACAGTCTACAATTCATTGGGGGACCTTTCCTAGGGCCAAAGAAATAAAGGAACTCACTGCCATAAATGGAAATCAAGGAGAAACAGCAGAGGGCCCTTTTGATAGTTCCATAACTAGGAAAAAAGAATGTTATTTCTGTGTGATAATACGGGAGGCTCCTCGGAGTAACCAGGATAGGCTTTACCTATGCTTTTTGGAATCTGATATATGATCTTTACCCACTTTTGTAAATGGTCTGTGAGTACAGCTACTAATATCAGTTTTACCTACCCTCTCCCAGATATCCCTAGGCTACACTATGAAACTCGGCTTTACACAGCACATCTTTTGGTTCAGACCTCTTCTTCTTACTATTCCTGTCAAACTTTGATAGGATCTGCTGCTTTCTAAGATGTTGCTTTATTACAGCAATCACAGTTGAAGTAATCATTTGAACCAGACGAAAACCTACTGTATTCACTGAAGATTATAGAAGAAGACTGCGATGCAGCCACACTGTCATTTGCTGAAGAAAAGTTAGGCTTTGTGAACTGGCTGCTCCCACAATCACTACAGGGGTGAGTCTTCTGTCCTCTGGGAATTAACATTCGGCGGTTTGATCATTAATTAAAAGAGTTTAAAAATTCGGGAAAAGTTTCACCTTTGAATCTTTTCACAAAATTTAGAGTACCTCTATGCCAGCAAGAGATGCAACGAATCAAGCTTAGTATGAAGAGAGCCTATTTACTTTGAAGGTATGGGATTTAGTTATTACGTTATAAAGGTTACAGGTTGAGATTCATTACAATGTTCAATCAAGCATGAGTCACCCTCATTTTCAAGTACCACCTGCTGGTCAGAAGGCAGAATACCAGAACTACTGACAGCCTCAGAAGAGATACGGCATTCTTCCATTCTAGTTAGAGGACAGTTTGTGGAGGGAGGGACAGAAGGAAATGTCAGTCACGAATGGATCACCAGCCAGCCACATAGTAAACAGAGTTCTGGAAAATATCGTTATCACATCTCCTCTTGACAGTGGAAAAAAATGTAAATTTACTCTTTTATTATACTCATGTAAATTAAGAATTTGTCTTATACGTGCACACGCCTATAAGCACAGAATTATTTTTGGTAATAAACATGCAAATTCAGATACAGACTAAAAAAATCGACTGCTAAATCATAGCATAAGAACCAGGATCCGGTTGTTCCTTGTTAGCTTCCTTACCAATCCCTTTGATTTACACTCTTTAACTTGTTATAAATGTGATTTTATTCTTCTTTTTTCTGTTTATTACTTGATCAATGGATGTTAGAGGGCAACACATCTTTGGTAACTTTATCAGCGATTACTAACACAGCTGGTTAATTTCTTCCTTTGAAATTCAGTCTAATTCAAACACATCTCTAAATCTATAAGGCTCTATCCACTTCTAATTCTCACATGATTCAGGAATTATTCTCAAGACTGTATATATTACTAACCACATCCTACATGCTGGCTCTCTTCTAAGGTAATCCCACTCTGCTATACTTTCTTCCAAATTGCCTTATTTTTCCTGCCAAATCCTTCCAACAAATCTCCCTACATCCTATCCTCAAACCTAGTCCAATTCCTTTCCAAACTTAGGCCAGGTCTACACTAACGGTTGGATCAGCAGGTAGAGATCGATCTATTGGGGATCGATTTATTGTGTCTCGTCAAGAAGTGATAAATCGATCCCCAAAGTCGACTCCGGAACTCCAGCTCGCCAAAAGGCAGAAGGTAGAGTCGATGGGGGAGCCCGCTGTTGACCGCTACTGCCATGAGGACGGCAGGTAAGTCAACCTAAGATGCGTCGACTTCAGCTACGTTATTCACGTAGCTGAAGTTAACTATCTTAGGTCGACCCTCCCCGCTAGTGTAGGCCTGGCCCTAGACTTCTGGAGTGCAGCACATATAGTCTTTGCCTGCTCCCTCCATTGAAGAGTGAATTGTACAAAGACGACAACGTTTTAACATTTTAAAACATCAGATCAAAGCTTTCTATCCAAAAAGGCAGGAGAAAATTTTTTCAGTAGTTTCACAAGGACTGGGATCACACCTCACCCACTTCTGTGGATAACTGAAACAAACCATAATTTATGGCATTAAGAAAGACGTAAATCAAATCTTGCTTATTCCAGCCTTTACTAATATAGAACTTAGAAAAGGGAGTGTCTTCTTTACTCAATGATTTCAGGCTCAAATCAATCTAGCTCCTATTGCCATTCACTTTAATGGGACTTTGAGTAGGGTCAGACCTTTGACAGAGTGCTATAGTGAAAGTCTGAATATGGACTTCTTTATTTCTACCAGACATACTACAGTGTATTTACTAACACACGAGAAATGATTCCCAATAAAATTTACATCCACCACTGTTTAATATAAGTCATATATTGTGACAAAGTCTCCATTAATATTTTCAAGCTCTTTCACTAGCTGGCAAAACTCAATATGTTGTAGAGGATGTCTTATTTACTAGTGCAAATTAGTGAAGTTCTGCTGCAACTGTCCTTTTCTTCTGAGCTAACAGCAGTGAAACTTTTGCATTCTTTCTGTAATAAAGCCCAGTGAGAGATTTCAGATGTTGCAACAATCAACTAGCCAGAGTTCAAATAGCTACAGCTATTATCCAAAACCAGTGAATGATGTATTGCCCTCCTGATGCTATGTTGACATTCCTCAGTTATCCAACATCTGTCATAGACATTTTCATGCTGATAACAAATGCAGAGCAACCAATACTGCAGAGCACATACAGGGTGTGTGTTTTCTCTCATGATACAACAGGATCCTCTGTGTTACATTTATTATTTATCCACCGGGCAGTAATTATGATCTACACAGAACAGTTACTGAAGGAAAATGGTCCATCAAGGCACAGCACAGACCTGCAATGAGTACAAAGGTTAACCTGCAGGTAAGACTACTTAACATTAGCAAAAGATGAACACGTACCTCTCAGCAAGTGCTTGACTAGGAGTGCTTTTCACAGCCAGCAACTCTTCTTCTAGCCTCTTTCTTTCTGCTTCCAGGTGCTCTAGCTCGTCTTGAGTGCGTTTGCGTGGTGTGACAAACTGGAGTTCTTTTAAAAGCTCTTCCTTTTCATTGATCAGCATCAGTTTTTCCTTCTCAATATCCAGTGCCCCAGGCCAGGTCTCACTATCTAATTTAGATAGTTCAATCTTTAAGTTTGCCATGCTAAAACGAAAGATACATGTGTTTGGATCTGGCATAGTGAATAGCTCCAAAGAACTGGGAGTGCAAAATGGAGACAATATTTAGAATGACCAACAAGAGTGGGTGACATGTACATACCAAGGTATAGATTTTGCACAAAAAGTTATGTTTACAATTAATGTTACTTCATGAAAACATAGGACTTGTCCTGCTGCATCAGATCAGTGGGCCATCTAGTCCAGTAGCCTGTATCTGTACCAGATGCATGAGAAGGTACAAGGAACCCCATTACATGCCAATATGGGAAAGTTTCTTCCAAACCCCGGGTAGTTAATGACTGGGCTTATGTCCCAAAACATGGTCCCTGATACATTTACTTTTTTTTTTATTCATATATGGAGGCATACTAAATGTGAAGATTTATATGTATTTAAAATGTGAACCTCTTTCTTCTATAGTCCAGAAGATGACACTGTAGAAGCACTGGGTAGACCATGGGAGGTACTCGGTTACCTGAAAGTGCTAGAAGCTGCTTGCATTGCAGTAATAGCATATTTGGACAACTTTCGGACATAATGAGCATATCTGGGCACAAATTCTAGTGGCAAATAGATGAGTGAGTCTCAAAGGTCAAAGGCAGTCCTATTACCCTGCTTAAAGCTAAGATACCATTAACAGATACAAACAAAAGGAAAGGGAGAACATTTAAAGTCTGGGTGAATTGTCAAAGATGCTAGAATGCAAGTCTTCTGCTTATCAACAGAACAGACATAGTATGTCTAAGGTCAATAGAAGCTTCCCAACATTGTCCTGCTAACATGACTCAACCCTGACTAGGAATGACTTCTTCTAGTAGTTCCCTCTCCTTAACCATTCAGTCCTCAATCTCTTTGCTGAAACTAAGATGGGCACAAACTAGTGTTGTGGCTTCTCATGACAGATACAGAAGCACACTAAGAGTTAAAAAGACCATCAAAGTTACATCACATGGTCCACATAACTACTGGATGGCAACTTTCAGTAACTACCAAAATGAACTGTATTTCAACAGGCCACCTAGTTCAAAAGCTGTTTATCCCACACATTAACATTTCCCGGAGCATTCAGCACCTCTCCTCTTCTAGACTGGGAGAAGGACAGAGCAAGGGAAGGGTGAGAGAGAAGCAAACTGCAGGATAATTTAGGGTAAGAAGCAGTGAGTGTCTTGTCACTGTTAAACAGATGTCAGATCCTCAGCTGGTGTATCAGTGTAACTAAGTTGACTTCAATGACAATTTACACCAACTGAGGATCTGGCCCATATAAGAGTTCACAAACAATAGTAAATTTGTTATTCACAATCCCTCTGCAGTCAGGAAAGACCCAACATCAGCTGTTATGGCTTTTCTGGTTGAAGCTAAAGAAAACAACTGCCTCAATGTACTGGAAAATTAATAATCAAAATGCTAAATAAGCATGAGATTATTAGCGTCACTGATCGCAAAAAAAACTAAAAAACCCAACAGGTTTCTCAATAGCCTGTTCCCCCATTACTTAATTCAGAAATCAGAAGGACAAACTTGATTGAATCACAACCCAGGTTAAAAAAACCACAAGTCAGTAGCATGACATTTTATAAAACGACAATTAAACCAAAGTTGAACACAGTACTCTAAGTTGCAGTATGAAGTCAGTAACCAAACAACTAGGGAGACTGAAAAAATAAACTGTTTAATTTATATGTAAACATATTTTTGGAGCTGCTCAATACATCAGTTATTTATATTTAATATTCTGTTAGGGAGGAGAGACTTGTAGGGAAACCAGTGGGTTGGATTCACTGAGAATGGGATGTAGAGACTTTCATCTCCAGGTCACTGGTTCAAATCTAGCTAACTTGGTCGTGTCTGAAAGTAGATGTTGTTGACAGCTGTTCAATGGCTCAGGGGATGAGTTGGTGGTCTCAGAGCTTTCTCTGATGTAGCCAGCTATCCACTATCATAATTGGCACTCTTGTTAGCAGTTTCACCAGAGGGGAAAAGGATTAAATGGACATGAAAACTGAATTACCCCCTCACCCTCTGAGGCAGTCCCCACTTAACGGGATCAAGGCATATTAGCAAGAGCTTCACCACAATGAGATATCATTGCTCTGGCAATACCTGCCTGTGTGAATAAAGATTTCAAAGTCGGGTACAGTTTGTGAGCACCAAAATTCACTTGAAATATTGTATACTTGTTTAAAAGTGTTTATCTGCTGTAGTTGAGGCCAGTAAAGCTCATTTTTTGCAGCAACATCTGAGTTCTCCCACAGGATTTGCTATTTTCCCTGAATGCCCAAGTGTATTTAAAGCCAAAGTTTCCTCTGTTTAAGAGAGATTTTTCTGCAAGTAGTCTTTTGAAAAAGAAAATACTTTCTTATACTTTCCAAATGGGAAACTCATTTGAAAGTATTTTTTCCTTGCTTGGCTCTTTTAATACAAGACAAGTGACTCTCACACATTTGACATTTCAGAAAGAAGGGTCATACTTATTACCTTTATAATAATGATTATGGCTACAGTAATTGGCATGGGAGATGCTGTGATAGGATTACACACTGAGGCTGAGGACAAACTGGTTACCTCTGTTCATTATCTTAAGATACAGTAATTTTATCAAAAGCATTCTCTAGTCTCTGATAAAATCAGAATGTCCCTTCTCTTAAAAGGAGTTTTTAAATGTGTTCTGTCTTTCAGAAAGTCTCATTTGCTTCCCATTAGAACGAAAAAGGATGTAAATTACTGGGTTATTTCCAGACACGTGTCCATTAAGCTACAGCCCAAATACTAAACAAAGATCCGTTCAATTAAAATGACATTACTAAAATGTTATAAAGAAGAAATACTTGGAAGTTCAAAGGTAAGGTTTCATAAAAACCTTGTCTGACCCAAATCCCATATGTAACAGAGGGGAGAGCTAGATCTGATGGTGCAGTATTATGTATTCCTATTAACATATACTTTATAGGCTGGATTTGGTAGCCTGATGCAGTCAGGGTTTTTGGTCCACGTGGATAGATAGAAGTTGAGAGATGCTGTGTTTCTTGACACCCACACATGGTTGAAATGGAGAACGGTCCCTATGGAAAGGTGCTACACATTAATATCTACAACTTTTGACACTGAGATAAGCTCCATAGCCCTGGCTCTTCACGTCTTTGCAGACAGTACTGATTTACTGGCAAAACCACGTTTTATGGTGTATATTGGACATGTGATTGAGGTATAGTTTCCCAATAAGATCACTGGCTGTTAGGTACTTGTATGGGGCACAGTAACGGTTGTTTGTGTAATCTCCTGTCTTTTACTCTTAAAAAAAAGTCACATTTTAATTTCTAGGCCTTCAAATGTTTCCTCTTCCATTCCCAGCTGCCAATGTTATAATATTCTTATTAAACTGAGATCTACTTACAACTTTAATAGTATCTTAGATCTCATTTTTGTCTGGGAATTTCCTTAGTTCTTTAGAAACTGAAACTTTAATGTGAAAAGCCTCTCTTGGCTTTTGTTTTCCTCTCATTATAGAGACAAAGTTTCTTCACTGGTGAGGTTATAAGCTTGGTTTCTGATAAAAGCCTGACTTCAACACACCTATTCCGTGAAGAAGTACAGTAACTCCTCACTTAACATTGTAGTTATGTTCCTGAAAAAGCGATGTTTCCCCATAAGAATTAATGTAAATGGGGTGGGGGGTTAGGTTCCAGAGCAATTTTTTCACCAGACAAAAAAAATGGCATATTATATATCTATACATATACACACAGTATAAGTTTTTAACAATTTAATACTGTACACAGCAATGATGGTTGATGTGGTAAAGAGATAGGGTAGAAAAGGGTGGGATATTTCCCAGGAAATGCCTTACTGCTAAATGATGAACTAGCTTTTGGCTGAGCCCTCAATGGTTAACACATTGTTGTTAACGTAGCCTCACACTCTACAAGGCAACAGGAACGGATGGAGAGGAGACAGCATGGCAGACAGAGACACACACCCCGTGTATAGGGGAGAGAGAGAGATGTGCACTTCTCTTTTAAGCTGACCCTACTCTTAAGTACATTGTTTTTTTAAGTTGATCAGGATGTTGAGACAGCAGCTGCTGTCCCAAGCTCTCTCTGTCTCTCTCCCACCATGTCCCCAGCCTGATATGGAGAAGGCATAAGAAGGGTGCAAGAGCATGTGGACACCCTGACATTAGCTCCCCTCTTTCACCTCCCCGCATAGCAAGCAGGAGGCTCCCAGGAGCAGCTCCAAGGCAGGGGGCAGGAGCAGCCCATGGCAGTGGGGGGAAGGACATCTGAACTGCTGGCAATTGGTAGCCTGCTGGGCAGCAGCTGCACAGGGAACTTAGAGAAGCGGGGGGCTGCCAGTCCACCCTGGTTCTAAGCCCCCAACAGCTAGCTGCAAGGGGCTGCTCTTGCTGCAAGCAGTGGACAAAGCAGGCGGCTGCCAAACAACGTTATAAGGGAGCATTGCACAACTTTAAACTAGCATGTTCCCTAATTGATCAGAAATGTAATGACAAAACAACGTTAACCGGGACTACTTTTAGTGAGGAGTTGTTGTATCAGAAAGAGTATCAACATAGCACAATTGGAACACTAGTTACAAGTGACCTATGCACATATTATGTCTAAATAGGCACAGCAAATCTCTTCCCAGTGCTACATAATATTTTCTAGCGGTCAAGGAGATTCATGTGCAATTGACAACTTAGGACCACTTTGCCCTGCAAAACCTATTTACACCAGTGTTGTGGCAGCCTTTAATCAAGATTTCATTACTTTTCTGAGCAGTCACTGCAGTATTTTCTCTGAAGGACATCACACATTCATCAGTTGTGGAGATTTTGATTGCTTTTCTCCTGGGGCAAAGCATTCAAAAGGATACAATTGGTTAATTTATCCAAGCTCCCAGGGGAAGAGAGGTAATTAAGACAATCAAAGACTACACTGGAACTCACATTCTGAGAAGAGGCAACTCTGTAAAACCAAAGAGCTGCTTGTGCTATAGTAAGCTGAAGGCAGGATCCTGAAGTAGGATCTATATGGGCATAAGGGTTTGCCAGTACTTTTTGTGAGATTGGGAATTAACACTTAGTTTACTCTGCTTCCTTAATCCTGTGAACTGCAGTCAAATTATTGTATTTCTGCATTGTGTGTCTGTATTTTTGTTTCTAAACATAAACTAGAACTTGTGCTTTATAAAAACAACTAATACTCAAGTCTCTGATAGAAGAAAGAAAAAGGAAAGCAGCCTTGAAAAGAATGGATTGGCTGCAATTTGTCCAAAAATATACTCCACTAGATGTCGCAGCAAGCACAAGATTAGTTGTACTGCTACAGAAAGCATTATATACTGAAACATATTTCAATTCACAATCTACTTAATTTAACAAAGCAACTAACCCTATTACCTTCTTTTTGCCTCTTCATATTGAAGACTTAGTCTGACTTTTTCAGCTAAATTTGATCTACTTTTCACTCCAATCTGTTGAGAAAAAATATCAACTTTATTATTGTACAAGACACATCCACAATACAAAGCAAATGCATGTACTACAGAAATTACTTACTTAAAATGGAAACATGTCCAGTAGTAGCAACATACTCTGCCAACTGTTTTTCAGTATAAGCACTACTCAAATTCATAATATGTAGTGATTTTTTTTCTTATGTTTGCTTTTGTTTTCAACTACTAAATTGTGTAAGCAGCTGTGATTCCACTGAAATCCTACTTTGAACGACATTGATTTTATCCAAAGTTCTGACTCCAATGGAATTCAAAGTAGAACTTCAAAGCCACACCTAAGTTACGCCTTTAGGCCACGTCTACACTTCCGGGGAATCCACGCTGCTGCGATTGATGCAGTGGGGTCTATTTAGTGGGTCTAGTGAAGACCTGATAAATTGACCACAGAGTGTTCTCCGGTTGATTCCGGTACTCGAGCGGATTGAGAAGAGCAAGGAAGTCAATGCGGAGCATCTCCCATCAACGCAGCATAGTGTAGACACCGCAGTAAGTCGACCTAAGCTATGTTGACTCCAGCTACGTTATTCATGTAGCTGGAGTAGCATAATTTAGTTCAATTTACTGCGGTAATGTAGACAATGCCCATCTCTGGAAAACCTAATACAATCTTTTCTTTATACATTTAGTTCACCAACATCAAGAAGAATGTCAATGTTTGATAAATATTTCTGAATGCAAACCCATGACAGGTATCTAGGTTACTGACATAGAGAAGATTTTAATGACAATCACTGAAAGGCTAATTCTACCAACTGGTTTTCAGGTGGACAAAAATTAAATTATTAGGTAAATTTTGAAATCCTGTTTTTGAAAGAGATCAGTTTTAAACTTAACCTCTACGTTACTTTGTTTTCACAATACAGTATGTTTTAAGATAAAACGGATCATACAAATAAATAGGAAATACTATCCAGTTATATAACTGTTCATCTATATTATGTAGGAATTGTTTGATAAAATCAAATTACTATATAAAGGCTTTATGGAAAATTATTTTTTATTTAATTTTAAATACAATTTCAGATTAAATTTTTAAGGGGAAACTAAAAACTTACCGGGCACCAGAGTAGGAAATTTTCCCTTATACCTAGTTACACACATAGCAATAAGAGTAAAGATTCCAATCCCATCAACAGCAGCATTCTGCCATCACTCTCCCTTTACCCTTGCCAAAATAAAAAGGACTTACATCGCCAGAAATGTCTGTCTGAGACCCTGCATCCAGAGTCTGTCTAGAGAGAGACAACTGAGAGTTTACAGAGCTGGACCTCAAATCTGGTTCAGATTTCCCAACGGTCTGGTCAACGTGAAATCGCTCTCTCAACTTTGCAAGACTCTGAAATCAGAGAATGCTTTACTATTACATCTTTGCACTTCAGGAACATTTCACCACTGCTATCAATGTATAGTTTAAGCAATATACTGTGAAGTTTATTTTCTCATTGAGTTCCACATTAGACCTGGGGAGGTGTACAACTGAGTGTCTCTCTTTCTTTTACATGTCCCCTCTGTCTGCATTCAGATGAATGCCAGAACTGCATGAGTCTAGTACCACCTGCCACAGCAAATGTACCAAGAGAAGAATCAGGGCCTTGACCTAGTGTCCTCTTTTACACCAGTCGGCACAGCTGGCCAGCTGCAGAGGGGAATGCATGGGAGATCCCTTCAGAAAGCTGTTTCTAAAAGGCACAACAGAGCTCTTCAGGATGTAATCTAAAAAAGATCCCATACATCAATTGTATCTACCACACAGTCTCTCTGAGATATTTAACCAAAAATCCCAAAGAAAAAAACCCTTCAGTTCTCATTTAGCACTAAGTTATCCAGCCCTCCAAATACCTCTGCTGGTTTATTTATACCCAGAAACACATCTCCATTATACAGCTGCTCAAGATCAAGTATGCTACCTTTGGGGAAGAGACTACATCTTCACCTGTGCTTGGAATACCTTGAAAACATTTTGGGACTACTTCAATATAACTAATAATTGGTCTTTTCTGTTTTTATAGATGAAGAAACCCAGGCTTGGAGAGGGTGATTTGCTCAAGAACACAGCAGGCCAGTGGTAGAAACAAGAATAGAACCACAGTCTCCTGATTCCCAATCCCACTCTATGAAACTAGGTTGCTTATATTTGCAAATTACTGTGTATTGTGCCATGAAGTTTGGTGGACACCTTTGTTTAACTCCTGGCGCTGCCTGAACAGTAAAGTTCAGCGATCAGCTGGACAGGATGAAATAAAGGAAAAAGAGCTGTTAACTTTCAACAATTTGTATTCCATATGCAGATGGAAAGTCAACCTTTCCATGTCCTAATATTTTATAAAGCATTGCTGATCCAAGCACACAGTGCAACCACTTCAGAATAAAAAGGCAGAAAATACTAATATAATCTTGGACCTTGCATTCATAACAGCTTCATTTTTATAATATTAAATATATGACACACAAATGTACAAGATAAAAAGATAATAAATCAAATGCCTAAGAGAAGTAGACTTCTCAGACAAAGTGAAGGGTACATTATGGCCCTTTATGTAATGACAAGAAAGATGCTTTTGTAGTAGTAGTTAAGTGAGTCAACTAACTGACTATTTAGCTAGTTATGCCAAAAATCTGTTTTCAGGAATGGGTACAGTGGAGATTAGACTAATCCTGGCTCCACTGAAATCAATAGCAAGATTTCCATTCACTTTAATGTGGCCAGGATTTCAGCTAGGGTTCTTAAGGACAAGAGGAAAAATATTTAACATGTATTCTCAATCTCTCTGTTGGCGCTATGGTTTCTATTGTTGATGCTTGGCTCTTTTAAAGCTATTACCACCACAGGAACTTCTGGTCAGAGCCAGGATAATTATGTTCCCATCCTGACTCTGCCAGCAACTTGCTGTGTGGCTCTGGGCAAATCGTGTAATTTTTAAATGCCTCCATTTCTTCATCTGTAAGTTGGTATATTTAATGAGAGGAACTCAAAGAATTTTGCAACACTAAAGACACTGTACAAGTGAAGAGTAGTTAGCACCACTAAATTAAATTACGATTTTTTTTTAAAGTGACATCAACCCCTCAAGATAACCAATCAATCAATCCAAATACCTGCATTAAATTTTGTTTTTCTCTTTCTCCTGAGCTTATGGCCTTTCTGAGAGACTTCAGCTCGCTCAGAATGGCTTTGGCTTCACTCAGTTCATATCCACTCTGACCTCCAGACATTTTTTGATCAATTCTGTAAAAAGACAGATTAGGAATGCATGACACAGAAAAGAAAACGAAGATCCTTGCGGTCCATTTCAGGAACAGTTCCTAGAGAGACAGCTTCCTTAGAATAACTACTTGCCTCAACAGACAAAGGGAAAGGAAGTTTTCATTAAAATGTTTATCATACGAGTTTGATTTTTGCACTGAAGATAAATCAAGCCATCATACATCTAGTTCCAAGCTGGAGCATTTCTATAGCTATCCCCACTGGCACTACCACCAATTCAGCAATGTCACTGGAATCCTCAGTGCAGACAAGACTCCAGCAACAAGGTTAATGACTCAACAGTAAATAGATCAGAAGCTGTTGGAGCCTTTTCTAAAAGTAGGACTTCTACAGATGCTAACATGAATACAGCTGAACTGGTAGTAGCATTGGAAGACTTTTTTTCCCCCCTCTAAATTCTGCTAGTGTAGACACAGTCTTTGGGCGCAACTTAAATAAAATACTGACTTCTGAATATTTAATTGTGGGGAATGAGGGGAAGGAATGTATGGATTCTTGCTGCTGTTAATGATCACGTTATAGTCTGATTTTTTTTTCTTACTTTACACTCTCCTGCTCATCTCCCCCACATATCCAGATCCATGCTGTGGCACTTTGACAGGTAACCAGAAAATAACAGCACCAAGCTTGGCTCAGCATCCCTTGATTCAGCCTATTCTTAGGCATTCAGTGGTTAAGAACAGCATATCTGTCCACACAGACAATGTACAGGCTTTTTTACCCGAAGAATCTCTGGAGAATTAACATTATATGCTATATAGTAGGTAATTTACAGAGCAAACAATTCTTGGAATATCAATGATTTAAAAAAGGGTTGGTTTTTTTTGGTTTTTGGTTGGTTGGTTGTTTTTTTAAGATGTTTACTCTGTAGAACATAAAGACAAAGGGTATTTCATCTTGTCTTGCCAAGTTTATTTCAACAAGTGCCATTTATAAATACATTTATCCTATCCGGTACTATTTTACTGAATATTTCATAGCACTGTGCAAACTATTACAGCTGTGCCTCACAGAATTTAAACAAAAACAGGCATCTTCACAAAGATCAGCACCTAGTAGAGAACACATTTTTATGTAATTGATTTTCTGCTTCTATCATCGTCCATCATCTTCATTTGAAGATGTTAATCTTGTGAGTGAGGAATGCGTAAACACTTCCATGATCAGAAGTCATCTTGAGCATCCAGTGCACGTACAGTAACTTACAAGAATACTTATATTCCAGAACTATATTTTTCCCCTCTCACTTTGGACAGTAAGATCCAGTTTTCAAAAGTAGATGCTAGAACTGAAGCTGTAATTTTTCATGTTCAAGGTTTTGTGCAAGGAACTGATTTGTACAAGTCAAAAATTACTTAGACAAGTTATATGTCTTCAAGGCACTGGGGCCTGATGAAATGCATCCGAGAATACTCAAGGAGCTGACTGAGGAGATACATGAGCCATTAGAAGTTATCTTTGAAAAGTCATGGAAGACAGGAGACAATCCAGAAGACTGGAAAAGGGCAAATATAGCACCAACCTATAAAAAGGGAAATAAGGATAACCCCGGGGAGTTACAGACCAGTCAGCTTCACTTCTGTACCCAGAAAGACAATGGAGCAAATAATTAAGCAATCAATTTGCAAACAGCTAGATAATAAGGTGATAAGTAACAGTCAGCATAGATTTGTCAACAAAAATCTGATAGCTTTCTTTGACAGAGTAACAAGCCTTGCTAATGGGGGAGAAGAAGTAGATGTGGCACATCTTGACTTTAGTAAAGCTTTTGATACTGTCTTGCATGACCGTTTCAAGGGAGTGATTCACAGTCCTGCTGAAAGGGCATAACGAGTGGGGTCCCACAGGGATCTGTTCTGGGTCTGGTTCTCTTCAATATCTTCATCAATAATTTAGATAATGGCATAGAGAATACACTTATAAAGTGTGTGGACGATACCATCTGGGAGGGGTTGCAAGTGCTTTGTAGGATAGGATTATAACTCAAAATGATCTGGACAAATAAAAAGAATGCAACTTTGCTCCAGACTGATTAGGCCTCAACTGGGGTACTGTGTCCAGTTCTGGGCATCACGTTTCTGGAAAGATGTGGACAAATTGGAGAAAGTCCAGAGAAGAGCAACAAGAATGATCTAAAAGTCTAGAAAACTTGGCCTATAAGAGAAGATTAAACAAACCCAATTTTTTCAATCTGGAAAAGAGAAGACTGAGAAGAGACATGATAACAATTTTCAAGTACATAAAAGGTTGTTAGGAGGAAGAGGAAAAAAAATTGTTCTTCTTAACCTTAGAGGATAGGACAAGAAGCAATGGGCCTCTGTTGCAGCAAAGGACGTTTCAGTTGGACATTAGGAAAAACTTTCTGTCAGGGTAGTTAAGCACTTGAAATTATTGCCTAGGGAAGCTGTGGAATCTCCATCATTGTAGATTTTTAAGAGCAGGTTAGACAAACACCTGTCAGGATGGTCTAGATAATACTTAGTCCTGCCAGGAGACTGGACTAGATGAGCTCTCGAGGTCCCTTCCAGTCCTATGATTCTAAATAAAGTGGCTATTTGTGTGTAGAAATGCAGTCTGCACACACAAATCTAAGTTTTTGTCCCCCATGTGCAAGTTTGGTAATGGAAAAAACAACAACAAATCAATGCCAACCATTCTAAATGCTGGAATAAGGTAGACTATGTTTTCTGAAAGGACTGCCAAAGCCAAATATTCAGTTTTACCTGCAAAAAGGTACGTTCTGCACAAATTGCTTATTTGACAACTGTGTACATAACACATTCTGCACAGAACTTGAGTGTATCTTTTTGAAAATTTTGTAGCTGTAAACAAAAGATGAATACCCACAGCAGACCAAACATGACATTTACATTTTGACTCATTTTTATTGCACAGCAGAAAAATACTCTTTGTCCAGAGCACTCTCACCATAAAACAAAGGTTATCACATCTGGAAATTGCAATGGGTGCATATTATAGAAGTGGAAATATGTTTGTTTTGGCTCAGTCTAATTATTAGCCCACATGATCCAAATACAGTGCCACAGCACTGAGACCATAACCCGGTAGCGAGGTGATGGAAGAACAGGCTTTAGAAATAAAGAGAAGAGGCTATAAAACATTTCCACTCAGCACTAGTTTTATACAGACAAAATATACTGGGTTCCAATTTTACATCAGAAACTCTTATGAGCAGGGGCACATTTACTGCTGGTTGTCACTTGATTTTTCATAAATTACCTCATTTCTAAGGTCAAATAGCTATAGGACATGCCTGTGGTCTAGAGCCATGAATGAGCGGTCAGGTAATAAGCTGTATGCTGCTTAATAGAACGATGTGCCACTTCAAACTGCAACTTCTTTATTCTGTGTGTAATTAAGATGGACATGAAGGGTCTCTGACACATAAAATATTCTGTCTTCCTGTTTTAAATTAATGGGATTAGTGCTGTTCAGAAGTGACTGCCTGAATTTCTACAACAAATGCCCATTGTTTTCCTGTGGTACGCTGTTGACAGTTTCTCAAACATGCTTTGGATTCCTATCAAAATTACTTGCAAGCAAGCTGCTTTAAAACAATACTTCATTGTTGCATTAATATAATAAAGCCAGCGTGCTTGGCTAACCTTTAATCCAGGGATAGTGGCATGAGTTTTTATTACTTTAAGCTTCAGAACTGTGTGGGTTGTTTTTTTTTTGTTTTTTTTTTTTAAGTGTGTCTCCAATGAAGCTTAATTTATAGTTAAATAAATCCGGGCAATTATCTTTTCCCTTTCCCTCCTCTCATCATATTATAGATTTAAATTAATGGGAATGAATATCTAATTTTTATTCACAATTAAAGAGTTCAAGGGGCTGATATTATGAGCTGCTGCATGCCTTCCACTCCCACTTTGACTTTGGTCTCTATATGCCAACACAAAGGAAAATAATTTAGTTTCTCTTTAGAGCTACAGCCCCGTCCTTAGTTCTCCTCGCACCAGGACCGAAGCTGTTGCAGCAACATTTGTGTTCACTTTTTTTTGCTAGCAGTTTCCTGAACCAGGAATTTCTTTCATCCCAGAGAATCGGGTTGTGTAAAAGTGTTCTATTCAACTACACAGGAAGTAGTTTAGAGTATGTTTTAGTTAGTACAAGTTAAGATCCCTTTGGAGAAAGGCGATCCTTGTGGCTTGGGCATTGCACAGGGGAGCAGAAAGATCTGGGTTCAATTTTCAGTTCTCCCAGTTTGTGTGTGAACTTGAACAAGTCACTCTCTCTGGGCCTCAGTTCACTATCAATAAAAGAGGGGTAATAATTCTCTTCTCCAGTGCCTTTGTAAGTTTTTCAGAACAAAGACTATCTATTATGATGTGATCATACTGGACTCAGAACAGCATATGATCCTGGTTTCACTCGGGTCCTTTAAGTGTTACCATAATACGAGTAATGGTATTAATAAAAGGCTGTTCAGACTAGCCAGGAAAAACAGGCTTGTTAACAAGGTGACAAAACTACAGTATGTATAGGGTCACAACATGCTGTCAGTTTCTTTAGTAACAGTTCTGAGCAACGCTTAGTCATTTAGGGCCTGATCTGCAGGAGTGAAGCACGGCCGCCAGTGCGCAAAGCCTCTGAAAACCAGGTCGTTAGAGTCTGACTATGCAAGGTGCTGAGTGCCCTCAACTCGCAGGGAATACTGCAAGGAGTTGATTTAAGAGACCTTTAGAGCTCATCAGGCAGCTCAGAAGTTGCACTGTTGTATTTACTGATGCAATCTATGGTTGACACTATGCTAACCTACACGTTAACATGTTTTCTAATTACTGCAATACACTTTCATTAGTAATACAAACTTAGATTGTTTTCCTGTGTGTGGTACTTGCCTAACCACACCAAAGTCTGCTCCTAGGTAGTTTATAGAGCTGTTTTAGAGCATGGTTATGTAACTCCTTCTCTTCATTTTTTTCTTATTGTCTGGTGTTCTGCCAAAAACCTTAGCAGCTGTAATTACAGCTGCTGTTTCTGCCTGCTCTGAGTTGATATGGAAACGTTCCCAGAGAAGGTGGCAGTATAGGGCCTTGAGTGACTGCAAACAAGTAGCTGTAATTTAGCACATTAGAGGGAGTACAGGAAGTTAATCTGCTCAGTAGTTGTGTTGAAGCTGGCATGGAAGGCTTCGTTCATAAGAGCAGACTTTCCTGCATGTACGTACACCTTTAGCTGGAAGCTGTAAACTCCTTACCAACCAGTAGTGAGTTCCACCAGGGGTGAAACTGGCTGACATTTTGAACACCAGTCAGATCCAGCCCAGCCCTGCAGGGAGAAGATAGAGCTACTAGGGGTAACCCAGGCAGTTGGAGATCAATACACCTTTTTTGTAATTTTAAGAAGTCAGTGGAACTGAGGCTGGGAAACCACCACAAAGGGGGATTCGTAGACTGGAGGTCCAACGTCTCTGTGAGGTGTATTGCATCATTGAACCAAAGACATCATGTGTACAACTACAGTAATGGTCAGTTTTTCTCATTTGAAATTTGCGTTCGTGCTCTGTATCGTGGACGTTGAAACAACTGGTTATGTGGTGCAACTGGATGTTTTATCTTGTTATCAATATAAGACCCAGGATGAGACCAAGTGAAAGAAAAATAAAAAATCACTAGTTAGCAAGGCTAATCTAGCTAGGATGAGTTGTAATGGGTGTGTTGTAATGGTTTATCTTTGGAATACTATTCAGTAAATTGTCAGAAGGGTAGCCGTGTTAGTCTGGATCTGCAAAAGCGACAAAAAGTCTTGTAGCACCTTATAGACTAACAGATCTTAGGGATCATGAGCTTTCGTGGGCTAAGACCCACTTCATCAGAAGAATGTTGTGAAAATTTCGAGAGGCAGGTATAATTATGCAGGCAAGAAAGCAAGGTAAATTCAATGGGGGGGGGAGGGGGGGTGTGAGGCCCACTTCCAGCAGCTGATCTGGAGGTGTGAACACCCAGAGAGGAGAAACTGCTTTTGTAATTGGTGAGCCTTGCTTTCTTGATTGCATATTTATACCTGCCTCTCGAGATTTTCACAACATTCTTCTGATGAAGTGGGTCTTAGCCCACGAAAGCTCATGATCCCTAAGATCTATTAGTCTATAAGGTGCTACAAGACTCTGTCGCTTTTCCAGTAAACTGAAATTACTAATTGTGTGTGTCTGCCTAAGTGAGTGAGTGTGTTATGGCAAGTCTGGTAGTGGATTCCCAAGAAGTGAAACTGAATCCTCTTACAATTTCCACTTTTAATATTTAGAGGGTTCCTATAAAAAAATCCAGCTGTCATCTCTCACAAGGATATGAATTCATAGTCTGTGAAAATACTCTAAATCAGATGGAGGAGCTCTGTAGCACAGAAGTAGTAAGTAAATTGACTTAATTGACCCTCTATGCACGTTTCAGTTATAAAAAGGTTGTGCAATAAAAAACAATCCACATTTTCACACTGGTCAGGACAGAGGTCACCAGGGGTTGGTTGCCATTCCCAGGAGATACCTTTCTGCTGTAGAACTAGCCTGGCTGATGTTCTGATACTGAAGGGCTTGTCTACACTACCAAATTAAGTTGGCTTCAGTCGACGTACAGCCACTGAAGTAATTAAAGCAGAGGTTCATGTCCACGCTTGCTCTGTTAGTAGTGCGCATCCTCACCAGGAGCACTTCCACTGATTGAAGTGAGGCATTGTGGGACACTGACAGCTGGAACCCAGAAGCCCTCAGGCTGACAGCCTCAGCCATAGGCATGGGGCTCACAGGTTCCCTCCCTGTCCCCAGCTGTCAGGCGGGCACTGGCTCACGGCTGGGACACCCCAATTCAACGGCCCAAGCTATTAGCTGGGTGCATAGTTGTGAGCTGGACCAGGCTGCAGTTTCGCAGCAGGAAGTCTACCAGCAGTGAAATTGACATTTTTGACTGTTTTCTGGCTATTATTATTTCGCATTTAGACTCCTTAAGGGGCCTCACAGCTGGAGGTCCCCCAGCTTTCCACTCCTGCAATCCCTCACTGGGAGGTGGCAGCAGGAGATAGGAGTCCACACTCCCCTACAGCTCGGGCTGCCTGTGCCTGATATAACAGCTGCTACAAGTCTACAAAGACACTGTTTCACCCTAACTACATCGACATAAGTGCTACACTTCTGGTGGAGGTAGAGTTATGTTGGTGCAGTGGGTCGCTTACTTCAGTGGAAGCAGCATTATAGCATAGACACTGATATAATTAGGTTGACGTAAGCTGCCATACAGAAACCTAAACTCTGTAGTGTAGATCAAGCCTGAGAAGATTCATGCTGCAAGGCTTGAGAGTGATCCAGTTTAAAAAGGCGAGATCTCCTTTAATTCTCAAAACTGCAACTCATTTTGAGCTTTTCTCTGCTGTGCATTGTTCACACCTCCTTATGGCAGCAGACCTCTCTCTCCATGCCATCTGAGGAGGCAGCCAGGATTCAATCGCACTTTGTATAGGATTTAAGACAAAGCCTCCTTCCTGTCCTTTTCCAACACACACTTGTGTAATGGGCAAGTGAGATGGAACTTGTTCTACCGCCTTTTTTTTTTTTAAAACTCCCAAAGCAGGTTTGTATTGATTCTCTGGAGCCTAATAAAAAAAGCTTTAGCCCTTTGGAAAGATTATTTTTGGTGGATTCCTTCAAGCCATTTTCTTATTTCTAGTCTTTTCACTGCAAATCTGTGCAATCATAATTGTATTTGGTTTAATCTTAACTAGTAGATTGAATTAAGTTAATTTCAATTATTTTCTTATACTTACTGTTGCAATGTTTCAAAGCCCTGTTCTTTATAGAGCAGTTCTTGCTTCATATGAAAGAGTTCCCTCTTCAGCTTCTTAACCTTTTGTGTGAAATCAAAGCAAGAATTAGAAAATTCCTCGTTAAACAGTGTAAAGCATGGTTTCCAACAGTTAATGCAGACTCTACATTAGATAAGCAAAAAAGGTAAATTGCTACATGTGATACTTTTTAGCACTTATCAAAAACAAAGGCATTCTGTTATCCTCTTGATGTCTGTATGCAATTTACCTCGTGTTAAAGGGACAATGTCAGATTAACACACATTTTTTTATTAGCATTGACACTGGGTGTTATTAAGCCTGAGAGAATTTTAAAATGCAATTTACTTTTCGCTAGTTAAACATACATGGTTACTAACTATCTTAGAGAGCCAGTCAGGTTTTTTTTTAAAGTTTTCTGTTATAATATTTTCACTTGATAATTCCAAGAAACTCTCAGCTGGTTATACTTCAATAGAGAGAGAAGAAAAAGTGTTCCTATTCTCCTCATGAATTGTTCCTTTCTCTAAAACTAGGATGTTGGCTTGTCTGGTTAGGCAGTTTGTTTACTTTTTGCATTTCACTCAGTCTGGACACAAGAACCAGAATAGTCACTTTCACTTTTGTTTCTTCGAAAATCAGTTTCTAGATTCTCAGACAATCATAAAGCTGGTCTGTTTTAGCTATAAACGCATACACACCAACTATCTTTATTTAGGAGGACCATTTTTACTCTGACCAAAAAAAAAAGAAAAAGAAAATCTCAGTCCAATGGTGATTAAAAGAGTATTCCTATTTTTTTCACCCCAATGTTGCTATTTCAAATGTTGACAGACTGGGATGTGCAATCCAAAAATGTCTGTCAGTGAAAACAGTTCCAACAGAGCTTTTTGTTTTTAAATGTCATGTAAAAACTTTCCAAATAAACTAAACCAGACTGTGGAGGCCTGCTATGGGACAGTGTTCCTTTAACGTAAGTAATAGTTATTTAATACATCACAGACGTCATTGTGGCAGTGACATCCACATAAAAGCGCACTTATGACACCTCTGACAGCCATACTTCCACTCTGCACACTATCCAATCTGCTCTGGGACTACTTTTAACTTTTTAAAAATTGTTATTTGAAAATGAAAACCTTGCCAAATATTTCCTACCTTCCCCTGCCATAATGGACTTTAACCTTCAAAATTACATTTGCCAGAAGCCCAGCATATACAATATTCAGTCTTGCACCAGTGACCAGTTTAAGGTCTAATACACAAATCACAAGGGCTAGAAATCAGTGATGTCTCATTTGGAAAATGGACACTCTCCCCTTTCCAGTGAAAGGCTCCCAGCATTGGAAGGTCAAGAGATAGAGGATATTTAAAATTATAACATTATTTTGTATTTATTTTGTTATTTATGTAACTTTTAAAGCTTTCAAAAACTGTATTCAATAACATCTCTCTTCCTCTTCTATGGACCGTATAGTTGACTCATAAGCGATATTAAAAAAAAAAATAACCCATTACATTTTTTGCCCCTCAAACATCCTTAATTTTCTTTTCTGTGAAGTGTAGCAAATAGGGACTGATTCAAAACTCATGAAAGCCAATTCTTTCCATTTATTTCAATGGGCTTTGTATCAGGGCAAATAGAATACAGGCTGGTTTCATATTAAGGTTTTATGGGACTCATTAAGTTAGAACGACCTCTATAAGACAATCATGGCTTTAGCATTCATAAGTAGCACAGACATCCTAAACTAATGCAGATAAAGTCTTTCTATATCACCACTGTTTATTCTTTATATATAGCACCATAGGTAGAGTTGTTGCTTTACAAGCAAAATGAAAAAGACAAAGCCCTTACTCTAAGGAGTTTACAATGTGAAGTTTGACTGATAAGTCACAAAGAAGGGCACTGGGAAAATGGTGGCTGCCACTCTCAATGGGTTCACTTCCTTGCCAGGAGAAAATGGTAAAAGCTTGGTTGTGTCAAAAATTTCTAGTTACTTCTAATATAACTTTGATGATTAACTATGGATTTTGTTACATCAGAGAACTGGAGGGGATATATAAGCAGAAAAGAAATTATATCCCAAAATTTGTATGTTTGAGAACACTTTCACAGAACTGGATGGACATTTCCTACACACTCCCCAAAATAAAATATAAATTTTACATACACTCACACTCAAATTTCAAATCTAAAGTTAGGGTCCTAAATAAAATAGACCTGATGTTCAAAGGTACTGAGCTACATGCAGCTCTAGTCTTCAGAAGGGCTTCTGGGTGCTCAATGCTTCTGAAGATTTAGGTGTTTATTTAGGTGCCTAAATACATCTTGAGGAACTTAATTTTAGGCATCTGTGTTTGAAAATTTTGGCTCATGTCTTTTTCCTTAGTAGGAATAAATGATCTCAAGAATTTTTTTGCGGGGGGTGGTGGTGGTAAAATTTCCTATCTAAATATAGGGAGTTGGGCTGGACTCATCTTTTTGAAAACACCATTTGTAACTGCTTCCTTTAATAGAAATCTAATTATTTGATCATGTTAGAAATGCAACGTGTTAAAGGACAAGCCTAATTGTACACTTCTGTCATGGTATCTTACAATCCAATTCACTGACCGTATCAAAGAGACTTTAAAGCTCTCATCACCTACGCACCGACTAGCAAGACATTTTCCCAACTAGAAACAAACTGAGAACTAGCTAAAAATTCCAATCCCCGGGAATGATTTCAGTCAAAACTTCCAATTAAGGGATGGAAAAACCTTAAAACTAACAGCTACAACACCACATTCATGTTTTATATAACAGAGATTAAAACCATCCCCACTTTCCCTAGAACTACAGAATTGCTAGCCTTCCAGACCAAAAATGTAAATTTACAAGTAATTTCAGAAGATACGCAGAGATTTCATCTTGAGGACTGGATCCCCCAGCAACCCATAAGTGTTCCTAAAGATCAACTTCTTCTAAACATCCTCTGCTATAATTCATCCTCATTGATGCATCTGATGAAGTGGGTATTAGCCCACGAAAGCTTATGCTTTAATACTTTTAGTTAGTCTTTAAGGTGCCACAGGACTCTGTCACTTCTACTTACATTAAGGCATTCTATTCTTGTGCTCCTTGTCCTCTCCTTCAAGACTTTGTATAACCCCCTATACCCGCACACGCCTCTGCACTGGCTTCATCTTGCACCCACTATCCTACTGCCCATACGCCTCTCTAAGGGCTTGGCTAAGCTTCCACTTTATAGCGCTCTAACTTGCTGGCTCAGGAGTGTGAAAAATCACCCCCCCCCGCCCCCGAGCGCAGCAAGTCTGAGCACTTTAAAGTGCTAGTGTAGACAGGCTCCCAGCGCTTAGAGCTAATTCCCTTGTGGAGGTGGATTACCAGGAGCGCTGGGAGAGCTCTCTCCCAGCACTCGGGCGCGACCACACTCACACTTTAAAGCGCTGCTGTGGGAGCATTCCCGCAACAACGCTTTGAAGTTTCCAGTGTAGCCATGCCCTAAGCTTCCTGCCTGACGGTCCTTTTTTTCCTTCTCCTTACTCCATCTTCGAGCCTTCTTCCATGCCTATAATTTGAACTCCTGCCTTGTTCAACAGCAACCTTCTTCTTCACATTCAAATCTCTTTTTCAGCCAGGCTTTTCAGTGCTAACCCCTTCTCCCCTCCACCCAGCATTTAAATATTAATAGGGAGAAACGTTCTCTTTGTTAAGCTGAATAACTAAGCTCCTAGAGTCTATCACAATAAGGCAGGTTTTCTAATCTTATAAACATTCTCATGACGCTTCGCTATACCTCTCCCATTTATCAACATCTTCTTTCAATTGTTGGCACCAGCAGTGGTCGCACCAGTGTCAAATAAAGGTAAAGTAAACTCTATTCTTACTTCAGGTTCACCATTTCTGCAAGATGGCATTAACTCTCTTGGCCATAGCATTGCACTGGGAGCTTGTGTTCAGCTGATAATCCACCACGAGCCCCAAGTCTTTTTCAGAGTCACTGCTTCCCAGCATACAATCCCTCATCTTTTAAGTATGGCTCATATTCTTTGTGCCTACATGTATATGTTCACATTTAACCATATTAAAATACACATTGTTTGCTTGTCCCAGTTTATCAAAGTACCCCAATTGTTGTTATCTGCAAACTTTATCAGTGATGACTTAATGTTTTCTTACAGGTAGTGAAAATATAAAACGTTATATAGTGTAAGGCCAAGAACAAATCCCCATGGGACCCCATTAGAAACACATCTATCTGATGATGATTCCCTGCTTACAATTACATTTTGAGACCTGTCAGTCAACTTTTAGTCCATTTAATGTGTGCCATGTAAATTTTATATCAAGATTTTTTAACACAAAAAATGTCATGTAGTACAAGTCAAACATCTTATAGAAGTCCAAGTATATTACATCAGCACTATTATCTTTATCAGCCAAGCCTGTGTTCACATCAAAAAAGATCTCCAGTTAGTCTGACACATCTGTTTTCCATACGGTGACTGACATTAATTATGTTACCCTCCTCTAGTTCTCTATTAAGCCAGTCCTGTATCAGCTGCTCCGTTATCTTGCTCGGAATCATCAGACTGACAGACCTATAATTACCCAGGCCATCCTGTTTACCCTTTGAAAATATTTGTACAACATTAACTTTCTGCCAGTCTTCTGGAAATAAATAGGGTTAAATGCCTTAGCCATTCCTAAAGGGAGCCATCCACATGTGGAGGCAATCATTTGCCCTCCCCATTACATTTAGTTTAGAAACTCTTGTTCTTTTCCCATCTCTGGCCTTGTTATCCTGCCAGACTCTTCTACAGGCATAAATCTCTCTTCCCATGGGGCTCCCACTTCTTCAAGGGTTCCTGAAACTTGCTACTGAAATATGTTCTGTAATCTGCTGGCCAGCCACACTCTAAAAATTAAGTAACTGGCAATAATGAACCTGATAGGGGAGTGGGAAGAGTGCGCATGATCGGGGAAGCAAATTTATTGCAGTATGAGGTGTGTGTTAAGTGTTAATTTGGAAAAATAAGTTAAATGTGTGATGTCCTAATACTTGCCAAATATTGGCTGTTGATAACACTAATTGTGATTTTGACTACACATAAAGAGGAGATGTAACTTTGGGAGCCCTGCAAATGCTGGGAACTGTCCAGCAGGGGACGCTGAAAGCTCTACAACTAGCACCCCTTGTGTAGATTCTATGCATACAGAACCTATGGATCTCTAGCATCAGTTCAGGCACCAAGCGTACGAAGGTGCTGTATTTCCAAAAATTCAATACCAAATGGAGAACCCAAACTGTCCAAAATGCAGTGTTTGCACAGTTCTCCTAATGGAACTCCCTCTTCCTACTTAGACTTTAAATGTATTCTACACCTTCCCCCCCACCCATTTCAGGTTAAATCATGAGAGCATAAGCTATAAATCAAACTATTTATTTTTCATATTATTAAAAAGATAAGCAAATCCAATGCCTACAATATGCAAAAATCTTTTAGTAGTTGTGTACAAAAGCACACTGATGCTCACTACTTGGTTTCTGCAAATTAAAACAAGTCCCAAATTATCCTGGTCATTACAAATTTAAAACCAATTCTGCTGTAAGAGCCCCAAAGTTGATTTTAGAACTAAAAGGATCTCATTTTAAATTAAGCACAGGGTGTTGATTCGCATTCTAGGCACTTTTAAAGGATTTCTCCCTCTCTTCTCCCAGATTTCGCCTTTAAAAAGGAATCAATTATTGAATTATTTTCTAGGTAAAATTAATTATGAGGCATATTTAAACCAATGAATATATTTTTCAAAGTTAAGTGTGTTCCCTTTAAACATTATTTGGTTTGTTTTTAGGAGGATTTGGCTAAAAGATTAATTAAAATGCTTGAGTAGCATTTAGCCAGAATGCTAGAAGGTTTCAATGTCTGAGTGAAAAAGGCCTAAATCTGTTAGCCCAAACTCAGCACACTGCAGTCATGAACCTCATGTGCAGAATTCCAGTGGAACTAAATTAAGCATTCTCACCCTTAATCTTGTAGTGGAGATTTCCGCCTTCAGAATGTCAGGGTCATATTTTGTGCTGGATGAGGAGCCTGAGAATACTTATTTGGAAAAAAGAAAAAAAAAAGAAAAAATATTTAACTACTTTCAGCCATTAATCCTGACGAATTCACTTTGCACTAAAACTGTGAGGTTAACAGACTAAAATGGATATTAATATTTTTAAGTATGCCTCATTACAGCACAGTCAGCATTTCTGTATGAAAATAATTACTGAATACACAGCATATTTTCTTCTACTTTTGCTACTATGATTCGGGTAAGTTCAAAAATTTAAGGAAGGAGAAGCTTTTTGTCTAGGATGGAACCCAAGGCGAGTCCCCATTTCCCTCTGCTTTCAACACCTGGCCACCATTCTTCTAGCTGGGTGGCACACTTGGTCGGGGAGGGACTCTTCAGAGCTCAAGGAGCTCTCACAACAATAGGTTTTCTGGAAGGCAGGTTCATTCAGCTGGCTGAGACTAGGGTTGCCCACTTTCTATTTGCAGAAAACTGAATACCCTGCCTCCACCCCTGCTCCATCTTTCCCTGAGCGCCCCCCCACTCACTCCATCCCCCCTCCCTTTGTTGGTTCCCTCTTCCCCATCCTCCCTCACTCGCTTATTTTCACTAGGCTAGGGCAGAGATTCGGATGCTGTGGGGGAGCTCTGTGGGAGGCCACAGATGAGGGGCTTGGGGTGTAGGAGGGGGGCTCCTGGCTAAGGGTTCAGCATGTGGGAGGGGGCTCTGGAATGGGGCAGGGAGTTGAGGTGCGTGAGCGAGTATGGGGTACCTAGCCAATAGGAGCTGCAGAGCCAGCGCTCAGGGTGGAAACAGCACTCGGAGCCTCCTTAGCTACCCCTACACTTAGGAGCCAGAGGGAGATGCTGGCAGCTTCCCAGGAGCCGAGTGGAGCCTACTGCGGGCAGACAAACCAGACTCCTAACATTCTGGTCGAAAACTGGATGCCTGGCAACCCCAGAGCCTGAGACTCACTACTCTTCTCTCCCGGAGTTGAACTTGCTGCTTTTTAAACACTATCCACCATGGACTAAGATATTTAGCCAATAACTCAAAACACAGATCTCTCAAAACACTATACTTGGCCACCAGGTTCCCTCCTTTGTTTTAAGGATTTAAACCAAAATGATCCCACTTATTTTTATTGAACCGCAGGCCTTATATTTGCAAAAACTAAAATAAACTGTTACCAACAGCAAGCAGTGAAATCTACTGCTCCATCTAGCATTGCCACTTATTTACATACTGGGTACCTGGTCGTTGCATGCCAAAAAGGAACAAGTGATCTTGTATCCTTAGAACACCAACCCATCTAAATCTAGGTTCCAGCAAACCACATGAAGGAACAGATTCCAGAGCCAAATACCTGGCCCAAATTTCTGTAGGAGTTCAACTGTGTTGGACAGACCAGAGGTCTCTGCAGCAGAACACAGTTGCCTTAAGGAGCAAAAAGTGGATAGGCTGTCAGAAAAACAGCCAGGGGCCCAAAACACTAAGGACTACTCTTGAATTGCAGAACAAGAGCCATTACAGAGCACGATCTGTAAAGGAGTTACAGTGTAAACATTTCTAATGTACTTACAGCTTGTACGAGAGCTTGATTTTTCTTTGTAGGCATCATTCAGACGTACATACTCATCCAGGGCAAGTGCTAGTCTCTGTTCTTTCACCTGGTACAGCTCCTTCTGGGTACTGAGCGCATCCTGTGCGACCATGAGATAGTCTTTTAGCATTCGCTCCTGTTCTTGCCTCCATTGTTTTCGGGGATCTTCTATCTGCGTGGTTTCTTAAAAATATATAGTTGTAAAAGCTTCAATTTAGTTAAATAAATTAAATGTACCAAGTGAATAGACTTCAGTGTGCTAGTCTCTTTTGGTGTCTCTACAATTTTCGTTTTATTTGTAATTCACAGTTCTAGTTTAAGTCTAGACTGTAGGGTTAGTCCCTCCACAAGAAGATAACTCAGGAGGAATAAATTCGGAAGCCGGTATACATAGCCTGGATACTTCACAGTTTCTTCAGCTGGTTTAGTTGTCTCAAAGAAATTAAAAGGGATCCAAAGTTGTAGCTTTGGTATTACACACATTTTTTTAAAAAATAGGGCCCTTTTTTTTTATATTGTTAATTTAAAATGGCAACTAAGCTTTGACTAATAGGCATGTGGAGTAGCTTATTTTTATAAAAGCTTTTCTTCATTATTTTAGGGTATATTAAATATTGTTTAACAGACTAACTTCAAAATGAGCAATTAATGCACAATAGGTAACACAGTAGTATACATTCTAAAAGTTTTGAAACAGTTGGCATTGTCTTCTGAACTGATAAAATACCTTGATATTTTAGGAAAAGCCTTCCATCTGAATTACAGCAAAGGTTCTGTTATAAATAACTGGGTCAATATAAAGCCCTTAAATGAGCACAGATCACTTAAAATCTAGTTTATTTTTTAAAAAAATTAATTAAAAGCACTTTCAGGCACCAGCATTACACCTGTTCTGGAGTCCCTCTACCATTTTT
Source organism: Dermatemys mawii (assembly GCA_007922305.1). Lineage (NCBI taxonomy): Eukaryota > Metazoa > Chordata > Testudines > Dermatemydidae > Dermatemys > Dermatemys mawii. Next base: position 49,154,634 of record ML677326.1, read on the forward strand.
GTGGTTTTCCAATCACATTTTCCTAATGTTTTAAAATGTTTTCTCCCCACCACTCAAGTGAAAGGTTACATTATTTTTCTTAACGTGTATTTGTGTTTTCTCTGCCACTAGCAATCTAATGGAGGACTGTGTATTCACACAAACAACATAGGAAAAAGTGAACCTGACTACACAGAACGCTGTTAAATGCACAAGGTAAACACTCTTTAAAGTAATACTTGCATGGGCTTCAATATGCAAGACTGTAGAAAGGTTATTATATTGAAAGAAAGAAGTGTGATTCACATGATAAAAACTACCTTAATGTAGATATACAAGGAGACAGAACTACAGTAGCATTTTCAACCTTAACTTCAGCATTTTCTTGCTGCTTAAAGCAGTGTTAGCTTGCACCAAGTTATAATAATAAAGGAGAGGAAAGCTGATGCTATCTTAAATCATTTCCAGGGCAAAGCTATCCAATCTGAAACCTAAACACTGTGATTCCATTATACATACAAGAAGATCATTAAAACTCTTGGCTCACTTCAAGATTAAGGTTTTATCAGTTAAAGATTTATCAGTTAAAGGTACAATAACTCCACATCAAATGACAAAAGGGAATATTCAATAACAGATACTGATCACTTAAAAATATTAATTCCACTCCACTTCCTGATATTAACATGCTCCTCAGGAAAGACATTTTCCTACATTGCGACCTTCGGGTCTTATCAGGCTGCAAACCCAAATGCTGGTTGGCCTACAAGTCCAAAATCCCAGACTCCCACCCTTTGCAGCCCTTGAAGAACACCATGGTCGCTGCTCCCTACTGACACCCTCCAACATACCATGTGACAGACATCACAGGGCACATAATTACCCCATCATTCTGTACTAGGGACAGCAAAGAGAACCATAGCTGTGCATATACTAACCTGCAAGAACCACAACTGGTGTATATGTAGCCATGACAAACTATGTGCATGCACTGAAATGGACAGAAATTTTTATTGCCTTTCCCGTTTTAAAGTTCCATGCTGTTAACTTATATTGCATTGCTTGTGTTTTTTTTTCCCATTGTTTTTCTGCCCTGTTTTTGCCACTCAAAGTTTTATTTTTGGAGAATAAAATCATCTTTATTAGTCCCCAACACATACTGCAGAATGCATAGCGGTACTCAAAGCAAACAGCACTTGTAAACGTACATATGGCACGCACCACACAGTTAATGGCTTCAGGACAACACCTGCATTTATAAGTGAATAGCAAGCCCTACTCAATTCCGAGCAACACCCAAAGTTTGCGACCTACAAAACACTATCATGGCTGACTGTTAAAGTGCTCTTTCAAAGCCACCCACAATCACTTATCTCTGACTTTAAATGCCGCTCCACCTCTGCCCTCTAATCTGGTGCATCTTTTCCCCCTTTGCCTCACAGATACTATGCAAAACACAACAAACAGCAATAATCACTGGGATATCACTGAGATAAAAACTAGTGAGTGAATGCCACCACCAGTGTCCATTCAATCTATCAAAAGCACATTCATTTTGCACCTGTAAAGCCAGGAGCTGGATCCTTCCTTGGTGCTATCAAGGTGGCCAATGTACAGCTTCACAAGCCAGGGGAGCAAGGGATAGGCGGGGTCCCCCAGAATCACAATTGGCATTTCCAGTCAGGAAAGAACATCTGTACCCACACCTTTCTGAACAGTCCTGCTTTCTTAAAGACCTGAGCTTCGTGCATCTTCCCTGACCAGCCCGCATTGGTACTGGTGAAGCATCCCCTGTGATCCACCAGCACTTGCATAATCAAAGAATAGCAGCTTTTTCTGTTGATGTACTCTATGGCACGGTGGACTGGTGCCAAAATAGAGATGTGATGCAAATCCACCCATCGTGGCTGGCATATTGTCAAGAGTCTCAGTCCTGCACAGGCAGATAATTAATAGCCTTACACACTTGCATGGCAACGGCTTCCACTGTGGATTTTCCAACTCCAAAATGACTTCCCACAGACCAGCAGTAATATGGCTTTAAGATTCCAGACTGCAATCACAACTCGCTTCTCCGCTGTCATTCTGGTATCATGCATTGGAGCGCTGGGGTAAGCTTGGCATACAGACCCAGGAATGGGATCTTTCACATCTGAAAGTTCTGCAAACACTGTTCATCTTCCCCCAAACTACATTATGATACAATCCCCCCAGGCATTTCTACCCCACAACACACTGTGAACATTTTCCTCAAAGGCATCACACTGGACAGTGGTGCATGGCACAAGGGGATACTGCTAATGTTGTACTGTACTTTGCATCAACAGAAGCACTCCTGATGAGTAGGTGCAATGTTGACACAAGCAATCAAATGTGCACAGATGCCTGAGTGATACATGGACTTCAGCAAAGTACCAAAGTAATTTGTATTGACATAAGTTTTTAGTGTAAACACGACCATAAGATTCTTCTGTTTCAAGGTAAGATCTCTGGTGATAATAATTACCAATACTTGATAGTCTTTCACATTTTATCTTTTTTCAGTGCTAACATTAGGCATACCTGGGAGGCAGAAAGAAAATGAGACAGCTCATTAAATACATTTACAAAAAAAACCAAGATGCCCGATTAATGAGAGGTTTGAGAATAAAATGTTGGTGACTCTTCTCCAGATACAGACACATGACAGTGTAGTGCACTTCTATTGGAAAAGTAATCCTCAAACAAGCATAGGGGGAGAGAGGGCCCATCATATAAAATTTAAGTGCACTACATAAAAGATTAAAGCAGGGCAGCTTTATTCACAGTTGGCTTTCCAACAATCTCTAAACTAACTTTAGCTACACACACACAAAATCCATGTTTAGTCACCTGCTCTTTTCCACGGGGACAACCGACACACAAAGAAGCCAATCAATACCATTTTCCCCCTCAAATGGGTAACGCATGTCCCCACAAGTTCATTTATTATTGCTACTGTGCTATAAAACACCGCCACAGCTATTTACACAAAATAACGAGTGCTGCGTTTTCAGGTGTTCCTTCTTGTGAAGGAGGGCACAGAACAGGATTTGAACGGGTCAGCAATCAAATAAGATAAATGCAGTAGTGTTGGTTTTTGGAAGGATGCAATGATCAAGCTGTATTTTAAGAGTGACACTAGTAGCAATGACGAATAATTTTACAAGATTGGAAGGTCTTGTCTTCAAGCATATTGTAGATAATTGCTCCACAGGTTTAAGTAAGGATTGCTCAATGTGTAGCTCCAAGGCTAGCTGTAGCCCACAGAGTGCTAAAAAATGCAGCCTACAGCCCCGTCCTTGTGGCTGCAGGACAAGGACAAAGCTGATCAGCGGCAGATTTTTATTGCTGTCAAACTTAATGAAGCAATTTCTTTTTGCCTTTCAAAACTGCATATACAAACCAACGTTATGATTATGTGAGCTTATTTTAGAATGTGTGCATTCATAAGTGGCCCTCTGCCTCCTGGAAAATTGTTAATATGGTCCCTTCTGTGACTTCAGGATTAGGTGACTAGATACTTATTTACACAAGGAAATTGGCCAGCATGGCTATTCTAGAGTGGAAACTCTATTTCACTCTAAATGTGATTTTATTCAGAAATAGTTATACTATACTCAAAGCTATCCCAGAATAGCCTTCATATGTAGATAAGGCTTTAAAATCCCCTCAAGAGATGCTTTTCAAAATAGAGGTGTTTTCTCTATATGGCCTTTTAGAAATGAGTAAAAAACAACTAATTTGATAAATAAATATATTTATGTGAAATTACATTGCTAAATGTTTGTTCACGTGAAAATTCAAAGCCACACTACTATCAGTGATCTGGAGGATGGCGTGGACTGCACCCTCACCAAGTTTGCAGATGACACTAAACTGGGAGGAGTGGTAGATATGCTGGAGGGTAGGGACAGGATACAGAGGGACCTGTCAAATTAGAGGATTGGGCCAAAAGAAATTTGATGAGATTCAACAAGGACAAGTGTACAGTCCTGCACTTAGGACGGAAGAATCCCATGCATTGCTACAGACTAGGGACCGAGTGGCTAGGCAGCAGTTCTGCAGAAAAGGAACTAGAGGTTACAGTGGATGAGAAGCTGGATATGAGTCAACAGTGTGCCTTTGTTGCCAAGAAGGCTAATGGCATTTTGAGCTGTGTAAGTAGGGGCATTTCCAGCAGATCAAGGAACGTGATTGTTCCCTTCTATTCAACATTGGTAAGGCCTCATCTGGAGCATTGTGTCCAGTTTTGGAGCCCATACTACAAGAAGGATGTGGAAAAATTGGAAAGAGTCTAGAGAAGGGCAACAAATATGATTAGGGGCCTGGAGCACATGACTTATGAGGAGAGGCTGAGAGAACTGGGACTGTTTAGTCTACAGAAGAGAAGACTGAGGGGAGATTTGATAGCTGCTTTCACAACCTGAAAGGGGGTTCTAAAGAGGATGGATCTAGACTGTTCTCAGTGGCACCAGATGACAGAACGAGGAGTAATGGTCTCAGGTTGCAGTGGGGAAGGTTTAGGTTGGCTATTATGAAAAACTTTTTCACTAGGAGGGTGGTGAAGCATTGGAATGGGTTACCTAGGGAGGTGGTAGAATCTCCTTCCTTAGAGATTTTTAAGGTCAGGCTTGACAAAGCCCTGGCTGGGATGATTTAGTTGGGGATTGGTTCTGCTTTGAGCAGGGGGCTGGACTAGATGTCCTCACAAGGTCCCTTCCAACCCTGATATTCTATGATTCTATGACTCTTCTACACAGGAGTCATAGACAGAACAAAGTTTATTGCCCTTTCCTGATAATATAATGCTACAGTTCTGGAAGCAGTGATCATTTGGGTGACTAACTCTGCTTTTTCAAGCTTTTTAATGTTAACGGCACATTCAAAATTTAGGGTTCATTTTTTTCAAAGATAATTTCACACTAAGATGACCCACAATGCCCTTCCAAGGGTTTTTGTTTGAATGAGAACTGGTTTTGCCATATCTCACTTCCGGTTGTTAAAGTTTTACATTGGAATATTATCAAGACAGTCAAAAGGTATGCCACTAATGGGTTGGATTTCTCAGAAGTGGTAATGGCATGGAACTTTTCCTCTCAAGTCACTAGTTGAAATTCAGTCCAGCAAAACAACAAAAAGCCATTTCCAGCCAATAGCTGTTCAATAGCTTATGTGAAATTAGTTTGGGGGTTTCAGTCCAGCTTCCAGTGGATAAAAGTCTACATCATAAGATACTCCACCACAAATAGCAGTTGTGTTGGCTGTGTTAGAGACAAGCACTTAATGGGTACGGACAGTGAACTATACTCTTACCATTACAGGCTATTCCTTGAGATCAGGATGAAGACACCTTGGCAGAGAATGGTAGGGAATCCAGCACAGCTGGGGCAGGATCTGTTCTATTGAAGAGAACTTTAATCCCCACATCTTAAAAAAAAATAGCTTGTCATTACCTTTTCATATCCACACTTTCTGCATCACCAGAGATGCATCCTTCAAGGTCTAGAACCAGCATGCAGCATGGGCAATAGGCAATAAGGAGCAGACCGGAGAAAGAGGAGCCACCTACCCTCAAGGCTGAGAGGAGCTCACGCTCACCACACATAATAGGAGGAGACGTAGGATGCTAGTGTTGGGTGAGGGACAGAGGTATCCATTTATCAACCTGACCGATGTCCTGAGAGGTTGGAGCCCACATCAGTGACAATATGGAAAGATTGAGGAGGCTCATCCAGCCCTCTGGCAGGTGACCAAAGCCCACTGGCAGGTATAAAAAAGATAACTAAGAGCTGGAAGTTGGAGCCGTGTGCACGCACACATGTAAGTAAAGTTACATCAGGGTCATTGGAGCCATCAGAGGGCAACTAGTGGAGGAATTTATTCAACATCTTAGCGGTGCGTACACAAATGCAAGGAGTATGCGGAATAAACAGTAAGAGCTTTAAGTCCTAACACACAAACCAAATTAAGACACAATTGGCATCACAGAGACTTGGTGGAACAATTCACATGCCTGGATTACTGGTGCAGAGGAGTACTGCTTATTTAGGAAGGGGATAGATAAGGGAAAAAAGGAAAGAAGTGTTGCATTATACATCAATATATACTATCATTCTGAGGTCCAAAAAAGAGATGAGAGGCAGAACAGTTGCTAGGTAAAGATAAAAAGTGATGATGATGAGGGGTGGGGGTGGGAAGAGAGATAGGGTCATGGTAGGGGTCTGCTACAAACTATCAAATCAGGAGGTGATGGTGGAGGACAGGCCCTTGGTCCAAGTAAAGAGAAAGGCATCTCCCAAAGAGAGGTCTCCTCTTGAGCAGGATAGACAGCACTTCCTGTTGTTGGATGCGGCAAATAGGTCCACCTCTGGAAGTCCACACCTCTAGAATATCCCACGAAGGATTTGAACATTCATATCCCATTTGCAGTCCTGGGAAAAGTGCCTGGTGAGCGTATCAGATGTGACATTCTGGACTCCTGGAAGGTAAACGACTGAGATGTGACGCCGATGGGCTATATACCAGTTCCACAATTTTTTATCTTTGGTGACCAGAGAGGGAGATTTTGCAATTACTGGATGACAAAGCAGTACCTCAGGCTTAATACCTGTTTTGCTTCAGTCTTCATTAAACAGACTACAGCTGACTGAATGCCTAACAGTTGATATTAATAACAAGGAGGAAGGAACGCAAGCCATAATAGGGAAAGAAGTAGTTAAAGCAAGTCTGTACGCCCTCATGAAATTCATTCTAGGTTATTAAAGGAACTAGCTGAAGCAATCTCAGAACAGTTAGCAATCATCTATGGAGAGCAGGTGAGGTCTCAGATGACTGAAGGGTAAACATGGTACCTATCTAAAAAAGATGACCTAGAGAATTATAGAAAAGTCTGCCCAAATTTGATACCTGAAAAGATATCAGAACAAACAAGTAATCAATTTGTAAGCACCTAGGGGATAATACGGTGATAAAAGCCAAAATAGATTTGTCAAGAACAAATTAGGTTTGACATGATCTCCTTTTGACAGGGTTATTGGCTTAGCTAGTGTATGGGGGGAAAGCAGATGTTATATATCTTGATTTTAGTAAGTCTTTTTACATTCTCATAAGCAAACTAGAGAAACATGGTCTAGATTAAATTATTATATGGTGGGTGCATAACTGGTTTCAAGACCATAAATTCAAGAGTAGTTAACAATTTCTGGTCAAATTGTGAGGATATATCTAGTGGGGTCTTACAGGGATCTTTTCTGGATCTTGTACTATTCAATATTTCATTAATAACTGAGATAATGGAGTGGAGAGCATGCTTATAAAATTGCAGCCCCTCCCATATTGGTATCATCTGCAAACACTCATGATTCAAAACAACCTTGACAAATATCTCAACAAAAATTGAATACAACCTTGACAAACAATCTTGAGCTCAGTCCCTGGAAAAATAATGAAGCAGGTGCTCAAGTAAACCATTTTGAAGCACTTGGAGGAGAGGAAGGTGATCAGGAACAGTGAACACAGATTCACCAAGGGCAAGTCATGCCTGACCAACCTGATTGCCTTCTATGATGAGATAACTGGCTATCTGGATATGGGGAAAGCAGTGGACATGATATAAGTTGACTTTAGCAAAGATTTTGATAAGGTCTCCATCAGTATTCTTGCCTGCAAGTTAAAAAGTATAGATTGTATGAATGGACTATAAGATGGATAGAAAGCTGGCTAGATTGTCGGGCTCAACGGATAGTGATCAACGGCTCACTGTCTACTTAGCTGCCGGTATCAAGCAGAGTGCCCCAAGGGTTGATCCTCCTTGGGCTGGTTTTGTTCAGCATCTTTATTAATGATCTGAATGATGGGATGAATTGCACCTTCAGCAAGTTCGCAGATGACAGTAAGATGGGGAGAGAGATAGAGAAGCTGGAGGGTAGACATAGGGTCCAGAGTGACCTAGACAAATTGGAGGATTGGGCCAAAATAAATCTGATGAAGTTGAACAAGGACAAGTGCAGAGTCCTGCACTTAGGATGGAAGAATCCTATGCACCGCAACAGGCTGGGGACTTATTGGCTAAGCAGCAGTTCTGCAGAAAAGGCCCTGGGGATTACAGTGGATAAGAAGCTGGATGAGAGTCAGCAGTGTGCCCTTGTTGCCACGAAGGCTAATGAAATATTGGGCTGCACTAGAAGCAGCATTGCCAGGAGATTGAGAGAAGAAGAAATTATTCCCCTCTGTTCGGCACTGGTGAGGCCTCATCTGGAGTACTGAGCCCAGTTTTGGGCCCCACTACAGAAAGGATGTGGACAAATTGGAGAGAGGCCAGTGGAGGGCAACAAAAATGATCAGGGGGCTGAAGCACATGACTTATGAAGAGAGGCTGAGGGAACTGGGATTAGTCTGCAGAAGAGAAGAATGAGAGGGATTTGATAGCTGCTTTCAGCTACTTGAAAGGGGGTTCCAAAGAAGATGGATCTAGACTGTTCTCAGTGGTACCAGATGACAGAACAAGATGTAATGGTCTCAAGTTGCAGTGGGGGAGGTTTCAGTTAGATATTAGGAAAAACTTTTTCACTAGGAGGGTGGTGAAGCATTGGAATGGGTTACCTAGGGAGGTGGTGGAATCTCCCTCCTTAGAGGTTTTTAAGGTCAGGCTTGACAGAGCCCTGGCTGGGATAATTTAGTTGGGGATTGGTCCTGATTTGAGCAGGGCGGTAGATGAGATGACCTCCTGAGATCCCTTCCAACCCTAATCTTCTATCATTCTATGATTCTATGAAATAGAGGAATTGGTCCTAATTCAACAAGATAAAATCCAAGGAAGATCAGTGCAAAAGTACTTCAGTCAGTAAGGAAACATCAGACACACAGCTCTGAAATGGGGAATAAATGGCTAAATCAGGGGTCCCCAAACTTTTTGAGACGAGGGCCATATTAGATTTTTGAAGGAGCTTCATGGGCCACTGCCGCGCCCCCACCCCCTTTGCTCCTCTGGCCTCTGCTGCGGCCCCCACCCACCCTTTGCTCCTCTGGCCGCGCTGCAGGGGCACTCACCCCTCCACATATGGGGCCACCAGCAGCAGCTTGCGCAGGGGGGCTGCGGCGGCTTCTCCATGTGCCTGCTCAGCTGGGGCTAGAGGGCCGGACAAATCGATGCCACGGGCCGGATCCAGCCCCCGGGCCGTAGTTTGCAGACCCCTGGGCTAGATGATTAGTACCATTGAAAAGAGTCAGGGATTATAATGATCACACATGGAATAAGAGTCAACAATGTTAAAATTTTGTGAAAAATGTTAATGTTCTGGGGAGTACTAACAGAACTGTCCCATGTAAGACATGGGAGGTAACGGTGCTGCTCTACTCAGCACTAGTGAGTCCTCAGCTGGAGCAGTGTTTCCAGTTTTGAGCACCAGACTTTGAGAAAAAGATGTAGACCAGTGGTCCCCAGACTTTTTTGGTCACATTCCACCCTTACCTGGTCTGCACTTACCTGCAAGTGGAGCCAAAGCCAGGAGCTAGAGCTGGTGCTGCAGCTGAGAGCAGGGCCAAAGTGAAACTGAGGACAGAGCAGGGCTGGGTGGTGCTCCCTCCCCACCGTCCTCCCCCACCCCTACGGGGCCTGGCCCGGGCCCCTTCGAATGCACCTCCGCACCCCCTACAATGTGGGGAACCAGACGTAAACAAACTGGAGAGTTCAGAGGACAGCAACAAACATCACAAAAGTTTAGAAAACCTGACCTACGAAGAAAAGTTAAAAACTGGGTAAAATTAGTCTTAAGAAAAGACTTACACAGTCTGTAAATACATTAGGTCAATGTCACTATGTTTCAAAGACGTGGGTTTTCCACATGAGGGCTGGTCTTCACTGGGGGCGGGGGGGATCGACTGAAGATACGCAACTTCAGCTACGTGAATCACGTAGCTGAAGCCTGCATATCTTCGATCGACTTACCTGCCGTCCTCACGGCGGTGGCAGTTGGCGGCACGCTCCGCCATCGACTCCGGCTTGCGCTTCGCGAACGCTACAGGCGTCGACAGGGCGCCACAGGCGATCGATTTCTCGCGTCTTCACCAGATGTGAGAAATCGATCACTAACAGATTGATTGCTACCCGCCGATCCGGCGGGTAATGAAGACATACCCTGAGAGACGTAGCTATACCGATGTAAATTCCTAGTGTAGACCAGGGCTAAGTCTGGAATAGGCTTCCTAGGGAGATTGTAGAATCCCTGTTACCGGAAGTTTTTCAGAACGTTAGACAAAACACCTGCAATGGATGATCTAGGTTTACTTGGTCTTGCCTCAGGGCAGAGGGGTGGACCAGATTGCTTGTCACAGGTCCTTCCAGCCCTTCATTTCTATGATGGCTAGCTGGTCACCGTCATATTCATTTGTTTTTTGCAAAGAAAGTTATGAAGCCAATTTATGGCACAAGAAATGCATAAATTAAATGTACTAATGGTACAACTAGACATGAACAAAAATGTATCCCTAGATATATTTTATTTTTAATAGTTTTTCTGGTTCTAAGAAGCATTCACATGATACCAGACTTCTCCAGGAATATGTGGGCAAAGGAACAAAAAATATTGCTTAGATAAAAAGTCCTTTATCTTACTTTTTAGTGTTAATTTCACTTATTTAATCCTAACACAAATGCAGAATCCGTAATACTGCAAAATTTGTGCTGTAGAGACAAAGTCTGAATCATAAAATATCAGGATTGGAAGGGACCTCAGGAGATCATCTAGTCCAACCCCCTGCTCAAAGCAGAGCCAATCCCCAATTAAATCATCCAACAGATTTTTGCCCCAGATCCCTAAATGGTCTCCCTCAAGGACTGAATTCACAACCCTGGGTTTAGCAGGCCAATGCTCAAACCACTGAGCTTTGTAGGATCATTGTATGCCAACTAAAATTAAATCGGACAATTTGTTCTCAACTTCATTTGGCAAAGTCACTTGCATATTATAAACTTAATCAATTTTTCTAAAAAATCTTTATAAAAATCAATGCGCTTCATTATAAGATATTTCAGGTGGACAATTTGTATATTCATTTATTTATTTAATAACAAGTGCAACTGGGGATCTTACTTCCTCCAATTTTCAAGATCTGTGAGATGCACCACACTTCCAGGAAATTCTATAAAACGAAAAACCGATTTTTATGGTTTCTGCTGGGAAAATTACACAAACAGCAAGATGCCACGTTTTGCCCAAGAAAATTCCTGAGCACTAGAATTATACTTCTCATGTACAGTTTTGTTTTTTTACTATAACTTTGGCATTAGCACTAAAAGTGGGGACACCAGGATTCATGGCAAACAGCAGTCAAGGTTCAAAACACTTAACCTGGGATAAGAATTTGCATCAAATAATTCAGTACCAACACACTAGAATTTTTTAAAATGATGTTAAAGTGCTCTTGAAGAAAGTTGTAACCAGAAGAAAAGCAGAAAACCTTCAGTACAACACATTACATGTGCATGGGAAACAAAATGCTTCAGAGGACACGAGGTATTTCAATTTTTCATGAGTTCATTCCAGATGTTTATGTTCTTGTTTGCTACAAAGTAACTCTGCCAAATCTTGGTTAAAAAAAAAAAATCTTTAACAAAAGGAAATTACCTTCAGTAGAGCATACTTCTATAAAATAAATACACTAAAACCGCACAACTTTCCAGAAGCACAGTATAACACTAGGCAGGAGAGAGATGGACGTTTTTATTCCAGGGAAAACAATGCTATGGAAGCAATACGTTTTCAGCATCTCCCCTGGTAGACTCAAGTAGCACTGCTGACTTGCTCCAGTGTGAATCACATGCAGCTTTCCTTGGCCAAAGGTATGGCAATCAGGCATGGAGGAGTGACGTGAGGGAAGCTGTGTAGGTGGGAGAGGAGAGAGATTTTTAGGACTCCCAGAAGAAAATATCAGAGAGATGCTAGATTGTTGTTTCAAGGGGACATGAGTACCAAGAGAAAAGTACAGACTCATGGAATTATACAGCTCATCTAGGAGAAAAAATGTCACCTGAAGATTAAGTCACTCCAGCATATTACTTTTAACTGTAACAGGGTGGCCTGCCCTCTTTCAAGACCATAAGACGCAAGGTCTGCCAACCCATGATCTGTTACAAAGCCTAGCCTCTTTAAGAAAAGGTGTTCCAGGAAGAATTTGCAGACCAAGCTGGGAATCAGGGCCAGTTGTCAAACAGGGGATTACCTGTCTAGTATTATGAAGCCCTGCTCTTAGCTGTCGATGGAGACAGGCTCCTAGCGTCAGGAGAGATCTACAGGGCAACTCCCTGGGAGGCTGAGATTACTGCACAGCCCCAAGGAAGGGGTCTATAGACAATCTTGTCCCAAAGGGATAGTAATAGTTTGTGCCTAGAAAGATCTAAGGCAAAAGATTCTTGAGACACCAGGCTGGTACACAGAAAGAAGCTCTGGGAAGGAAAAAGCAAGTTTGAGTTATGGGGCAGATGGGCCAGTAGCATGAGTTCCCCCTCTGCTGGGTGGCCTGAACTGGGTCTCTTCCCCAATGACCCATGGCTCTTCTTGCCTGCTGCCAGGGAGTACTGCCAGGCAGAGCCCAATGCTAGAGGAAAACTGCACACAGAGGCTGAGGTACTTGGTCAATCTTGGCAGGATTGCTTGGAAGACAGACGAAGGGCAGACTCTTTGAGCAAAGTCCTCAAATTACTATCCCCCTCCCTCTGAGTCCTGGGCTGAAAGTGTTTACAAATATGGCACTTGTTCTTCATGTGTGATTCCTCCAAGCTCTTGATGCAGCTCCTATGCGGGTCACTTACAGGTATAGGCCTGTTATAGTCCGCTCAGGGGTTAAACCAAGGAAATTAGGGCATGCCTTGCCTGAAGGGAAGTCCTAGGACTCTAACTTCTAACTACACTTAACACTAACTACTATAAACAAACTAGTTACAACGCCCTAGGCCACTGAGTCAGTAGAGATGAAACCACTAGCCTTTGCTATGAAAGGAAAGGCGTTGTGACTAACCACCACGGGTGGTAGGAAGGAACTGAGCGATAGCATAGGGCCGGCCACGCTTGATAGATACTGATGCATGAGCACAGCACTCCAGGGGATGCCGCAGCTAAGGCAAAAATTTCCAACGACCACGCATGTGGGCGCATGCACACCTAGAATGGAATCTACATGTGCAAGCACTTGAAGAACTGGTGTCAACTATTGCAAGATAAAATAATTTGGCTTTAATGGTGTCTACTAGTTGTAATACACATTTATGAATTTTACCTTAATTACTATTTATTTTGATGTATGCATTTTTAAAAGGGTATACCCATTCTATGATTAATATTTCCAGTAGACTTGCTTATCTTTTTTAAAAATAGCATGCAAATATTTCTCAGCTCAGCTAAGCTGACAAAATAAACATTACATGTAACTAGATGGAAGCTTTAATCAATAGTCAAATTAGATTTCATATTACATATATTCGGTGTGTGTGTGTGTGTGTGTGTGTGTGTGTGTGTGTGTGTGTGTGTGTATTTTCATTCATTCATTCTATCATACACACACACAAAACACACACGCCCTTGCATTAGCTTCAGGTAGACCAGAAAAAGTAAAAACATGCTACTAGACAATATTGGACACTCTAGTTTACATTCCAAAAGCTTTTTGTAAGGAACATTTACATTGTGAAATACTGCACAGTTCAAACTTGAGCCACAAAAGAAGATTCACAACTACACATTTGAGAAAGGATTCAAAAGAAATAGTGTCTCATTTCTATTTGATAAATTTTCTCAATGGGTATCTGAAGGATAAGATAAACAGAGTATGTTACAGAGGCAGTGCGTTTGACACAATCCTGTGGCCCTTCAAGATCACACAGTTATAACACAGAATATGGTTTCAAAGTTATCTAAAATACAGAAGATGAAGTAGTGGAGTATATCCCTCAATGATAAAAATGTCACACACACACACACTCCACCAGTTTTATGGATGAGGAAGTTTATGAATTATAAAGACAGCATGGAGCCTTAGATTGCAGAGAAAGGGAAAAAAGCTCTGAACACTTTGTCCTCTTCATTCTGTTAGGCACCTGCAGATAAAATAAGTCTCCTCTTCTCCAGCCACTTTCTTCAACTGCCCATAAACTTAAAATAATTCACTCACACTCTCACACACCCTTTTCCCTCAGGAAGTTTATACTCGAAGATTTCTACTAGGAATTCTGGAACAAAATTGTAATCATGCCACTGAGCTTGTAGTGCACCAGTCCTCTCTTTCCATGTCGGGTAACAGGAGTAGGACGCAAAAGTAACTTAGATAGAAACACTTTTTGGCATGTAGAGGTGTAACAAATCTGAGTAGGGAATTATGAGAGAAGAGGAAGACATACAATAGATTGGAAAGTATATTACCCAATACTCTAAGCATGTACAATGGATTGCCTTCCATTTTACTTGTAAGTGATTAATTAACACTCCTCTGCCCGGTATCCACCTCTTTTGTATTGTGAAGCTGTCCCAGGCTTGTGGTATTGCATATTACAGCATTTATTTATATATCAAATATTTGCTCTTCTCCAAGATCCGAGTGGAAGAGCTTTCTTAATTGCTTTGAAGTATTTATTACTTTTCCCAAAAAAGTGTAGTGAGGCTTTTTTTTTTTTTTTTACTTAAAAGAGGATTTACTTTTTTAAATCCAGTAATGCCCACTATTACAATAAACTATACAAACACTGAGATGGTAAGCACATGTTCCAAAGCCAAAAGGTAGAAGAAAGTATAGTAGATAATCTTTAGCATTGTATATGGCATAGACATGTCTAGCTACAATCACTTAATCACACACATGAATGTACAGGACAAGGTTATTTGTCAAAATCTAAACATTTTGGAGACTGATTTTGACAACGTTTTCCCATAAACGAGGCATGGTTCCTGGAGGACTACTAGAGAGCCTAGACTTCCAGGGTCCATGACTCCAGGGCAGCTCTCCAGCTGGACCTCTCAGGACCTGGGCTCCATCCCCTTTTGTGGAAAATTCTGAACTTTTTTGTTTTAGTTCCAATTGGAAAAGAAACAAAAATTTTCAAATTAGCAAAATCCCTCATGAAATGGAATGCCTCTCTCCACCCAGCTCTAGTTTTTAGAGAATTAGGGAAGAGTTGTGGAAACTATACATGGGAAAGGAAGAAAATAAAAGGTGGATGAAACATTCTATACCTATTTGAAAGTAAAAGGCACGGGAGGGGAGGTGAATGACAGCTATCAAATTCTGAACACAGGAAATAACCTACATTATTCACGCAAGCAAAGATGCACTGAGAAAACATGATGTCCTAATTTAAACCATCAAAAGCAAGGAGACAGTTTAAAAGATTAAAGTTTCTACCTATAAACAGATTGGAGAAAGTAGGAGCAACATTAAGGACTGGATGACCACTGGGGCTAGAGCAACACAGAATACATTCCTCATCTTCTCCTAATCAAGCTCTCCACTTCCCATTCTCCAATTCCAGCTCTCCCAAAATAGAACATAAAAAGCTAATCCAACCTCCCTACCTTTCCCATAGTCCTGTTCCATCAAACAGTGCCCAGTCTGACACTGCTAGTTTTACAGTACCAGTCTGACTCACTCTTGCAAACTCTCCCTCTCCTGCTGGCTTCTGACCCAGGGGTACAGTCAAATTCCCAGCAGGTGAAGTGGATTATTTAGGGAGTGCAGGATACGGAGTAAGGGGAGGTTCCAGGCAGGGTGAAAAGAAGCCCAAACTTGCTCGACCCCAGAGTCTCTTCCCAGCACATTATTCACAGTGGCCCCAGAAAACCTGAGGCAATTAGCTAGTTCCCTGGTGTTAATCATATACCTGGGAGTTAAATGGTTTCCTGATCTAACACAAGTTTCAGGAGTTTTAAGCATTCAAATGAGACTCAATGATTTTTAAGTATTTTGAGGCGAAATCCATTTTATTCTACTCCTGGGGGAATTCTGTGCAGGATTTTATTTTTTTCTGCAGAAAATACATTCTGACCCAGAAGAGCTGCAGTTCCTCCTTTCGCCTGCAAGAGGCCACTGTGGTGCCTAAAGAGCTAACAACATGAACTCAGTGGGCTGTTCTAGCACCAAAGCGGCCTCTAGTGGGAAAAAGGTGGAACTGCAGCACTTCTGGGGCAGAGTTTATTTTCTGTGGGGAAACAAATTCTGCGTGTGCGCAGCGATAGAATTGCCCCAGGAGTAGTGGTTCATCACAACACCTGGACAGTGGAGCCAAGTTAGGATAGTGTGGGCACAGGGTTCAGAATGGCTAGTTGTGGGGACGGACTGAGACATGGGCTCAGAATCGAGTGGGGTGACAGCACTTAGCCACGGCTGAATGGGATTAGGTCAATGGGAACAGGCAAGGGAGGCTGCAGGTACATGGGGATGGGGGAAGAGGTTGCAGGGACCCATTGGGATGAGGAGTGTGGGGACACGGATGGGGGAGATGTGCCTGACTGAATGGCTTGGGATCAGCCAAGGTCTGCATGGAGGAGGCTCCCCAACAATCCTGTCCTTTCCCCCAATGCAAACTTGTTCCATACGTCTTCCACCTACACACAGCAACCCTCCAGGTTCACTCCAGGCTCCTTTCCGCTCCCTCAGCTCCTCCATTACTCCTGATTCTCACAAGCCTTTACACTGCTTCTAACGGGTACAGGAAATATAGTTCTGTATTGCAAATTAAATAAGTCACTCAAAAGTTCTGTATTAATATGCTCAGTAAGGAACCTATTGTCAAAAAAAAAAAAATTACCAGAATCATCATCTTTTTTTTTTTTGTGTGGTCTGTACTTGCTGACAGATCTTTTGAAATAAATCACTAAAACAATTTAAAACAGGCATGATTACATTGTGTTATTTTGACAAATAAAATATGAAGAATTTTGCAAATTTTAAAACATTGTGTACAGAATTACTATTTTTTTAAACACAGATTTTTCAATGTTTTTTGGTGCAGAATTCCCCCAGGAACTATTGACTTGTACTCAGTTCCGGGACTAAGCTTTATACAGCCACTTCAGGAAGAAAGAAGGCAATGAAGACCCTACTGTTAGGATAACTGAAAAACCACTTTTAAATACCAAAATTTGAGGAGGTAAATCTAGAAAACAAGAGGCAAAAAGACCCCACACATATTCATCACTGTTTATGGCAATGTCAGTGTCTAATTTTGGGTGTTAAAAGGATATACAAATTGGAAATCTTATTTCTACCTGAGTTTATTATACTTACAATACTTACAGTGCGGCCCACAGGTTGCCCACCATTGCTATGGAATATTTCCCGCTTCCCAATTCATCCTATCAAGTAGATGTGTAGAGTAGGGCAGACAACAGTCTAAGCCAGGATGGCCAGCCTGTGACTCTTCTGAAGTTAATCATGTGGCTCCTTGTATAGGCACTGACTCCGGGGATGGAGCTACAGGCGCCAACTTTCCAATGTGCCGTGTGTGCGTGTGCATGCGCGTGCTCACTGCTCAGCCACAGGCCCTGCCCCCACTTCACCCCTTCCTACCCTCTGAGCCTGCAGTGCCCTTGCTCGTCCCCCATCCCATCTAGAGCCCCCTGCACACCATGAAACAGCTGATCATGAGGTGCAGGGAGGGAACAGGAGGCTGTGATCGGTGGAGCTGCCACTGGGTGGAAGGCACTGGGAGCAAGTGGGGGAACTGATCGGGGGCTGCTGACATATTACTGTGGCTCTTTGGCAACGTACATTGGAAAAAACTGGCTCCTTCTCAGGCTCAGGTTGGCCACCCCTGGTCTAAGCCACAGATTTTTGAAGCATATAAACTGTTCTTTTGAAAATCCCATAACGTTTTAAAATAAATGTTCAACGCTGACCTAGCACTGTTTCCATTGAAATCAGTGGGAGTTTTACCATTAACATCATTGGGAGCAGACTGAGGCCAACATTGAGCTCTTTTGAAATCCCACCGTAAATTTCCCAACCCTTATGGCTGTTAAGGAAACCATCATTACTTGAACTAGTACAACACTGTCTTCTGGGATGGCGACCACACCAATCCACTGTCTACAGGCGCTCACAATTTCTTGTTGCTGCTTCTTACGACTGTTACTCAGAACCCTGGGGGCAGCTGAGAAACTGACAAGAATTATATTAAATTAATTCATTTGGGGAAAAGCTATGAGTAGGTTAATAGCAGGATGATGCAAGGGGAAAAAAGGTGGATGGGTAGTAGAATAGTGCACAACTCCCTCCTGCCTGCAGAATCAAGGAAGCAAGAGAGGACAGGCTAGGAGCGATTGCACCTTCTCTCTCAGGTGCTGTGGGATTCACATTTAACAGACACCTCCGAGTGAGAGGTCAATACTTGAAAGCAAACTTCAAAATAAAATCCACAGCCAGCAGCTTGGTAGAAATCCCAGTGACTTTCCCCATTTCCTGTGGAATTTTGCCAAGGCACTGCCCCATAGTATTGTCACTGGTGGGTCCTTATCCCCCAGTTTATCACACCTGCTAGCCAGAGACTAACTGTACCCCCAACTACCCTGTGTCTGATTCCTCACCCCCTCCCACCACCACCATTAATAAAATGTATTTCTTTTATCATATGACACACCAAGAATGAAGACGACAAAATCCATGACTAGTACGGATGAAAGAACAGAAGATAACCTTTCTTGTAGTTCTAGTTTATCCACCATTCTAAGACAGACTCAAGAATTCTACTCTAGCAATACAACCCAACATGCTGTTGATGCTGCAGCACACAGGAACACACATTGCTTTTTAATGGTGGTACTTTTTGAAATTAACCACCCCGTACTGTTGTTTATTTCAAAAGCATTAAAGTAACACGCTCATTCCAGTGAGGTGAATTAAAGCTATAATCTCAACGTTTGGCATGTCAGACAAATGACCTGCCTCTGACCCTTATCACAGGCTGCTTGCCTCCTAGTGACTCAGACAATGAATGCTCTCTTCAGAACACCACCACATACATGCCACATAGCTAACATCTACTGCCCTCCAAAATAAGATAAAGTTGATAAATTTCACTGAAATTGCAACAAGGCAACATAGATTAATACAATAGAGCTGTACACGTCAGATCTCTCACTCCCATACAATGGGTAAAAAAAAACAGTTTAACTAAACAAAAACCCAACAAACCTATCTGCTATTCCATTACCATCCATCAAATACACTTACAAAAAAGGGAAGTTAGCTAAAAATACTTCTATTCTGTTAGAGTCACAGGGAAGTATAAGCACATACACAGCTGAGGAACACACAATTCTTCTACAGCCTGTTATAAGTGGCTAGGGGGAATATTCCTGTTTCAGGAATTCTTACAGTGATGATTTTAAAGCAAAACCATGCATATCTAAGTTCCCATGAAAGTGCAAAGTAGCACTTATTGAGAACATGGCTTCTGTCCATGTACAGAAACAGATTATAAAAAGAAAACATTTTTTCTTTAAAAGGTCAAGATTTTTAAATAGAGTCTAGTAATTCTGAATGCCTCAATTGTTAGTTGGTGTCCAACTTGAAACCTTGCCTTTAAGGGGCATGATTTTCAAAGTGATGGTATTCAAGAGTTCGGAAAATTAGGCACCCAGAAGCCTAAAGCACTCAAAATCTCACTACGGGCCAGTCGCATTTTACATGCATTTAACTTGTGTGAATTTGACTATATGCGGCTGGCCAAACAAGAAAAAATACCACCAAAAACACAAACCAAAAACACAGGGGCTGGGGCCGGCAGCCTGCCTGCGGCCACAGGGGCTGGGGCTGAAGCTGGCAGCCCGCGGCAGGGGCTGGGGTAGGAGCCGGCAGTCCTACCGGCAGGGGCTGGGGACAGCAGCCTGCACGCTGCCACAGGGGCTGGGGCCGGCAGCCGGTGGTAGGGGCTGGAGCCAGCAACCCGGCAGCCTGCCTGCTGCCGCAGGGGCCGGGGCTGGAGCTGGCAGCCCGCTGCAGAGGCTGGGGCCAGCAGCCCGCATGCCGCCGCCGCAGGGGCCAGGACTGGAGCCGGCAGCTGCCTGCGGGATCGGAGCAGCAGCCGGCAGCCCACCCGCCCGCGGGATTGGAGCCAGAGCAGGAGCCGGCAGCCCTCCCCCTTCCCCGGCCGCGTATATGTTCACTGTAGTGAACTTAATAGGAGTTTCACTATATGCGATTTCCGCTTTACGCAGTAATCGCAGAACCTAACCCTCGCGTAAGACACGACACGCCTGTATTCATTTTTTAAAATCCAAGTTTATAAGCACGTGTCAGCATTCACACTAAAATGCCTGACATGAACCACAAGTCTGCAAACTGGGTTGTATAATGGGATTTGTAGTAGTAATATTTTGCATTCCCTCGAAGTATGTTTAATTCAGATTCAGTGGCACTATTTTTTTTAAAAATCATTAACAATTCCATATTTGATTGTTTAATTACTTCATCAACCAAAGCCAAAAGTGTGATAGAGAAATGAATGAGAAAAAGACAATTTTGCTCTGACAGTGTTGCTTCTAGTTTCTTCCTTGCTTCTAAAGAGCAGATTTGGTAAAATACTTCCCTACTTTTATAGAAACATATTAATTTAGAAATATTTAAACCATAATAAAAGACAAGTGAGAAATCTCTGCTCTCTTTTACTCAGTTACACGCGAGACTTTTAAAACGCACATTTTAGATGCTAAGGAGCCTTTTTGTGAAAATGCTGAAGGCATCATCCTGTATTTAACACAAAAAAAGCACAGAAGACAAAAATGCTTATGAGAAAATATTTACCTATACAAACTTAATATACATTCGATTCCTAAATTTTCAAAAAGAGTTGTTTAGGATCTAGACACAAAACCCAGTACAACTCTGAAAATGTAAGAAGTAGGGGTAACTGTCCTATTATACCAATATAGGTCCCTGTTGTAAGCCTATTGCATCGATGAATTTGTTCCAGTGGCTTTATTTTCCCATATGATTTTAGATGAAATAATTTGCAGTGCACAATCTATTCTAAAAGAATGCTGTTCTTAAAACTACAGTATGTTTGCCAGTCCTCGTTTGGAAATTACACCGAATAAGTACTCCTATCCAAAACCAGCTAATCTTCACTAGTTCTATCTGCCATTAGATTGAAGCTGATGTTTCAGTAATTCACAGTAACAGAGGCAATCTTCGAAGAAGAATGAATGTTCAAAAGATGCAAAATGTCCTACATTATACCTCCAACAGGTAATTATTTGAGTCCTATATGAGATGCTTATGTAAGAATAAAAAGCCTTCTCTACTAACTGTACACTTCTGAGCAGTTTACTTCTTCCACAGCAATTCTTAGAAGACTGAGCCTTTTGATTAGTTCTGAGCCAGTTTCACTCTCAGAAAAAATACATACTCATAGGAAAGTGTGTTTGTGTTTTTAGAGTGAGGGAGGGACCTGTTTTTTTAAACAGGACACTGAACAGTTTATGAGTTACATGTCTCACTCCTTCCCCACTCCTACTACTCCTTTAGGAGAAGACAGTCTAATACAGCTCAGTCTTCTTATATAATCAATAAAACAAACCAAAATCACTTACTGTTTATGTGATCGATATAGTAGACACCAATCTGGGGATCATATGCAGCTTCCCATCCCCATGGTAGTTCATCCCCAACACAATCCGCGAATGACAAAGGCTTTGTTAACCTAAAAACAAATTAGAGTAATGCAATTAAAGCAATGGGGTTTTTCTTGAAAATTCTGGACCTGTCCTATTGTTCATCATTAGAAGCTAAGGATTGCTATAGAGGGCTATCAGGAGGCAAGGAGAAGAAAAGTTGCCAAATGACATGAAAAAATAACTTCAAGTTCTTGAATGACTTTCCAAGGATATCCTTCTGACTATATTAACTCAAAGCTAGATACATTACCCCCAAAATTTGCCTAGCCTAAGCACTCTTGATTGAGAAATCTACTGTAATGTTATCTTCAAACTCTTATCCTCCATGAACTTTTACAGTTCTTTTTTGAACCTGGTCATAGTTTTGGTCTTCACAACATCCCCTGGCAAAGAGTTTCACAGGTTGACTGTGCATTATGTGAAGAAGTACTTCCTTTTAAACCTGCTGCTTATTAATTTCATTGGGTGACCCCTAATTCTTGTGTTATGTGAAGGAGTAAATAGTACTTGCTTATTTACTTTCTCCACATCAGTCAAGATTTTATAGACCTTTATCATATCCCCCCATAGCCGTCTGCTTTCCAAGCTTAAAAGTCCCAGTCTTTTTAATTTCCCTTATATGGAAGCTGTTCCATACCCCTGATCACTGTAGTTGCCCTTCTTTATACCTTTCCAATTCCAATATATCTTTTTTGAGATGGGGCAACCAGATCTGCACACAGTATTCCACATATGGGCATTCCATGAATTTATACACAAGCAATATATTGTTATCTATCCCTTTCTTAATGGGTCCTAACATTCTGTTAGCTTTTTTTTTTTTTTGGATTGCCACTGCACAGAGTGGATGTTTTCCAAGAACTATCCACAATGACTCCAAGATCTCTCTCGAGTGGTAACAGCTAATTCAGACCCCATCATTTTGTATATATAGTTGGTGCAGTTATCAGCACAATTTTATCTGCCATTTTGTTGCCCAGTCACCCAGTTTTGTGAGATCCCTTTGTAATCTTCGCAGTTTGCTTCTGACCTAACTATCTTGAGTAAATAAGACGGAAATCGTCTTATTTACGGATACAGATTAACACGGCTGCTAATCTTAAACCTATCTTGTGTACTTTTGCATCATCTGCAAATTTTGCCACTTCCTTGTTTACCCCTTTTCCTGAATCATTTATGAATATGTTGAACATCACTGGTCCCAGTACAGACCCTGTGGGACATCACTATTTACCTCTCTCCATTCTGAAAACTGATCATTTATTCCTACCCTTTATTTTCTATCTTTTAATCAATTACTGATCCATGACAAGACCTTTCCTTTTATCCCATGACTGCTTACTTTGCTTAAGAGCCATTGGAGAAGGACCCTGTCAAAGGCTTTCTGAAAGTTTAAGTACACTATATCCATTAGATCCCCATATCCACATTTGTTGAACCCCAACTCCAATATATGGGTGAAGCATGATTTTCTTTGACAAAAAACATTTTGACTCTCTCTCAACAAATCGTGTTCATCTATGTGTCTGATAATTCTCTTCTTTCCCTTAAGTTTCAGTCAATTTGCCTAGTTCTGAAGTTAGGCTTACCGGCCTATAATTCCCAGGTTTGCCTTTGGAGCCTCTTTTAAAAATTGGTGTCATAGTAGTTATCCTTCAGTCATCTGGTACAGAGGCTGATTGAAATGATAGATTACATACCACAGATTGTAGTTCTGCAATTTCATATCTGAGTTCCTTCAGAAAACTTGGGTGAATACCACTTGGTCCTGATGACTTAGTACTGTTTAATTTATCAATTTATTCCAAAACCCCATCTAAGAACACCTTCCACTTGCCAAAAGAGCTGTTTGCTTGACTTGGTGTTCACCAAGCACTGCTCATTCTCTGATCTCTCTGTTCCCTCTCCAACCATCACTTGTTCTCCTGCAGCATCACCCATTAAACTCTCCCGCATGCCCTAACATTCAGCCTTCCTATGACTTCAGCCTTTGGCACTGATGACTTCTCATCGCTCTCAGCCCTCACCTACCTCTCTTCCATCAATATAGTCATTGATTCTCTCCATTCCTCACTCTCCTCCACCCTTGACTCTTTTGCCCTTCTCTCCAATCACAAGGCTCACCCTGCCAACCTTCAGCCCTAGCTCATCTGCAACATCCACCGCCTGTGCTCCTCTTCTTGTACTGCAGAGTGTCTCTTCCATTACAAATTTATTCTCCTCTTTCAGTACTGCCAACTTCCTAGCTAAACAACTCTACTTCTCCAACTGAATCTCACACCACCTTCCTACCACTCACTCACTCAGATGCTCTTCTACCTCCATTTCTGTCTCTCCAAACTAACATGCCTATTTATTTCAAGATAAAAATGACAAAATATGATGTCTCCACCTTTCGCTTGACTCCTGTTCCCTCCGACGTGTTCCTCCTCTCTTGTCACAGATGCAGACGTTTCTTGTCTGCCCTTATCCTCTAACCCCTCGATTTACCCCAGTAACCCCATCCCATCCCTTGCTCTCTCTTACACTCTATCTCCTCTCTCACTCTCCTTCTCAACCTTTCACTCTTTTGACGTTTGCCCCCCTCAGTACAAACATACTTTCGTCTCTTCTATCTTAAAAGATGCACCCTTGACCTTATGTGCCTCTCCAACTACTGCCCCATCTCCCTTATATCTCTAAGATCACTAAATGCATTGTTTACAATCGCTGTTTGCGGTAGTTCTCCTAACCCATCCTAGGCCTTGGCTGAGCTTGAAACTTCAGAGCACTGCCGCAGGAACACTCTCGCGGCAGTTCTTTGAAGTGCAAGTGTGGCCACCCACGAGCGCTGGGAGAGAGCTCTCCCAGTGCTCCTGATAATCCACCTCCACGAGGAATTAGCTCCGAGCGCTGGGAGCCTGTTCACACTAGTGCTTTAAAGCGCTCAGACTTGCTGCGCTAAGGGGGCTGATTTTTCACCCCCCTGTGCCAGCAAGTTAGAGCACTATAAAGCGCCAGTGTAGCCAAGCCAAGCAGCTAGATTCCTTCCAATCTGGCTTCCCCCCATTGCACTCAACAAAAATCACACTTGCTAGAATCTGAATCAGTACTCCATCCTTAATATTCTTGATCCATCAAGATACCTTTGACAGTTGATCATACTCTTCTTGAAATCTTAGCCTCCCTTGGCTTCCATGATTGTCGTCTTCTCATTCTCCTCCCTCCTCTAGCATATATTTCAGGATTCCACTCAGCCCCACTTCAGCTTTCTGTGGGGGTTGCACAAGGTTCTGCCCTTAATCCCCTTCCCTTCTCCCTCTACACCTTTTCTTTGTGTAATGCCTTCTGCAAACACAAATTCAGCTACCATCTCTGCCTTTTACTCCTAGTACAACCTCCACCCCCCAAAAAAAAGTTTGCCATAAATAAACTGATATCCCCTGCTGCACATTAAATGTCAGGCTTTAAAGGTATCGCACAAATTAAATTTCATATCCATTTCATTTAAGTAAGTGCGGGTTCATTGTATATCTTTACCTTTCCATAAAGTATTGAACTGTCCATTTTGTCCTGCAATGCAAATTTGGCTACTACCTCTGTAGATGGATATCCGAGTGTTCTGAGAAATGTACATCTCTCTTTATTCCATGCTCTAGCAATTAGCAAGGCAAAGCATGCATATGTTATCACTTAAACTTCACAGAATGAGCATTTATTAGAACATAACTGCAACAATCCAGTGACAGAATAAGGTCACAGGACCATCTAACTGGAATCCGACTTACTTGACTGTGCACTTCCTCACAGTGGTGCGCAATGAGGACAGAGGAAAGGTTTCTATAACATACAAAAGACTTTATTTACAATGACACAATACAATGCTAATACATTTTTGTTCAACCTCCTGGTGTTTCCCTATGACAATCTCAAACAGCTTTAATTATGACAAATACCATGAATAGAAATGTATTATCAGCTTCAACCATTTCATCCTCTTGTTTTGCACAAGAGAGATATAAAATGTTAAATCCTTTCTTTGTTCCTAATTATTATAGTTAGGACTTCAGAGAACTGCATGCCTAATGGTCCAAGCAGGGTATTTTTGTAATGGTTTGCCTCCCATTGATTGTACAGAGCAAAGTAACTATAAAGCATGAAATTACTGCTCTCTGCTTACAGAACCCATGTCCTTTGAACTCAAGTTTATAATATAAAAGTCAAAAAGAAAGGAAATGTTGGTCATTCACAGAAATGATTAGCAAAAGTGTATATACAAAATGTAAACAAAAGCATGATATTTCTTGTTTTTTGGCACCAGATTATATTGTTATCTTGTATCATGGGAACCTATAAGTGCTAAACAGAAGGTGTCAAATACTCAAAAGAGAAGACTCTGTATCCATCAACTCACTGCCTGAAACAGGAAGTGGCCAACCCAAAGTAAGCTTTCAGTGACTGTACTAGGCAGTAGCTCTGGGGCTGGGTCCAGGGGAGAGGCAATTCTCCCTGCCTGTGTGGCCGCACAACTTAGAGGGAAGTTCAGACTATGCTGAATCCCATTTTAGAAAATGTGATTGAAGCTGGAAAAAATATTTTTTCCTCTAAAAAGTTCTAAACCCAGCTCTGAGCCACCTAGTACTGTTGTCACAATCAACTAAAAAAAGTGTCAGGGAGTAGAAGCAACCAAAGCAAGAGGTGACTAGTTTCATTCTATTTAATGGATTTTTTTTCTAAGCTAGGTTTGAAAACAAGGAGCAAGGTTTAGGGAAGGCGCATTTACAATCTTGGGAGTGGATACGTGAGGAATTTTGAAATGGAAAAAAAAAGAAGGATTATTGATCTGCTTTGTTAGCTTTTTACTCTACATACGTGTCTCTTCTCAGGAATTTAGGCCCCAACTCAGTACTACGCTGAATGGGGTGGTTTGCTGAATTAGTTTCTTTAGTTCTCATCTAGAGAACCCTGTTCATACACTGGGACCTCGGTATTGCCATATGAAATGGCAGTATCACTGTATTATTGCTTAATGCTGACCTACATAGAACTGCACGTATTGTACCAGATTGCACACATTCCTGAGCAGCCATAACTGGCAACAGAACTGACTGTCTCACTAGAGAGTGGTTTATTCAAACATTCAATTTCTCTCTACAGTAGAAAATTACGTCCCATTCCTCCAAATGTTTTTCAATAACTCATCCGCTTGAGTCAGATTTGAACAGAATTTAACTGCTAGCATCAATTGGAGAAAGCTGTTTTTACCCTTCTTACAGAAAATGTTCTTTCCAAAACTTGCTTAACTCAAAATTTACTATTCACCTCATCATTCAAGAAGGTACATCAGGCCTTGTATTTTATGGTGGAAAGAATTTTGTCCATTAGAACATAATAATCAAGTTCCAGTTTCACATAAGATATCTCTGCAGAAAATTAGGGCCTCCGTTCATTTTAATGGTAGCACACACTAAGAAAGAAGTAATTTTGGAGAAGTCTCTTCATTGAGGAAAAAACAGACTAATGAAGGCCTCCCTTTTAGAGAAATAAAGAAGAAAGCATTCATTTTTCCCCAAAAAGAGAGTGTGAAATGTAAAGCAGATGGTGGAGCAGACCTTGGTAAATACAGTTTTTAACAAAACTAAGATATACAAACCAAGACTCACATAAGGCCACCCCAACCTCACCTAACTCAGAGCAGTCACAAAGGTGCTATCACAAGGAAACTAATTGTCTTACAGCAGCAAAAACTGCTTCAGTAATATGGGGAGGGGGGTTGGCATTCAGACTCAATAATAACTGTCCAAATTAAAAAAAAAAATAGCTTTTTCTCTACCAGTGTACTCCCCCTCCTTCCATCTTCCCCTCCCCCCATCGCTATAATGTAGGAAAGGAGAAACTTGTAATATACAACTAGTCAGATTCTCTAAATATCTTTCCAGCCTCCTTCACAAAATATAGAGAAGTGAAAACTGATATTTCTTTCATGGACAAGTTGGGGGCGGGGAGCTGGAGGCAGGAAGAGTTAAGACAACACATGGGAACTTAAACTTGGGAGTCTATTTCTCTTAGGGTGACCAGACAGCAAGTGTGAAAAATTGGGACAGGGGGTGGAGGGTAATAGGCACCTATATAAGACAAAACCCCAAATATTGGGACTGTCCCTATAAAATCAAGACAGCTGGTCAGCCTAATTCCTCTTAGAAAGAGGAAAAAAGCTTTTGCAGTTCACTAATTTGCGTCTCTTAAAAGGCTCCCATTAACAGTAATTGAAACTATACTGCTTGTGTCATTATTGTGATATTGTTCATGGACACTGCCTAGTCCCCCAGTATTAAAGGGAGCTAACCTTAGCTCAGCATCCCACTCTTTCCCTTCACGTACATGCTCAGGAGAAGGACTGACTGCCAGACTGACAGAGACCCAGAAGAGGAAGAATGTTTTTGGTAAGAAAGAGATCCACACCTAGAGGTCAATAGGACCAGGCTGAACTGCATGCTGGCAAGTCCCTGCTTATGTTATAAGCAGAAAACAAATTCAGTTTAATCATCATCCCTGGAGAAAAGGCCCTGCTGAATGCAGTGATATTTTCTGCATCATTCCATCAGCTCACAATGTTGGAAATATCAAGAAACTAAATGCAGAAAGAAAGAGTTATAAAGTATCATTTTCAGTTTTTCACACAGGTATGCTATACTATAAAAAAATGAAGTACTGTAGTGCGTGCCATTCTATAGCACCACGTTCATTGCAGAATATTTTGAAAGAATATTACAGGGCTTTTCAGTGCTATGACAGTTTTCTCCCGCATTTTTCTTTGACACAGCAGTAGCCTCTGCACTAGCGTGTAAAACCTTAATATTAGACACATGGAATGTTAGGAATGTCTGATAACCATTCCCTGTGCAGGGATCATTCCACGGCCATAAACCAAATGAGCTGACCTTTGAGCTTTCCAGAGGAAACTCAGAAGCAGCAGAATTATAAAAAGGCCATTATGTTGGGTGCTATTAGAGGTTATTTTACAATACAGTTGTACATGTTGATAAACACAGAAACTATCATCTTTAAATACATGAAAGTTTTAAGAAAACATACTACTGACTTTAATTAGTGCATGTGTTATTGTTGAAGTACTTCCGTATTTTTTTTTATTCCCTCTTCTTCCCTCCCCCACAACTCTCCTCCCTCTGTTCAATCACTACCTGTAAACTAAACATGGAAATGTTTCTCTTACCAATTTTCCTTCCTTCCTTCTGGTTTCAGGCACTATTTATTACATGGTTGCTCTTGTATGCTGGGCAGCTATTTCACTGAGATATAAAGACCACTGAAGTATTGGTTTTAAGGCCTTTACAACAAAGGCAGAGACAAATGGATTTTGCAAGTAGCATTATTTGAACAGCTCAAGAATGTTAGGCATTTCAAAGGCAAATAAGAGAAAGTCTGTTCCAGAGAGCTTACAACCTTATTTCAGACATGATGCAACAAATAATGGGGGACAGTGACATCAGGGTGGAAATACTGCATT
Source organism: Dermatemys mawii (assembly GCA_007922305.1). Lineage (NCBI taxonomy): Eukaryota > Metazoa > Chordata > Testudines > Dermatemydidae > Dermatemys > Dermatemys mawii. The sequence goes on from ML677326.1 coordinate 49,183,797, forward strand.
AGAGGCTTTAGCAAGGGAAATGATCATAAATGACAAGCTTATCACAGGGATCAAGTCTTTTATCCCAATATTCTGGAAAGTTTGACAGCTTAGAGGGAAAATACTGTATCTTATATGTTTTCAGAAAGTAAATAATAAAAGTAACTTTTCTGATATCTAGAGAACAGATCGGGCTGCTGCTATCTACTGCATTATATGTGCTGGCAAATAAGCTGGATCTGTACAACATGTAAATCCAGTAATTCTGTGTGAAAACTAAAATCTGGCTTTAAAATTATTGATTTAAATTTACTGAGCTACTGTATTTTAAAATATAGCATCTTTCCCTTGGCTGTATTGTTGACTAGAAAACAATTTTCTTCCATCTCAGTTCAGCAGAGGAAGAAGTTTCATTGCTCTGAAGGATTGCTGGGAAAGAGGAAAAACAAGAAGAACCTGGGTTTTCCAAAAGTAGCACCTGCAGTTCCCATAGAATCGTTACATGGGAAATCAGATCACTTCTACCCAGGAGCCTAAATTTTAGGTAGCCTGGTTTGAAGACATTGGCCATTATCGTTGAACATTTACTTTTTTCCTTTAATGTACTGTTCACATTCTGAACCTCTTATATCCAGAGCACGTACTGATGTTTAAAACTGGTTTAGACACTGATCCAAGGAATATTTAGAGAGAAGAGATCCCTATTCTGTGTCACGCTCCAACCATTAAGGACTACAATCACAACAGTTATATAACCTGAGGAGCCTAGACCACCAGTTTCTCTTCCAATCACTTGTTTCCCAACAATTCTACTATGTGGCATACAGCCCAGTTCTCCTCCTGTGCAGCAGACGGATGGACTAGATCAGAAGTTCCCAACAAGTGGTTCAGCAAGTCCATACGGTGCTGGTTCTCCCCTTTCCAGATGCAAAACTGCATTAAAGACAACTAAAAATTCATTATGAATAGCTTATATGGAAAATATAGCTGCCACATGGATTTTGTGTGATTGCAAAGACAGAGTCCATGACACAGAGAGTTGGAGACAATCTTTGTATTAAGATGTAACCACAGCTGGCTCCAGGCACCAGCCCACTAAGCATGTGCTTGGGGCAGCACCTTCTAAGGCACGGCAAATCTTGGGGCAGCACTCGGGGGGGGGGGGGGGTTTTTTGCCCGCCCGGGGGGAACCCGGGGGCGGGGGGGGGGGCGTTTTGTTTTGTTTTTTTGCTCCGACAAGGTGGCGCTCAGATTTTTTTTTTTTTCTGCTTGGGGCGGCAAAAAAGTTAGAGACGGCCCTGGATATAACAACAGAAAGTTGGACAACCCTCAGACTAGATAACATAAGAGGTTCCTTCAAACTACTTTACCTGCAACAATCGCTAAAGAAACTACACTTTTGCAAGGTCCATCAGATCACCCACTAACGTGAAATGCACTGGAAATATCAGGCTGACTTGGGGACAGGGGAAGAACAAAGACGAAAAAAACGTTTATAGTTTAACAAATAACTTCTTATCAAAGATAGTCACTTTACAAAGAAGTCTAACATTAAGCTAAAAATCACTAATATTGAAATCTAAAAGTACTTTAAAACCACAGAGCTGAAAACGGGTTGTTGCAATATAAAAGTGTGCCAGTTTGGCTCTGTTAACCCACCTCCACACACACAGAATCAGATTCCTTGAATATTTAAAATTCCACCTTTCAGAGCACTAGTTAAAATGAAAATGATTTTCTACATGCAGTCCAAGATTGATCCATAACATTCACACACCATATTAAAAACAGTATTGTTTCTGCTGATTTCAGTATTTATTCCCTTTAGCACCTTCAATGTTTTTACATTCTTTACTTGCAACATTAATTGAATTTAAGTCTTAGATGGGATTTATTCCGGTTAGTAATAAAGTTTAAGGCATGAGAAGTATGCAACAGTTATATAACAGTAAACATCCAAGTGTTCACTGAGTTCAAACACACACACCCTATCCTTCAAAAGCTTTAACTAATACAGCAAAGCAATCATTGGTACTCTTAGTGACTAAAAGGAACACTGCACATATTCTTTAATTTGTTTAGGCAAGGACAATATATTGAATATTTCTCTTATTCATTCCAGCACTTGACCCTACTGTCCAAGCTGATTTAACGTTTGTAGGTCAAATAGGTTTTTCTGCTGTTATCAGGCCGGAATTCAGAAGGGGTTATAAGGATTATAAACTCTTTCCCACTCTCAATATACTAATCACTGATCAAGAGTTCCTCTTTGATCAGCAACATTTGGCATGATAATTACTCAGAGTAGGAGTACTTTCCTCAAATTATTCCTAGTTCCCAGCTGCTTAACTCTCTCTTGTAAACTTGCATTTCTGGAGCAGAAACAAGTCAAACTTTTCAACAGGTTCGATATTTCCACCAAGTCAATGTAATTAGAACATAAAAGTTCAAAATTAAACAGGTATTTTATTATAGAGTATATATATTACACACACTGAGAATAACTGTTCCCCAACTTTTTCAGCCAACGATACCGGCTTGTCAGACTGAAATGTCCTTTGTAGTAGGTCTCTCCATCCAACCAATTCCATGCACTTTTGCTCAGAGCATGGACTCCCTCATTCCCCAGTCACAAAACTGGTGTATGGAGCAATTCAACTCTGTTCCATGTTAGAGTGTGCGCAAATAAATGGGAAGCTGAGGATAGTGCTGCGCAGCCTGTCACAGAGGCTCATCACTGTGGCAGAAAGGGCAAGTCTAGCCACAAGACATGAGCATATTATCTTTCTGAATCTATCGTGACACTGGTAACACTACACAGCCTTGAGTCCAACTGCATGGCAATCACCATTCAGACCTTCATTCCTTTTGCACCTTCACTATTGCAACTTCCTTTTTTAAGGCTTTGCTAACCCCGGCTCTCTAGATTCAAGTATATACACAATTCTGGTGCCCAAACTCTCACAAATACAAAGATGCACGATCATATCCTTTTGCTTAAAGTTCACCAGTAGTTGGTACCACAGGCTTAGAAAGCAAACATAGCCCAGTGTAAAGAAAAATGGCTTTATGAAACATAGTAAGTACACCAATACCATCATCAACAGTCTATAATAAAGTCAGCAGCAGTGCTTCAAATCTTCAAAGAATTGTACAAAATGTTAATCTTCATAATATCCCTCTGAGGAAGGCAATCGTCACCACCACCACCATTTTACAGCTGGTAAAAACAGAGAGAGAGGTTAAGGCCCACATTTTCAAGTTTAGTTGCCTAAAGTTAGGCACCTAGAAATATATGTAGGCATCTAAAAATAAAGAGATTTTCAAAGAGAGTAAATTATTTCAGTGGGAGCAGAGGGCACTCAGAACCTCTGAAAGCCATGTCACTTATGTTGGGCTGGTCTACACTGGCAAGTTTTGGCAATAAAACTAATGTCGACAAGAAAAAATTGACGAAAGCAAAATCAATTGTGTGACATCAAAGTGTGTCAACATCTTCTCCCCCTGTCAACCGATCGTGTCCACATTCAGGGCACCATTGTCGAGAACGAGAGCAATGGACTGTGCGTACGTATCCCACAGTGCCTGACAACACCACCCGTCACTAGGTGTTGTGGGACTGCAGAAATGGAACACGATGCATACTGGGATGTGCAAAATGTACCATCATGCACTGCTTTGTGTCCCAGTCCTCCAATGCTTTCTGGCTTCCTTTTGTGCTGTTTTTCCACTGTCATTCTTTTGTAGTGCACACCAGCATCTGCAGTGAGAGAGGATGGAGCCCGCACTTCTCTCCTATGCACGGTTAGCTGTTGTGAGGACATTGCGCATGGCAGTATAGTTACTTGCAGAGTTACTCTCAAAGTTAAAGGGATGAATCGCAGGTATCCAAATGGGATATGGACAGCAGCAATTTATCAGGACTTTGTGCTTTCACACAGCAGCTGCATATGGTAGACCATCACTTTTGGACTAGAGAAACAAGCACTGACTAGTGGGATCACACTGTCATGCAGGTGTGGGATGATGACCAGTGGGTACGGAACTTTAGGATGCATAAAGCAACCTTCCTGGAGCTATGTGATGAGCTGGCCCCCGACCTGCAGCACAAGAACACCAGAATGAGAGCTGCCCTTCCAGTAGAGAAGTGTGTTGCAATCACTGTGTAGAAGCTGGCGAATCCAGACTGCTACCTGTCAGTCGCAAATCAATTTGGAGTGGGAAAGTCCACTGTTGGGGCTGTATTACTCCAAGAGTGCAGAGCAATACAGGCAGACGCTCCCTGACTTACAGAAATCCGTGCTTACATAAAAAGCTCCGTAAGCTAAAAATAGGAGGGCTTTTTGTGTGTGTAATGGTCAGAGATGTGTCTCCAACTTAGGCAAATTCTGAGTTAAGCAAGGCATTCTGGAAGAGAAGGCTTGCGTAAATCGCTGCATAGGACTGTGATGCTGGGAAATGTGCATGAAATATTGGCTGGTTTTGCAGAAATGAGTTTCCCTAACTGTGACGGAACAATTGATGGCACACACATTCCAATTTTAGTGCCACCTTGCCTCTGAATACATCAACAGGAAGGGATACTTCTCCATGTGTTGCAGGCACTTGTGGATCATTAGGGCGTTTCACAGACATCAGGGCAGGTTGGTCTGGAAAGGTACATGACTCACGCATCTTCAGGAACAGTAGCCTGTACAGAAAGCTTCAGGTGGGGTCTTTCTTTCCAGGCCACTAGATCACAGTGGGGGATGTGGAAATGCCCATAGTAATCCTGGGAGACCCGGCTTACCCCTCATGGCCCTGGCTCATCAAACCTTACACAGGGCACCTGGACAGCAGCATGGAGCATTTTAACAGGCTGAGCAGATGCCACATGGTAATCGAATGTGCCTTTGGCCGCTTGAAAACTCGCTGGAGGTCTCTCAGTGGCAGGCTAGACCTTATCAAGGATAATATTAATAATCAAAAAAGAAGAAAAACAGTTGCTCTTTTATACAGAAAAAAAGCTAGGTTGGTTGCAATTTACAGTACTGCGTATTTTACCTGAGTTCCAAAAAGGGTGATATGGCATCAAACTGTGCAAGCCAAGCTCAAATCTCTCAAATAAAATGAGTTTAGTAGATTTAGCTGTAAGTGACATAAATACAAAATTACAACAGATTGCGTTTTTGTTCAGAAGCTGCTCTAGGCTGAATCCACACTACAGAGCTTATATCAGCCTGGTTATTCCAGCATAGCCACCTAGTACAGATGCCCCAGACATTGACAGGAGTTCCAGTATAGCACACCACCTCAAACAGTTCTGTTTGCGTAGCTGTATCAACTCTGGGGGTTTTGTTGCCACAGCCATGTCTCTAGGGGGTGTGGTTTTTTCACACCCCTGACCAACATAACCACACAGGTATACGTTTTAAGTGTAGACTAGGCTTTAATATTCGAATAGTACCATCCTGTTACAGTCAGGATCATTATTCATCTTTACAGCACCAAAAGCAGTACATGGCTGCTCATAGTTGGTCAGTGTCTCGCACAGAATGCACTGTTAAAAGGTATAGATTGGAAAAGTACAATACAGGACATTTCTATGCAAACAAGTGCCACACAAGTAATCACAGGGGGAGATTATATCTGAAAAGGATTGAAGTACATTAGCATAGCTGTGCAAGAAGCTGTTTGCAAATGGCTCTACCTGACCATTATGCTTATCTGTAACCAGGACCATTAATCTCTCCCATTCATGAAACATAATACTTCACCAAAACACATAACTCAAGTAAGTTTTCTAAAAACCTAGGGTTTTTTGTTTGTTTTTTTAATAGAGTTGAAGACTAAAATATTCTGCATTTGCTAGCTTGGAAGTGCTTACCTCCAAGAAAATAAAGTTTATATTAAATATTCATTTACATAAAGTAGCACTGTAGTGATCAGCTGCCTACAAAACCTGTTAGTGAAAAGTGATCAAGACCTTCGGTGCAGTATCCCATGTAGTTCTTTTTATTTTGGTTACGATTCTTATACGGTTCTTTTTTCCATATTCACTATTATATGCAAACATATTAATTCAAACATTATCAAATACAGTATTTGTCCCGTCAGTCGGCCACCATTTGTCCAAGCTCAAAAAAAGATGTCAGAATTGGAAAGTACAGAGAAGGGCAACAAAAATGACTAGTGGGTATGGAACATTAGGGATATAGAGATTAAGAGGATTGGGACTGTTCAGTTCAGAAAAGAGACGGCTAAGTGGGGACATGATAGCGGTCTATAAAATCACGTGCGGAGAAAGTAAATGTTATTTGCTCCTTCACAGAACACAAAAACCAGGTGTCACCCAGTGACATTGAAAGGCAGCAGATTTAAAACAAACACAAGGAAGTCGGCATGTGGAACTCATTGCCAGGGGATGTTGTGAAGGTCAGTCATAACTGGGTTCAAAAAAGAATTAGATAAGTTCATGGAGGATAGGTCCATTAACAGCTATTAGCCAATAATGTCAGGGATGCAACCCTATACTCTGGGTGTCCCTAAAACTCTGTCAGAAACTGGGACTGGATGACAGGGGATGGATCACTAGATACATTGCCCTGTTTTGTTTATTCCCTCTGAAGCTTCTGGTACTGACCACTGTTGCAGAACAGGATACTGGGCTAGATGGACCATTGGTCAGATCCGGAATGGCCATTGTTAGGTTCTTATCCTTCCTAATCTTACAGCTGTGCTGGCAATATTTGATTTATAAACGGTCACAGGGCAGATAATACTAGAATCCTGTTCATTTTTGTAAACAAAATTCAGTGGAAAAAAGAAAAGCCTTCTATACATGCTCTAATCAAAACTGCGATCCAAAGAATCACACTTCTACTGTGGAGATAAACAAAAAAGCTTCTTGAGCCCTCACCTGCTTCCACTATGGTCAAGAACAGATTCTTTCATGACATCTAAAGTTACGGTTACTTGTTGTGATCTATTGGCTTTGCTCATAATTTTTTTTTTGCATAGCATGGCCAGAACTGAAACAGTGCCAATTTTATTTAATCTAGGACTAACACGATGTTGAAAATGAACCAGCCTCCATGCGTAACATCTTCTTGCATAATTTTATTCCATATACAAACAAATTGCAAACATTAAGTCTTTACATCACAGACAATCACAGGTAAAGTGCAATGGGACACTTTACACTTCCAACAGGCTAGTCAAAAGAAGAGGGCAGAAAGAATCTTGTTTTAATGTCTTAATCAAAAGAATAATACACCATACTAATAAAAAAGTTAATTCATATAACATCTTTCACTTGTATCAAGATGCTGTGCATAATCACATGAGAGGCCTGCATAAGATCCTGAAAATAAAGTGGGAGGACAAAAATACCAAACACAGAAGTGCTGGAGCATGCAGAACTGACACACTTAGAAACCAATAACAAGAGAAGGAGGTTGCGATGGCTTGGCCATGTCAGGAGAACGGGACGACACCATATCGACAAGAATATTTTGTATAGTGAGATTCAGGATAGCTCTGGTAAGCAGGGTTGCCCTTTTGGCAGTACCACAATGTGTGCAAAAATTATATGAAGTCATTGCTGTTGAATGTAGAAAGCTGGAAGAAGTGTACATAATGCCATTCAATTTGGAGGGATTATCTGTCACTTTGGGTGCAGCTCAACATGAAGTGGCTTTGATCCAGAGGATGGAAGCAAAACAAGAAAGAAGAAAACAGCATGCTGTAATCTTGGACTGACTCAGACAATACATGGAACTGTGAAATTTGTAACAAGCTATGTTGCTTGAGTTTGTCTTATGGCTGATTCATCAGGCACCTGATTAGGCCTTTTATGTGTACACCATGATCCGCTTTGGATCGACAGTTGCTGACGAATTGATGACGACGACATCAGCAAACTGAGCCCGTAAGGAAGTATCCTTAAGATGGTACGGACAACATTTATTCCTTTAAAGGAGCTACTGAAACAGTGACACATTAGAGCAGTGGTCCCTAAACTGTGGGTACACTCCCATGGGTGCACAGAGGAACATCCAGGGGAGGAAGGCAGGGGCCCACAGGCCAGCCCCTATAAGGATTTCTAATTTAATACAAGCTACTTTTTTTAAAACTAACATTTCTCTGAATTTATGTTGTTAACCCCATTTAGAGCTAATGAATAGCCAATATTAAATATTATTTTTTAATATTACTATTAAAAACTAAACTGGTACAAAATTAGAATTCATCTATATCCTAAACACATTAAGGCTACATCTAACTTTCAACATTAAAACTTCACGGGTGTGAAGAAAACCATGCTGCTGAACAACAAAAGTTTTAACAATGAAAAGCACTGGTATGGATAGTGCTTTTGTCAGTGGGAGACTCTCTCCCACTGATGAAACTACCACCCCTTGTTAGGGATGGTTCTATTTTGCCAGGAGAAAGCTCTCCTGATGATGACAAAGAGCGGCTACACTGCACACCTTACAAAAGCACAGCTGTAGCAGCACAGCCACTCCATTGTAAGGTACACAGTGTAAACACAGCCTAAGTCTCTTTAGTTTCCTTGATCTTGCAACAATTTGAGAGTAAAAAACTCGCTCATCCTCCACTGTCTTTCATTAATCTTTCACAGTCTTCTTATGGTCCTCCTCCTACCTCTCCAACTGCATCTTCAGTCTCTCACTTGGTGCATATTCCTGTACTCCAGCTATCTTCACAGAACATTCCTGAAAGCTCCTGCCTTGAACCTCTGCTCTTCTCTCTCCAAAGACTGTTTCTAGATGCTCTTACCCAGAAGCATGGCAGTACACACATCCTTTACACAGACACCTAACAAATCTGCTTCTCTTCTTGTTTCTCCATCATCCTACTGCATCTTATTCTATCTTTCAGGTATCTCCTTGTGGATATCCAGACTAAACTCAGTGTGGCCAAAAAAATGTGCTTTTGATCTCACCCCGCTTCAAGATTTTTTAAAAAAACCACCAACCACTAGAGGCAGATGGACAATGACCTTTAAATCTTATAAAGTGAAGGTTATATGAAAGGGGAAGAATTCTGAGAACTAATATGCATTTTCTGCTGCAATATAAATAATGGCAACAGCTTCTCAGTCAATTACTGTAGCAGATCATTCTAATGGCCATTTGAATCCTTGTGAGCAAGAACGTATGCCAAAGAGCCTGATCCTGAGAGGATTGAGCACCTCTAGAATGAGAGTTGAAGGCACGTAACACTTTGGTTCTCAGCCTGTACCACTGAAGTCAATGGAAGCTTTGCCATTAACTTCAATTAGCACAGCAATCATTATCCGTTAGCTGAAGCCAAGTTGAAGAAACATTAAGTCTACCCATGAGAGGCTTTAGATGTCAGGGGCTTTAAGTTGTACTAGGCTGTTCCTTCAAGCCAAAACGTCTCTTTTAAAGTTCACAGTCTTAGAACTTAGCAAAGTAGTTGCTGATAGCACTGAAAGCTACATGCTGCCTTATTTTAAACAGAAGCACTTTTACAAAAACATGGTGCCTACACATAAAGCACTGATTGAACACTAATCTCACACACTGTATTGGATGATGCATGATGCCATTAAGCAAGGTTTCAGAAGACTGAAAAGCTGCAATTTCACATACTTCTAGAATTCCTTATAAAACTACATTTTTAAAAGGATTATTTGGTAATATCACTGAGTATTTGGCTACGAGTACAGTTCCAATTCAGTTTGAGCAATGCAAATCCAAAATATGAGCTTGTATACACTGGAAATATGTGAAAACACTTGTCCTGGCAAAAGATGATGTCTCCATTTACCATTTATTATTCTCTGAAGCTAAATAGTGAAGATTTACTTTTATGAGATGCCCCAGATACAGACCTCTATCATAAAATAACCTGTTTAATGTTTTTGTACACATCTCAATGAAAGCATATTACTAGCTACATAAATATTATGTAGATAGTACAGTAATACAAATTAACACACTTTAGATAGTATTTTCTTCTCCAGTTTTCTATGCTATATTCCTACTTCCTTTGAGAAATGGTTTACTTCATGCTGTGTTCAAGCCTTAAAAAGATCAGACTTTACATATTGAGAGGCTTGGCTTCGGATTTTCCCCTTGCTGGAGTTAGTCATCCAGGACCAGATTTTCAAAGGTATTTATCTGTTTAAAGATACAGATAAGCATGTATCTCCCATTTAAATTAATTGGAGTTAGGTGCCTAATCTGTTATGGTGCTTTTAAAAAAAATATTACTGGGCACCTGTATCTTTAGATGCCTAAATACATTTGAACATCTGGTTCCCTGAGCCTTATTCTACTCCTGGATATAAGGAACAATAACTTCAATGGGAGTTGCACATACGTACATGAACACAGAATTTGGCCTAATGAGGGAACAGATTGCCTGAAAGCCGGTGGTGGTGGATGCAATTTACTTTTGAGCCTCTGGGAATGAGCTGAAATGTGGCTATCACTCTCTTTTAGATTTCAGAGTAGTAGCTGTGTTAGTCTGTATCTGCAAAAAGAACGAAGAACCTGTGTACGAAGAGTACTAACCAATTTTGGGGGGCATAAGCTTTTGTGCGCTAGTGCCCACTTCATCAGATGCACAGATGGGAACATTCTATTTTAGAACCTTTGCAAGAGGAGCAGTGCAGAAAAGAAGAGAGACTACAATTATACACACTGACATAATTCTGTTTTCTTTGTTTTAGACTCTGGGGATTCTCTTACATATTTAAAAGAAGAAAGAATTTTCTGGCTTGGCATATATAACTAGCGAGAGGAGAGAAAAATAAATCTTAAAGGGAATTTTGAAATGTCTTTGAACAGAACAAGGATTGATTTAAAATCACTTGGAAAGGTAAATTCTGTTCATTTTTTTAAAGTTAGAAGTTTAAAAGGCAAAAAATAGTTTTGAATGATCTGTGCAATAAAAAAAAATTATTTCACCACAATTCTAAAAGCAATACACATTTGCAAGTAGAAATCACTTATATTTCCAGTTCTCAATGAACTAAAATGTGTTTATTTGTGCAAAGTTCCCCAGAACTTTCATAATTAAACAGAATACAAGCAAAGCTTTGAAACAAACAGAGAAAGTAGTAGCTTAGGTTGTTTCTTAAACGTGACTTTTGAGTTTGTTGACTTTCAGCTCGTGACTCACGGTCCATGAACATCTACTTCTGCTTTATTTATTTTGTCAGAACCTCTGTTCTCAAATATATTTTTAAATAAAAAATAGTTGTGCCTTACCCCCACCTTTCTGGGCAAATTCAAAAGAGAGGGTCTTAAGCTCCATCCCTTACGGATATCACTGCTATACACCAAGGACACACAAAGAGTACTCCCCGGTCATATTCTCTTTCTTTATATACGGCTACATTGTCTGGGTCACAGTTGTTTCATTGTCATAGACAGACAGTTATGAGCAAGGCTTCTGATTTGGTATACATGCTCCTTTACTAAACAGATATATCACCTTGAAGAACAAGAGAACTCATCCAATGGCTCCAAAGCAGCCACAAGTTCATTGTCATGTGACTTCTTGACAATCTACCGTACTGCTTATTTCTTGACATCACATCACTGCAACTCAGCATCACCACATATTATGCAACACAACATGAAGTGTGAGAGACATTGTCAGGACATGTTTTGTGCCTCCAGCATTCCAACCACACAGGTAACAAAAACAAAAACTTCCCCTTGTAAGAAGCATGGAGTCTGTAGCCCCCAGGGAAAATTGCCACATCTACCTTTGATAATATCTATTTGAATTTGGATCAGTGCACAATGAGGAAGTTTATGGCCTTAATAACTGACATTGAGGGGGCTCAAAAGCAGTGAACAATGGGCTTGGAGGCCCTTTACCACTCGTTCTCCTGTGCTGGGCTGCTCTCCCCTCTTCACAACCAGCTGCTGGGAGACGTGGAAGGAAGCAGTGGTGCTTGGTGACCCTCACTGGCAGCTCTGGACATTAATCTGGTTGGTAGAGCATGGTGACCCGCAGTGCTAGCTGGGGACATTAGCCTGGTGCTTTCTTTCTTTTAACTGGACATTCTGAGCACAGCTTCAAAGCACTCGCTGAAAAGTCTGTCTGGCACATCCTTGGAGGCCCAGTGGAAGCAGAGGGGATAAGTCTTCCTGCATTCTCTGGGCCCAATAATGTTTGAGCTATCTTAAATGTCCCCGAAGTATGCCCCAAGGCATAGTATAGGTGTGGAGATGGCTGAGCTCCACAGCCTGGAGAAGTGGCTGCAGGCTCTAGGAGGACAGGTGAAATTCACCTTATGGGGGAGGAATGGTGGCTCCATGTGGTAGCCGAGCAATCCTGTCTGCCTGCCTCTTTTTCCACCTATGGAAGGGATCAAAGAAAAGCCAAGCCTGAAATGACCTGCTAAGGGGGAGGGAAAAAACCCCTCAAACCCTACATTCTGCCTATAGAAGAGGTCAAACTCCCCATTAAGATACCTGAAGGGGACTGGAGCAGGAGATCTTGTCTTTACCCCCACCCCCGCATCTTCTTCAGCCTTGCTTGCTTCTCAAGCAGTCACCATAACACCTTTGAAGGAGGGAGCAGAATTGAAGAGGAAAAATAAAGTCCCAAAATGCAAAAGTAGCTGCAGGACAAAGCTGGAATTCAGGTGGCCAAATCCCTAAACCCAACTGTTAGTCTGAAATTTTCATCTGAAGAGCTCTGCAGCAGGGAGGTCTCCTTGAACTTGGCTGTCGCTGTGGAGACAGAACAAAACTGGCAGGAACTGCCTTCCCCCTGAATTCTCCAGCTGCCAGTAACTGACAAGTCAGATACTAGCCCCAAGCTGCAAGCAGGCTAAAGACCCATAGGAATGTAGACATTAGCACAATGAAAAATTGTGCGTTCTCCCATACCTAGTCACCCTTAACCACCTCTGTGTTTATTCCACAATATTCATACACATAGAACTCCCTGAGGGGGACCACAAAGCCACCACCCTCTTTAATTCCTTCCTGCAGACCCACTTCTTCCATGTCCCTATCGGTGTGTACTTATTTAATCTGTCTCACAAATTCATTTATTCAAAAGAAAGATCCAATGTGGGGAGGGGAGAGCATGGAGGACACTGAAATTGAAATTAGAGGTTGCTGTGGTTAAAGTTATGAGGCATTTACTGTGATAAGCTAAGCAATGATCTGTAACTAGTCAGAGCTGTCTGGAAAACAAATTCCATTTCTCAGCAACTTTTGAGGTTTTGACATATTTTTATTCCACACTGTTATGACCTTTCAAATTTTTTGTGAAAACAGAGTTGTTGAAATGTCAGTTGACAGATCAAAAGCTTTTCTGTCTCTATTTACATGTTCTCGTGCTTAGGGTCCAGGTTTAGGATGTAGGAGACCCAGACTCAAGTCCTAGCTCTGCCTTATTCTTCTTCATCCTCAGGTCTGCCCAATGATCAGGCAAAGCAGGGATCTGGACACAGGTGTCTCACATTTCAGGACAGGGTCCTAACAACCAGATTACAGATTGGTCAGTCTCTCTCTCAAAAAAAAATCTTCTTGACAAAAAAACTTTATTGAAACAGCTAAATTTGAGCAAAACATTTTGGATGTGATGAAATACCCTATTTTGCTAATTTTATTTTGCTGAGAGTTTTCTGACCAGCTTTACCTATTACCCCAATCAGTTTGCTTATACCGCTTTAGTTTACCATTGTCTGTTTAGATAGTCTTCGGCCTTAAGTATGAACAATGTCCACCGCTGCATTTGAAAAGCATATACAACAGAACCTCAAAGAACACCTCAGGAATGAAGATTGTAACTCTGAACTGATCATAACTCTGAACAAAACATGTTGTTCTTTCAAAGTTTACAAAAGAACATTGACTTAACACAGCTTTGACACTTTATTATGTAGAAGAAAAAGGTTGCTTTTAACCATCTTAATTTAAATAAAACAAGCACAAAAACAGTTCCCTTACCTTGTCAAATCTTTTTTTTTTTTTAAATCTTCCCCTTAATTTTTTTTAGTAGCTCATGTTTAACACAGTATTGTATTTGCTTTTGGGGAAGGGGATGTGTGAAGGGCGGTCTCTGCTGCGGTCTGACTGCACACTTCCAGTTCCAAATGAGATGTGTGGTTGACCAGTCAAGTCACAGCTCTTGTGTTTGTAAATCTGAGGTTCCACTATAGCACATTTTGGGGAACATTAATATAAAAACATATGAATAAGTACTATCTATATAGTATATATAGTACTATATTATATATATATATATATATATAAAAACTCCTACTGATCATGGTGGAAGTGCTCCCCAGAAGGCATGTGCCCCTTATATACAAAACAGCCCAAATGAAAATCTGCTGCCCATAAGCAGTAACCATTTTAACAGAATATACAATGAACATTCCACAAAGAGGAACAGCAAAAGATACATCTATTATATGCATACAGTTGTTTAAAACAGAAGTCTCTCTTAATGCAATATATCATAACTTGAAATACTTCACATTTTCTAGCTACAAAATTGAAAATATTTCTATATTCATCACTGAGAGAGCTTTTTAAAATCTACTTGTGCTACACAACAAATAGGGTTCAAAGAGACTAATTGATAGCCTCAGGTAACTTAAGTGCATGACAACTTCAAGACAGAACACATCCAAATCAAGTATACAACCTGCAGTTCACAAATTCAGTAAGAAATGAAAAACTAAGTTGAATTCACCAAACTCAGTTAGATGGAGACCAAACTTCAAGTCACAGAACTATTTCTCCAATATTTCTTAGTGTCATCCAGACAGAGCAAATGTAGAAAAGTACAGTGATATAAAAAAAACAAAAAACAAAAACAAAAAAAACCTCCTGAATCAATCTTTCATATTGAACTTGTCACAGGAATAATGAAGAAAAGCATTTTAAAACTTGAGATATCATGAAAGACAAGAAACTCTGAAGATCTCTCCTCGCTGAATAGTAATTTTAAAGATGATAATGTTTAAAACATATCATCAAGCCACTATGTACAAATCAGGGTGCTCTGGAGTACTCTGCATCTTGTGACTAGAAGCTAAACTGCTAAGCAACGAAAAGCCAAGATCTTTGCACAAACATAAGTTTAGAATCTAAAGGGGTGACGGTGAAAACAGCCATTCCACAGGTCAGTCAGGTGTCTGCTTTGTTCACTACCAAGCCTATCAGTTTTTCACAAATATCAGTCTTTCATATCAGTCTTTCACCATCAGACAAATTAATTCCATCTCCCAGCTTCAAAAATGATGTGCTTTCCACACTTACTTGTTTGACAATGACTGATATGATTTATTGAGTAGAGCAAGATGCCATTCAGAAGAGTTATACTCGGTCTTCTACTCCTGAGCACTTCCAGAAGAGAACTGCTGGACAGGTTTTAAAATGCAGTCCCTTCCAAGAGTTATGAGTTTGGAAAAGACAGATAAAATGTCTTTCATGTTATGACTATACTAATTTAGTATGAAAAAGAGATGAACACTAGCATTATTGCTCCACTGTAAATTCATTTAGCATCTAAAATCAGGGCTCAAAAGAGCTGCTCCTATGTGGTAACAGAAATCTTTGCCAGGTAAATGCTATCAGCATAAGCAATATCTAAAGCTTTAATAAAAATATGTACTTGCTAACCCTTATGGATGGGAGACACTCTCAAATGTAGATCAAGGGTAAACTGATGCACTGTTGTCTTCCTAGATCTTCAGAGAGAAAGGGCCAGTTTCTGTACTGTTACATCAGCGATTTCCCCAGACTGCCATACTGTAACACTGAACAGGATATTGTCAGGTTTCACAAACTTCTGAATAGACAAAGTGGGCACCAGTGAAACTAAGAAGAATCAGATGAATTTCACAATGCTGTTCAGGAAAACTTCAAAGTATATTGGGGGAAGACAATGACTCCTGCCCAAAAATATAGAGACTGGGTGAAGTGTAGAGTGATAGACACTCCCATAAGATCAGATCATATAGCAAAAAGGACCTCTAAACCTTAGGTCTCCAGGAAACATCCTAAAAGGTCCAGACAACAGCCTTCAGTGTCCTTGGTGATAAAATGAAGAGTAGTCCGATTGCTTCACTCTTTAGTCTTCAGATTCCTTAGGACAGCATCCTGTCTTGGTCCACCTTGAAAGTGCTGAAAATAGTTATACCTCGAGGAACAACACTAAAAGTATGTCTACACTGCAATCAAAAACCCATGATTGGCCCATGCCAGCTGACTTGTGCTGAAAGGCTGTGTAATGCAGTGTAGGCATTCAGGCTCAAGCTGGAGCCTGGGCTCTAGGACCCTGCAAAGTCAGAGGGTCCCAGGGCAGCATCTCCAGCCCAAACATCTACACTGCAGTTAAAGAGCACCTTAGACTGAGCCCTGCAAATGGTGGGTTAATTGCAGTGAAGACATAAAAGATTTCCTATAAGAAGAGGGCAAGAGAAAGGAATCAATCATCATCCAGAAGATCAGCAGGCATTTGGACAATCTCCAGCTACAGCTGGATTTCACACACTGAAATTGACAACATTTGCTTACCTTAGAGGAATCGTTCAGCTGTAGGAAAAGGAAGATTTGGGAGGTTTTTAAGCAGTTGGCAAAGGTGACTTGAAGTGCAAGACCCTATAAGGTGAATGGTGCATTTGTAAGCTATATACTGAAGACAGGTCGCCACTTCTTCTCCCCTCCACTCTTGGGAATGAAAAGTGGAAAGGTTTATCATACCCTCATATGAACCCATAAAGATTAGAAGATGCAAAGATCCGATTCATCACCTTTGCAAAGCTTTTACAGGTAGGTTTCCACTTTGAAGGCTAGGTACATGAACAAGTCTAAAACAAAGCCCCAGTTATCAGCTGCCTGCCAAAATCCCAAACAAAATCTAAGACTGGATATTTCAAAATCAGAAATGCTTTTACCTTCAACTGATGCAGAACTCAAAATGAGCTGATCTGATCTTCAGCTTTTTTTTTTTTTTTCCAAAGTCATCTTTGGGTTGAGATCAAGCATGAGAAATTTTAGCTCAAACTCAGTCCGCACAGGACTAGTAAAGAAATGCCAGACAGAAAAAAGAGGGGCACAGAGGAGAACAAACAGGAGGGGCAGATAGGATTGACTGGGCTCCTTTACTATGGAATCAATTTTCCATATTCTAGGAAACACGCTCAGTACAGCAATTCTCAGAATTCTCTGTATTAAATATTTTCTAAATTACTAAAATGTTCCTCAGTAAAAAGTAACAAGGAACATTACTAATCAGTATTTACTGAATGGTATCTCTGGATTGTTATTTATCAGATTACACCACAAGATTTTTCTTCCTTGGAAGAAATTTATCTCAATACAACATTGCGCACTGAAATACAGTGCTGTAGTAACTATGTTTTCTAGAACAAGACAAACTATATGGAAATTCATAAAATTATGGCTTTGCTTCTCTTCAGATTTTCTTTTTACAAGACACTGTTTGCTATGGCTATTTAGGTTCGCCCAACTCCTCTCTCTTCCTGCCTTATGTTTACTTCCAATATTAGTTTTTTTAATGGAATGGTCCTGTGACAGGTATTTTTAGTAAAAGTCAGGGACAGGTTGCAGCAATACACAAAAATTAACGGAAACCCACAAGTTGTCCCTGACTTCTACTAAAAATACCTTGGGGGAAGAGGGAGGACCACAAACAGAATGCTGCCGGGGCTTGTTGTTGCTCCAGCCCCATCAGGGATGACCCAAGCCCGGCCACTGCACCACTTCAATCATGCCCCAGAAGTACGGGCAGAAAGTCACGAAATCTATGACCTCTGTGACAGAATCATACCCTTAGTTATAGTAAAGGGCAGTTAGAAAAATATTATATCAACTAACCTTTAAATATTTAAATTACAATTTTTAAATTTCTTTAAATCTTGTAAGCTGAGCATGATCAGGCTGGTCAATAACCAAATAAGAGATCTCAATGAGAAGCTGTTTCAGAGAGTGGTGAAGGCAATTTAAGAGGCAGCATTCCTTCTTAGGAGCCATTACTGAACCTCCTGGTGTTAGTGGCAACTGTATGACTGAAGATGCTGTCTACTGCATGAGATATAAGCCTTTCTTTCCTTCTCCTGGTAGTCAAGGAAGGTATTATTACTTTTTCTTTTATAAGATGAGGGGGAATTAACCAATGTGCCCCAGACAAGGAAAACTAAGTAATAAACAAAGTTTTTAAATGTTTCAGTTGGATAAAGTGGTATTTTTCACCTCTTGTCAAACTATTACTAAGCAGGGCTGGGCACTGCCCAGAGATAATCGACAATTCAGTACCAAACCAAGCAAAAACAGCAAGTATTTGAGATTGAGCACCTTTCATACCAATATATTAGTGGTTCACGTTGATACCATGTTAGTCATCCTTACAATACATTCCTATGAATGATTATTATACTAGCTGAGACCACTTGTCTGCCTACTCCCAGCAGTAACCAACATCGGACTGTTTGGAGGGAGGTAAAAATTCTAAAAAATACATCTAGGCAATTGTACAGGCTTAGATTTGTGGGGAAGGTGAATTTCTTCAGTCATCCAGAGGATAATCTCCTCATACTATAAAATATACGGCTACATTGTTTTAGCAAAGATACAGTAAGGAAAAACATTAATGGTCAAAGTTATCAAGACTTTTTTTTTTTTTTTTGTTAAATCCACCTTAAAAAGTATTTGCCTTGATAACCTCCTGCAATGATGAATTCCACACACTGACTGTAAGCATTATTGCCTTTAATGAAGGCTAAATTTACTACCTTTTCCGTTTCAGCAAGCATCCTCTTATCCTTGGGATTATTTGCCTTGTTGTGTAAATAATCAGTTTTCACACTGCCCCTCATAAATTTGAAAATCTCAGTCAGGCCCTCCTTGCCAATTTCTGTCAAAGTTATTGAAATGTATTTTTTGAAACCCCTCTTGGTACACAAGCATCACCATGCCTCTAGCCCTTGCAGTATCAGCTAAAAACATGGATTATATCCATCAAACACAATTGCTGATCATGCTCAACTGTGGTCATTACAGCTTTGGGATTTGTGGGTGTTTTTTACCCTAAAAAAAACATATATAAAATCCCTAATTTAGCCATGGATAAAATCCATATTAGAAGTAATGGTCACACAAAAGCCTGTAAAAAGCAGAATGCCCCCTAAGATAAACTGGATGGCCAGCTTGTGACTTTCAACAGCAGCAGTCGCATCACAAGAGCTGTTAGTTCACATTTTAAATAGATCACTCCTGCTTTGTGCTTTACATTGACTATGCTTTACTTCAGGGTGAAATTCAAGATACTGCTTATTATCTTTTAAAGCCCTCAGTGATATAGGCCCCAGCTTTCAACTTCTCCCCTTCCCAGTCTTGCAATGTCCCACCACAACTATGCTTGGAATGCTTCAGTCCCAAGGGTTAAGCTAATGGGAGCCAGGAACTGTATTCAGCATTTTGCAAGTGTTTTTTTCAAGTAAAGCCATATTTAAATAAGAGATTGTCCAAGAACCAAACCAACACAAAATGTAGATTTTATATACAGAAACAAGAACTCAACCAAATTTTAACTATATATAAAATCATACACTCTTGTTGCAATATTTGCCAGATACATATTTACTACCCTTCATAAACAGGGTTCATAATGCCATTACTACAGAACTTGGATTATATTAGCTCTAGTAGGGATAGCCACGGTGTAAACTGGATTTAATTATTTAGAAAGTAAAAAATCCCAAAATCTTGAAGCTGAAAAATATCTGATAATCAAAAATAGGATATACAGAATTGGAAGATCATGATTATCATGAAGGTTAAAAGGCTCAGCACTCTATCTTCTTTGGTTACAAGAAGAGACTCCTTTAGCAAAGAGAATTTTTCTTGGTATTTAACACAGTTAGAAAGTTAAGATCATTATTATATGGAAATGGATTACAAACTGTTGAACTAAAGTTGATCAGCTATTCTGTAATTCTATCATCAGTTTTATCTTGCAAACCCTCACTATCCCCTTATACAAAAATGCACATGCGAGTTACAGGCTAACATAAAACACACCATCCCAGATTCATCCCATTGCAACTACTACCAAGGTTCATCTAGATCCAGAAGGGATTAACTTACCCTAGTGTTTTAACTGCTGCCATGTAGGGATCAAATTCTGGTTAGACACCAAAAAGATCCCCTACTAACCCAAAACACAGAACTACTGATACTGTGAGGGGAGGCGAGGGAGGGTAAGGGAAGTGTCACAGATTAAAGAAAAATAGTGAGGGCAATGGAAATGCACCCTACTTTTAAATTTAGAGCATCATTAAGGTGTCATCTTGTCCCAGGCGTAGGCAAATTTTTTGGCCCAAGGCTCCACATCGAGGATAAAAATTGTATGGAGGGCCAGGTAGGATAGGGAAGCGTGGTCCCGCCCCCTATCCGACCCCCTCCCATTTCCCACTCCCCTCAGAACCCTCAACTCATCCAATCTCCCCCGCTCCCTGTCCCATGACCGCCTCTTCCTAAGACCACACCCCA
The DNA here is from genome assembly GCA_007922305.1 of Dermatemys mawii. Classification (NCBI taxonomy): domain Eukaryota; kingdom Metazoa; phylum Chordata; order Testudines; family Dermatemydidae; genus Dermatemys; species Dermatemys mawii. The sequence goes on from ML677326.1 coordinate 49,204,307, forward strand.
CACTTAACTACCCACCGGGACCGCACCCCCCTTCCAAGCTCCCCTTCTCCTTGTCCCTTGACTGCCCCCTCCTGAGACTTCTCACCCTAACTGCCCCCCAAAACTCCACCCTCTATCCAAGCGCCCCTGCTCCCTGTCCCCTGACTGCCTCAACCCCTATCCATAGCCCTGCCTCCTGACAGGCCCCCGGGACTCCCGGCCCCGGCATCACGCTGCTCAGGCCCACCAGAGCTCGCAGCCCTGCTCCTTTACCGTGCCACTCAGAGCGGCAGGAGCTCAGGATCCGCCGGAGCCAACCTTGCCACTACAGCACTGCTCCGGAGCAGCAGATCAGAGCGCTGCCGGCGCAGCGCGCTGGGCTCCAGGAGAAGGGGGGAAGGGCCGGAGCAGTCTCCCCAGCTGGGAGCTCAGGGGTCGGTCAGGAAGGGCCCGGGGGCCAGTTGTGGCCCATGGGCCGTCCACCTCTGTCTTATCCTAATATCTTTGCACTCAACCTACATGGGGGTGGGGAAGAGGGAGAGAGGAAAGAAAGTAGGAATATTTTCTATACTATATTAAATTTCCTTTTAATTGTTATGACCATACGCGTACAATAATTTCCAACTAATCTAGCCGCAAGAAATAAGTCATTTCATTCACCTATCTCAGTTGCCGTTCTTAGCTGCACTTCCTGAGTGACTCAAAAGGCAACAGAATATGTATTTTTCTCCTTCTCTGCCAGGCACTATATTATAATCACTATTTACTATATTGAGTATAAATAATTATTTAAACTGCTCAAAATAAGTAATTAATTTCTATGTTTAAAGTTCTTCATTCTGTGCTTCTACTCTGTTCATCAGATTTTATTTGCATTTTTGTCCCTCTCAGGACTCATCTAATTCTAGACATCACAATCCCCTTTTAGACCCAGGGCAATTTTCCCAAATATAAAGCAATCTTTCATTGTATTCCATCAGGCTGAATGGAGTACCAATTCTAGCTTGGTCAAGTATTAATTTAATTTTCTTTACAAGCTAGTCTTAAGGTATTTTCTGCCCATTCATTCTTAACTGTATATTTTATTGTTCCCTTGTTTCTTTGAGTGTCTTCATACTTGAAGGACACTTTATAAATAATCAATCAATTAACTAACTGTACAGTGCCTAGCAAATGGGATCCTGATCCATGGCTGAGATCCATATATGTTAACACAATACAAACCACCACCACCACACAGTACATCAAACCTAATAAGCAAAGTACACAGGAATAGCATCTTTCATATTGTAAAGAACTCCCAGTTTGAGTCCCAACTATAGCATCATCACAATCGGAATGAATATAATCATTTTCACTCTCTACACAGCAAGAGCGGCAGAGTGAATTTTACATGCCTCTCAAAGGGAATGCTGCTCTATGAGGATTCAACGAAACCTAGGTTTGAAAGAACTATCATTGTCTCCTGAACATGGAACAGGACACTCACTGAGCCCAGGTCTACGCTAGCCGGGGGGAGAAATCAACCTAAGATACACACCTTCAGCTACAGGAATAGCATAGCTGAAGTCGACGTATCTTAAGTAGCCTTACCTCGGTGTCTTCAGGGAAGCGTCAGCAGTCGACTCGCTGCCCTGTTGACTCCGTTTCTGCCTCTCGCAGCGGTGGAGTTCCGGAGTTGTTGTGGAGAGCGATTTTTCACGTCTAGACTAGACATGATAAATCGACCCCCAAGAGACCCATCGCTATCCGGCGGGTAGTGTAGACCTGCCCTTAGATACAGCACTAACTTTCCTCATTCATATTTGCAGTTACCAGAGCATTAGCTAAATGTATTTTCCCCAGAAATGTTACCAATAGAGGTATCCAAGTAAATTATCTTCATCATGGACTGGAACACAAGCTTTTTTGCTACTCTTTCACTGCCAATATTTCTTTTCTGGAATTAATCAGCAAGCCTATCCATGACATTTGGCCTATGGCTTCTATGAGAGTAAATGCTGAAAGGGAGGATCATCTAGATATGTGGCCTCACCAGGAAAGCCTCACCATAGGTTTCATAAATATTTAATACCATAGTAACGTTACAGGAGCACTCAGAAGCACCAACCAAGGTTGGGGCCCTCATATACATGGTGATGTACAAATACATAGCAAGAGACAGTCCCTACCCCAAAACACTTAAAATCTATTACTATGAGCCTAACAAAGGGTGAGAGAATGTGTGTGTGTAATCCTTATATTACATTATATTAAAGATGAGTAAATGATTTGTACAAGGTCACAAAGGAAGTTCACGGTAAAATTAGAAACTGAACCCAAATCTGAGTTGCAATCCAACACCTGCCCACAAGACTATCCTTCCCCTCATCATTCTGCAGATTGCTCCCTGCTGAAAACAATACCGGATAAATTCTTTTCCCTCTGTCATGGCGTTGATACGTCACTTGCATGCCAAGGTGGCTAGTCAGAGCTGGCAGCTGGAACTACCGTTGACAGACGAGCTGCCTACTATGCTGCTTTCACAGATTAACTCTTGAACAGACTGAATGTGGATCACAGTTTACCAGACTCTTCTGTGCCAGAACAAAGCCCTCTCCAACCATCTATTGGTTGTGATATTTTCTCTCTCACACACATACGCACACGCACTCTTCCCTTTGGCTGTACACTCTCCAGGCTGTTGTGTTTGGGACTCAGCTCAGTGGACCGTGTGCTCTTTAAGCCTCGAATCTGAGCAGACTCCAGTTACTGTCCCTGGCTAGGATCTCTAGACACATTCCAAGGGTGCAGATCCTGTCTAGAGCACCTACTTCTCAGAGCTGGGACCCTGAAGTCCGATTGCTCAGCCTCTGATACTAGTGCTAGCCCCTCAGATTTTCCTTTCTGCACCTTACAATATACCTCCTCCCACCACTCTGAATTTACTGTTTAAACTCTTCAGGGGCACAAGACAATGAAAGTGAACTGACACTTTGCACAGGATTGTAAAAACCATTACTCTCTACTTAGCATGGAAGATACGCATATAGATCTAGACAAAATAAACACAAACATAGGCATTTTCCCAGCTATTCTGGAGAATTTTTTGGGCTTGGGAATAGTTCTCTGGAGCACCTAGGATCCTTCTCCTGCAGCTCACAACCCCTCCCTCGGCCAACTAGCTTTCTCTTGCTTTATCTAGCTCCCAGTTTAACCAAACTCCCTGCTATGAAAACATGCATCTCTCCTGCCCAAAGCTTCCTGATTCTTGCTCTGTGAAACTCACCCACTACCAACACCTGGATTCTGCTGCTAGGGATTTTTCACTTCCCCTCAGTGCATACTAAATTGAAAGGACAAGCTTCTCCTCTCTAGTTAATCCATTGACCCAAGGTGTTTCTATCTGAACAGGTGCCCATTTAAAGTTTAATGGCCAACTATTGTCCCTAGTCTGGCAGACACATGCTATGGCCCATAAGCGAATGTTGGCTGCCATGTCCACATAAAGACATTCCATGATATAACAACAACTTCATAATGTCAACCAGAATTCATTCATTGTAAATAGACACATTCCTTAAGTCATCAGTGATCATAACCCATGTGTTTCTCCACCAGATTTTTTTTGACCCAAAATAGGTAGAGTTCCATCTTGTGAGTCAGATGGTTCACAAAAAAAGCCTCGTCTCCCATTTGCAACTTAGTCTGAGCACAGTGGCAAAATATCTTACATATTTGTACCTACCTGTCCCACCCATCACGCCCCTGTAAAGTAGGGTTATCATCCCCACTTTACAGATGAGAACTAGGACACAAATACTCGGTGACTTGGCTATAATCATATAGGAAGTCTGTGGCAGAGGTTCCCCAAGTCCTAACCACTGGGCCAACCTTCCTTTCCCTCTAGAGAAGATTTTAAAATGGCTAGCCAGCTTCCAGTCAAGCAAGAGCTTGTTTGATAGAGAAGCCGGTTTTAATAGAGCATCATAAGCTGCATGTATGATTAAAAGAAGTCAAACATTGCATTTTGCAGTTGAAACTTTCACTATGTTCATGGCATGAACGTTTAGAGCCAAACTGATACTCTTTTCAGCAATCTCTCATTTAAAGAGTTTTCCTAGAAAGGCATCCCATATGCCTTTAGTACTTATGCTGGCATCCCACATACAAGCATAAGTACTATTTTTCATTTTGTTTCACTGCTGTTCTGTTACGTGATCTTTCTACTTCTTGGTCATCAAGTGCTATGCATGACTACAGATTCCTCAAACAGAAGCCATGTCTTCTATGTATTGTGAAATACCAAACACATTGCCAGTGCTCAAAACGATCCAGTGAGAACAATCCAACAACAGGTGGAAGCACTGGGCCAACATAACTGCTTACAGACTTTAACACTGGAAAGTTATAATGAACATGCTGCTCCTTCACAGCTCACCAGTGGCACTGGAATGCTTTTTATAGTGAGGGTGCTGAAAGTCAACAAAAACTATCCCCAAACCTTTTACGCCGTGCCGTCCCCACTCCCCACCCCCAAAAGCTGAGGCAGAGCTGGCAGTTGGGACCCCACATGCACCCCTGGGCGTGGGATCAGGAGCCAGGACCCTGCAGGTGCACCTCAGAGTGGGGCCAGAAGATGAGACCTCGTGTGCGCAGCCAGCACCCTGCATAAAAACCTGGGGATGCTGCAGCACCCCTCTTCTTCCCTATTTCCCGCGCTGATGTAGCTCACCATTATTTAAAAGATGTTTCATTCATACAGAAGAGAAGTGTCTTTTGGGATTCCTTTCCCAAAGCCCATTTCTTCACATTAGAAGTTAGCTAGTGATCAACTGCCATCATTTTACATAGGGCACATTGTATACGAAGTCCCTCTGGAGATTCCCTCTTCCATGGCCTCTTTTAGGTTGCATTTTCTTCTGCATAACTCTGTACAGTTTCTGGGACTTGTAACCAGGCTACAATGCTACCTACATGGTGCACTCTGTTAACCTTCTCAATAGTGATCTGAAATCTTTCCAGTGTTCAATTTCAACATGTTATGGCAGATAGAATATCCTCCCAAAATTTCCACCTTACAAAATTTAGTTGGTTAAAGCAAAATAATTGACTCATTGGGACAGATTTCCAAACAAGGTTTCTCTTTTGCTCTCATCCTGCCCAAAAGCAGTTCTGAATGGACACCTCCCAAACAGATCACTCACTATTTATTTATTTTTTTAATCAATTTAATTAACCCGCTAACAAAATAAAGGAGATAATGTTTTTTCAGCCTCGAGCTCTGAAAGTCCTAAGAGGATTTCACTTGGTCCATACACTGCTAAATGAACCATTCCAAATATCACAATTAAGTCTCCTATGCCTACTGTATTTTTTTCCATTCAGGGTCTTGATTGTGTTCTCAGAGAGCCTTCCAATGAGAAAAACAGATGGTTAATGTCTGTCATATGCTGTTTACCTTATTCTCCTCCCTATGATAAAATTGTGTTTTCTTAATTTATTAAGATGGTAGACTGTGTTATCTGGGAAGTCAAGGATGAAGCAGAGCTTTGCATTTGGATCCAAGAGGGTGAGATTTGAGGCTGACACTTGATCACACAAGAGCTGACTTTTTGCAGACTGACCCAAGTCTGGCAATAGAGCCACATCCTGAAATATATACAACATAGATGTACTTTCACCTTTATTATATCATCCTCAAGAGAAGTCAGCAAAAAACAAACAACTTTTTAACATGAATAACTCCTGAATGTACTAAATATGATTCTCTCTAATTAAAAAATATTTTCTGTTCAATAGTCATCCTTATTGCACAATGGATATTATTTCTGGATATTTGATATTTCATCTACCATCCAAACACCCAGCACAGATACTAATTGACCATTATTTCAACAGTACATTTTATGCAAGTATCTTTCTAACACTGTTTGCATTTGGTGTTATTTAAAACCAGAGATTAGCTTTACACCACCTTAGTCTCTCAGTACACAAATGGCATATTATCATAAATTAAATTTCACATATATCTTAGACATTATTGAGTCTATTCAACTTCATTTCAGGTCTGTGGCACACTAAGGATGCCCAGGTGCCTAAAAACCTTTACACAATCACCAAGCAGACTTTCTGAATATATTCCATCACTTCTTGAAAGAAAAAAAAAAAATCCATTCCAGCTCATCAAATCCCCTCCCCATTTCGGTTTCAACATACATCTATGGATATAACAGAAATACCATACCACACTACTAAAATGAACTACTGTTATCTGTGGTACTGCAAACTCATTCAAACAGAAAACCTATTCCCAGGTGGACTGAATTGTTTAAGGCATTAGTAATGGGATCTGGAACAGTCTTTCTAGATCACTGGTTCAAATCCACCTTTCCAATCAAAAGTCATTATCCAAAATTGGAGACCACCATGAAACAAGTAGATAGTTTACCCACTTCCTAACTGACAAGCATCCAATCCTCAAAAAACACCACTGCAATTACATCATGATTGTCAGTCTCAGCAGATAGCTTAAGGCCTGATCTATAGCTAAAACTTAGGCCAACCTAGCTATGTGACTCAGAGGTATGAAAACTACATCGCTCAAGGGTATGACTTTAAAACACCTTAAGCCCCAGTACAGACACCACTAGGTCGACCTAGTTACCTACTGCCTCAAAGAGGGTGGATTTACTACAGCAATAAAAAAACCCCTTCCATTGCTTTAGCAAGTACAGTATCTCCATTACAGTGGCACAGATGCCTCTGTACTGCTGTAGCACCTGTAGTGTAGGCAGAGGTGGATTAAGATTTACTGGGGCCTTGGGCACAAAGAACATTTGGGCCCCCGCACATCCCACCCCAGTCACGGAGCTCCACTCTGCTCCTCCTCTTCCCCAAAGTCACTGTGGTTCACGCCCTCTCGGAGGGACATGGAAGAATATTCGCAGGGAGGAGGGGCACCCAGCCCTGCCCCCAGCTCCACTCTGGCCCTAACCCAGCCCTGCCCCCAGCCCCGTCTCTGCTCCTGGTCGTGGCCCCACTCCTGGGTCCCAACCGCACCCCTGGGCTCAATACCACCCCCAACACCTTCTCCTGGCTCTGGCCCCTACTCCTGGGCAGGGGGAAGGGGTTAAGGGAAGAATCTGGTATGGGGGGAGGGGCACAAATGAAATAAGTTTGGGGACCCCTGGCCTAGGATAACCATATGTCCCGTTTTGGCTCCGGATGTCCCAACATTTTGGCAAAACTAGGCATTTGTCCCATTTGCTCTTGCCAACCGATCACCTGGGAGTGGGGGGGGGGGGCTGACCCCCGGCCCCCCCCCCCCCGGGGGGGGGGGAAAGAGGGGGCTTGGGCAAGTGGCTCAGGCCAGCTCCACAAAGAGAGAGGAGGGAGAGGGGGCTTGGGCCAGCTCTGGGCAGGGGGAATATGCTTATTCTACCCCAGACTCCATCTTCTGGACTGGCCAGGGGATGAAACCTCAGAGGGAAGAGGAGGAGCAGGGCTGAGAGCCGGGGGGTGGGAGGGGGGAGGAGCAGGGGGCAAGGGCCAGAGTGCCAGTACTCCTGCAGAGCCCTCAAAGTGGCCGAGACCCATGCAGTAATCCGCTACTGAGTGACAAAGAGTCCTGTGGCACCTTAAAGACTAACTAAAGTATTAGAGCATAAGCTTTTGTGGGCTAATACCCACTTCGTCAGATGCATGCAGTGGAAGTATCCAGGGGCAGGTATAAACAGGTAGGCAAGAACCAGGTTAAAGATAACAGGGTGGGTCCAATGAGGCTGAACCAGCTGTTATCTCTAATCAGGGAGGGTGAGGTATTCCTCTAGCAGCTGAACTGAAGTTGTGAACAGCGAGAGAAGAGAAACTGCTCTTGTAGTTTGGCTAGCCATTCAAAATCTCTATTCACTCCCAAATTGATTGTGTCAAATTTGCAAATGAATTGCAACTCTGCAGTTTCTCTTTGCAGTCTGGTCTGAAAGTTTTTTTGCTGCAAAATGCTGACCTTTAAGTCTTTCATGGTGTGTGCAGGGAGATTGAAGGGTTCTCCTACAGGTTTTTGTATATTGCCATTCCTGATATCTGATTTGTGTCCATTTATCCTTTTTCGTAGGGACTGTCCCGTTTGACTGATGTACATAGCAGAGGGGCATTGCTGGCACATAATGGCATATATTACATTGGTAGATGAGCAGGTGAATGAACCAGTGATGGTATGGCTGATCTGGTTAGGTCCTGTGATGGTATTGCTGGTGTAGATATGTGGACAGAGTTGGCATTGAGGTTTGTTGCATGGATTGGTTCCTGAGTTAGAGGAGTTATGGTGCGGTGTGCTGTTGCTGGTGAGAATATGCTTGAGGTTGACGGGTTGTCTGTGGGCCGCTACTGAGTGTAGACATATCCTAAGTATGTAATGAGTATATATAGGAGATAAATCCTTCAGGACAGGATCAAAGTAGATCAGCAGTAGGCAGTCTATGGCCTGGGTGCCAAAGGCGGCACGCAAGCTGATTTTCAGTGGCACTAACACTGCCTGGGTCCTGGCCACCAGTCTGGGGGACTCTGCATTTTATTTTAATTTTAAATGAAGCTTAAACATTTTAAAAACCATTTTTATTTTACATACAACAGTTTAGTTCTATATTATAGACTTATAGAAAGAGACTTTCTAAAAATATTAAAATGTGTTACTGGCACGCAAAACATTAAATTAGAGTGAATAAATGAAGACTCGGCACACCACTTCTGAAAGGTTGCCGACCCCTGAAGTAGATTGCTAAGGCAGCATACAAGAATGCTGCATTGCTGTTATCTTTAAATCTATTGTGGATGTACACTCCAGTGGCAAAGAACTCCTACGAAAAAGAACATCCAGTGTTAAAGTGAGGTTCAGTTTTAGCCACTTTTAGAGGCTGGTATCCAAAAATCTCAAATATTACAATAAGATTGTTACATGATTACCTTTAAAACAAACAGATTTCTTTCTGAAAAAGTCAAGGTGACAGGCAAGTGGCATTCTTTCAGTTGGTCAGAAGCCCATTTTCTCAATAGGTCTGAGCAGCCCTCCTGTTTAGAGGGCCACATGAGGAACATGACCACCGCTCAACATTAGGGACACCCAATGAATACCTTCATCAAAAGTTTCTGGCAGGCTTACTAGGGGAAGAGGAGCTCTCCTAAAATGAACAGATTCAGCTCATTGCTCAAATCACTGAGGTAGAACACAATAGAAAAGAGAGGGGAAAAAAGATTATTGAACAATGGCACATAATTCCACTTCCTCTATGGAAGATCAGTTTTTTGGGAGGGTTTTAAATTTATTTTGCCCAGCCAGATACAGGCCCCTGGGTGCAGGTCACATCTCTGTGACAGCCATCTACTTCTAGCACCAACTTCTGTTGTTTAAAATTCCTACATTGCTTCAGTGGGCAATTTCCAGAATTAATCAATCAAAACAACAGAAACTGGGCAGAGTGAAAGTAAAATGGAAAAAAAATAAAATAAAAATAATCTCTTCTCCAATCCAGGTAAATTTTTCATGCTAAATCTTTGTGTCTGGAAAATGAAATCTTCCATAGTTTGGACGTATTCCCAATGAAGACGGCAGGCAGCTTCTGAGCAGAAATTTGCAGACTTCCCTGGCCTAGAAGTCCCTTGATCTTTTTATATGGATTACAGCACCTAGCAAGCAAAGAAGAGCAACAGACAGCAACTAACAACATAAGTGAGGAAACGGATCCAACAAAAAGTAATCCACATCACCCCAAATGCTCTGTTTTGCTACACCGCAATCCAACTTCTATACTTTGGTAAGCGTAACATGATCATCTAGTGAACCTCAAACTTTTGTTCACTAGCAGTATCAAGCTATGAGAGCAAAAAGGCAGGTTTAGGAATGATAAACAGAGAACAAGCTAAATAGGAAAAAAAGACTTGAGGTTGAGCAACTTAGCACAAGTCATCTGTTTACTATGTGAGCTGCTATGTATTGTGTCTCACTTACCGCAATAGTAAACCACAATGTCTGACTAAAACAGCTCAATGCTTGGCTGCTCTGCTGCATCCCATAATTTCTCTAATCATTTGAATACTATGTGAGGAATGTCAGATGATTATTTCCACAACATTCCACCATTCACTAGGACAACTGTAAATGTATAAACAGTTCCTTTTATACTTTGCAATGCTTCCAATACAGAGGTTAAAAAGGTTTTCACTTCATGCCAAATTGTTACCTGATTCACAAATCCTTGTGTAAAGCAGTCATTTGCTTCAGTTAGAGTGGAATACATTTTACACATGAAGTACTTTCCATTCCAATGGATCTAAGCTCACTTCACAAGTCATATAAACATCACTATTGGAGGCAGTCATACTGCAGCAAGAGGAAGACATTTGATACACTTCACAACAACCTAAGGAGAGGGAGGGTCCAGGCACTTTTGGTCAAGAATGCCAGGGCAAGTCTTTATACTTAGAGACCCTTAGTAGTTAAAATTTATTAACCTTAATTTGGAATGTTGCTGACATTGTACTCTAAGTATTTTAGGACTTTCAAACCAACCTTTGTACTTTTGGAAAATTTAAGCACTATACCCAGATGTACTGACACTCTTTCCTTAACTTGTGTAGGAGACAATTTTAATATTAGTTTTAATTAAAAAAAGTTTAAATCTAATGTTCATGCAGAACAACCAGGAAGGACCATTTCTGGATTCTTACCAAGCTCCAGATTCAAACTCAGTAAATTTAACTCATTCATTTACTTTAGAAATATGAAATCTGAATCAAACCTCTGATGATCTGAACATGTCTAATCTTTCACCATTAAGCTGTTCTCTCGTTAGATAAAAGATTTTTTTATACAAAAAAGAGTCTAATCTGCATAAACAATTAATATACAACACAAGTTAGGCCTGATCCTGCAAACATTAAAGCATATGCATAATTTACTCATGAGTAATCCAATTGACTTCTATGGAAGAACTTGTGTGAGTTAAGTTACATACATGCTCAAGTGGTTTGTATGAATTGTCGTGGGAAAATAAGGCCCAGATCCTACAAACTGTATCCAAAGGTGCTTTATGGGATTAATGGAAATACAGCAGAGGAGGTACAACCAGAATGGAGATGAAGAGGACTGATTTTTGGAGCTGTCAGACGTGCTGGATGAGAAGAAAAACTGGTCTTGAAAAACACTGACTGCACTATGTCCACAGGCAAGTCTAGGCACTGTGGGGTTGTATGGTTTTTGTCATCTCAAAACTAATACTGTATTGAGAATCACACAGGCATAGGCAAAAGCCTGTAATCTCGACACAGGCTCGAAGGTGAAAAATTTCTTTTTCAAATTTCTAAATATAAAAAAAACCAAACACAGTAATATAGTAATTATGCATTTACATCCACTCGTTATGTCCTGAAAGAAACAACTTCTAGAGTCCAAAGCTTCCTCCATGCTCATGAGTCCGTGCATTTTTGTCATACCTTAAAAAAAAAAAAGGCATTTTAAATCAAGCTACTGGATCTTGTTCTAAGTAAGACTGTGTAGAAACAAAGACATCCGTCTCTATCATAGAGCACATAATACAATCTGTGGTAGCAAGTGAAATGTTTTAAAAATTAGATCAAACCCCAACTGATAACACACATTTAACAAAAAGGAATGACACACAACTTATGGATTTCTCCTTTAACAACTTTGGGTAACAGCAAATTGTGAACAAAACGGCATGTTTGTTTTCAACACGGAAGTTTCATACCTCATGCATCTCAAATACAAATGCCATACACTCCCTCTGAGAGGCTGTGTTCTATGGTTAGCAACGGTTATAAATCTACTTCACCCTTCATTCAAAATCTATTAAGTTCATTAGAGGTACCACTCCATCCCACAAAGTTACATTTCATTCAGTCCCAACCATTTCGCCCTTTCTGCTTAGTAAAACATTTTTCACAAATGAACTTCTTCCAATGAACCTGTATAAATATGGAAACCAAATTAGATATCTCCTGAGTCAAATCCTATATAATTTGGGCCATGATCATGAAGTCTAACTGGCACGGGCAGACCCCTGGCTAGCCTTGTAGAGGCGTACTGCAAGTGCACAGAGGCCCACCTGCACAAACCACATTGCCAGAACAGGGCACTATTCTCTTGCTGCGATATCAGTATTTGTTTGAAAACCCTGTTTATGAAAATCAGACTCACATCTCTTATTGTCTTATTTAAACAGACATTATACACAGTTTTAATTATAATTTATACTTCTGAACAGAGCTGTCGATTAATTGCAATTTTAATCACACTATTAAACAATTGAATACTAATTTCAATTTATTAAATATTTTGGATGATTTTCTACATTTTCATATATATTGTTTTCTGTTTTGTAATTGAAATCAAAGTGCATATCATGTTTGCTTACAAATATTTGCACTGCAAAAGTGAAACAGAAGAAATAGTATTTTTCAATTCACCTCATACATGTACTGTAGTACAATGTCATGAAAGTGCAACTTACAAATGTAGATTTTGTTACATAACTGCACTCAAAAACAAAACAACGTAAAGCTTCAGCACCTACAAATCCACTCAGTCCTACTACTTGTTAAGCCAATTGCTAAGACAAACAAGTTTGTTTACATTTAAGGGAGATAATGCTGCCCTCTTTATTTACAATGTTCCCAGAAAGTGAAAAGAAGCATTTGATTGGCACTTTTATAGCCAGCATTGCAAGATATTTACATTAAATATCATTACAAGATATTTAGCAGACAAGCTAAACACTCATATACTCCTTCATGTTTCGGCCATCATTCCAGAGGATATGCTTTGATGCTGAGGACGCTTGTTAAAAAAATAATGCATTAATTAAATTTCTGACTGAACTTCTTGGAGGAGAATTGTATGTCCCCTGCTCTGTTTTATCAGCATTCTGCCATATATTTCAGGTTATAGCAGTCTTGGATGATGACCCAGCACATGTTCATTTTAAGAACACTTTCACAGCATATTTAACAAAAAGCAAAGAAGGTACCAATGTGAGATTTCTAAAGATAGCTACAGCACCCGACCCAAGGTTTAAGAATCTGAAGTGCCTTCCAAAATCTGAAAGGGATGAGGTGTGGAGCATGCTTTCAGAAGTCTGAAAAGGGCAACGCTCTGACGTGGAAACTACAAAACCCAAACCACCAAAAAAATAAAATCAACCTTCTGCTGGTGACATCTGACTCAGATAATGAAAATTTGAACACGCGCCAGTCCAGACTGCTTTGGAATGCTATAGAACAGGCCTGTACAACTCAGAAAGCAGCGAGGGTCATATTACTGCAAAAAAACCAGCTGCAGGCCGAAAAGCCTCGCCCTCACCCCACCACCATCCACTTCCCCCCACCCCACCGCTTGGCTTGCCCCACCCCAATCACCCCCCGCGGGCCACAGTGAACCCCAGGCCGCATGTTGTGCAGGCCTGCTACAGAGTGACTGGCTGAACAAAAAGTATGACTGAGTGGACTTGCTGGCTCTGAAGCTTTACATTGTTTTATTTTTGAATGCTTTTTTTGCACATAATTCTACATTTGTAAGTGCAATTTTAATGAATAAAGAGATTGCATTGCAGTGCTTTTATTAGGTGAATTGAAAAATACAATTTCTTTTTTTTTAAAAAAAAGTGCAAATACTTGTAATCAAAAATAAATACAAAATGAGCACTATACACTTGGTATTCTGTATTGTAACTGAAAGCAACATATTTGAAAATCTAGAAAACATTCAAAAATATTACAATAAATGGTATACTATTTTTTTTTTAATTGTGTGATTACTTTTTGACATAACTTGCTCAAAGTCACATAGGAAGTCAGTAGCAAGGCCAGGGACAAAACCCTGACAATCCTCTGTTCTAGCCACTAGACTATATTTACCTTGCATACATAAGTGGACATACTCCAACATCTTGTGATTAGTCAACTTTAGCTGTTTTGATTGGAGAAAAGTTGAGTTCTATAATCCTTAAAGATACAAGGAGTAATACTCCTAAGCAAGAGTCACCATCACATTTCAATTATAGTGAAAAAGAAAGGTCTATTTTATTTTAAAAGTGTGCATGCAACTTGTTCCATGTGTGTGGTAATTTTGTTAAAAAACACAAACGCCGCTGTTCTACAATACCGGCTGATGCTATCATAGTACGACACACCACATAATATTAGAATTCTGCCTCACACTCAATTTCATAATCCTGCAGAAGGCAGGATAAACAGCTGAAGCAGGAGTTCAGGGACCTTTAGTTTTATTTTGTGGGTTCAATTCCTGCATCAGGCATGTTTATTTTAAAGAAAGACCCTGCAATCACACAGAGAAAGCAGTTTCCAGACTATCACTGAAACCAGAGTGAGGGACCAGGGAGTTTCACAGGGAGCACACAACACTGGTCTTGAGCAGGAGTGGCTATGCAGGAACGGATGGAACCTAATTACTTGAGGTAAGAGTAAAGGAAGATGGGGTGCTAGCATGTAGACTGAAGCAAGCCAGGAACTACACTAACAGGGACAGATGCCAAATGATCTGTCTCAGTAGAACTGTTTTACAAAAAAGCTCTACAACTTTGTGTGTCAGATGACCTGCTGCATACTCCTCCTCTTCACTATGAGAACAGAAAGGTAATTTGTACCTTAATATACAGAGGATTTATTTAATAAAGTTACTTTAGTGACTCCATAGTTAACGTCATGTTGAGATCTGTACTTAACACACTGTTAAAATCCCTAAGTTTCATAGTTTAATGACTCAGTTAGAGCTTGGCTACACTGGCACTTTATAGCGCTCTAACTTGCTGGCTCAGGGGTGTGAAAAAATCACTCCCCTGAGCACAGCAAGTCTGAGCGCTTTAAAGCACTAGTGTGGACAGGCTCCCAGCGCTCGGACCTAATCCCCTTGTGGAGGTTCCTGCGGTAGCACTTTAAAATTTCAAATGTAGCCAAGTCCTCAGTCTCCAAATGTTCTACCACAGCTCTTCAAAAGACAACTGAACTTTCCACCTTTAAAAAAAAATAAAAAAATAAGTCAACGTTAAAACTTACACTTTTTAAAAAAATGTCAGGCCTTTGCAGCTAAAGAATCACCACCACCACAACCCCCAAGTTTCACATACAGATGTTTTCACAGCACTGCAGACATTGAACTCTTCATATGTGAACAGAGAGTCATTTTTAACATGGTTTAGTTCTGCGAAGAGCAGATCCACTAGTTATGTCTGTCCTTTGATACTGCCCCTATCCAGTCAGCTCTTGCCTGGATCTTCCCCAGAAACTCTGCCTGCACTGTAACCCAGCTTCCTCTTTGCCCTGGCCTCCCCTTCCACCTCTAATCATGCCTCCTTCTCAGCCTTCCTCTAACATATGTCTGAGCAGCAAAGTTCCACTCCTCAAGCAGCTGCACCTTCTCATAGACTTAGACTTTTAAGGTCACAACGGACCATTATGTTCATCTAGTCTGACCTCCTGCACAATGCGGGCCACAATCTCACCCACAGATTTCTGCCTCAAATCCCTAAATGGCCCCCACTCAAGGATTGAACTGACAACCGTGGGTTTAGCAGGCCAATGCTCAAACCACTGAGCTATCCCTCCCACCACCTCCAACTCTCCCCATATCCTGTGCCTTCTTTGCCCCCTGCTATTCATAGGATAGCAACCAGGAAACTCCAGAGATATGGAGCAGAGACAAAAAGATTAGGGCAGGGGATCATCTTTTTATTCTGTATTTGTAGTGCACCTGACACAATGGAGTCCTGGTCTATGATGGGGGCCACTAGGTAATACAAGAAATAATAAATCTCCTTGTCCATTCCATATGGAGAGGGAATAGCACTTTTAACATCCACAGTGTCTCCTAGGCAGAACACCAGGATGGCACCATTGAAGGATTTGGGGATCCCCAGTAAAAATCCCAATACCCTCTCTGTCCTAGAAGCTAGAAGTAGCAAGGCGAACTGGGATTCTTCTCCACTTCAGAAGTTCACAAGATAACTGTATTTCACACCTACCTCTAACTAGCAGGTTTAGTCCTCTAACTACTAGCTGTCTGTTAAATTTTTCAAACCCTTGTTTTGGTTATGCAGACAGGGCATTTCTAAAGCAGTCTCTAGCAGGCAAACACCACAACACAATAAGTCTGTCAGGGCTCTGAAAAAGTCATCTGTAAATTCTCTAGTCTAGAGATACATTTCACCATCTCTACAAGAAGCAAAGAAGAGAAGGAGGGGACAAGTCAGCCCCATGCTAATTAATTCCCTGAAACTCTGCTGAGATTGGTGATAAGTGTGTCTCTCTGGGCCAATTTTGACAGCAGATTTTATGGTATAGAACTCATTTTATGCAAATTCCTAGAAAGATATCCGTTATAGGTGACTGGCAGTCACTACAAGGGTATGCAAAATTTACCTGACACTTAACTGCCCAGAAGCCAACAAAAAGAGACTGACTGGCCTGGCAAGAAATCCAACATCATCCAACTTCTGGAAACTGGAGGGAGCTGAGATGCCTATCTAGCTGCTGTCTCTAAACCCTACTTGCAGATCCACCATTCATACTAGCCTCCAATAAGGTGTCTAAGGGCTTGTCTTCACTAGAGCCGGGAGAGATCGATCTTATGGCGATCAATTTATCGCATCTCGTCAAGACGTGATAAATCGATCGCCAGCAGCGCCCCCGCCCGCCACCACCGTGAGGACGGCAGGTAAGTCGGCTGTAGATACGCCGATTTCACCTACATTATTAACATAGCTGAAATTGCATATCTACAGTCGATCCCCCACGCTAGTGAAGACCAGCCCTAATAAATGTGAAACCCTTCCAACATCTGTTGGCTGCTGCAGAAGAGAAGCATATTTTCACTGATTCCTTCTCTTCTACTCTAGGCTATTCCACTCTGCTTTTGCCTCAGTCGCTTAACTAATACAAAAGGACCCAGAGGGAAATGTGAGTCGTTCTATCCCTCTCCCACCTCTTACTTTGATCTTCTTCCCCAGTCAGCAGCTGGACTCTGAAGCTTTTCATATCTTTCCAAGCTGAGGTAGAGTGAAACTGACATGGTTTATTTCATGGTTGCCCAATTGGTTCTAAATAGCAGCAGTGAAACTGACAAAACTGGTCAGTTTTCGGTCTGCTGTAGCTTAAAAAAAGCAGCAAAAGTACAGGCAAGGGAGTCACGTCTGCAGATTTAAACAGTAAAAATATTTCCAGCTCTTTGCATCAACTCAGTTTCTCTTCTCTTTGCACTCCATACCTCAGAGGCCCTGCTTTTTAAGCCACCAATCTCCTTTAGCCAAGTCAACACAGCTCCTGAAGTGTTTGGAGGGGGTCACTGCCAAGCAATGCAAAACACTCCAAACCCCTTAGCAGCTGAGTGTATTACAGTACGTCTATAGCACTTCCAGCATGCATGGATTTAGAGACTATAAAGAACAGGGGCCAAATCATTCTCACTGACAAAGATGAGCACCACTAAAGTCAACAAGATTACTCACACAAGCGAGGTGAGCAAAACTGAGCCACAGTCCATGAATTGACTCCAGATCATCTTCTTTGTGGTGCAGGGTACAATCACATGTCAGCAGGCCTGATCCATATACTCAGCAACGTGGCTTTAAATTAGAAACTTTTGGAGGGGGCAGGGATCTTGTCCTAGAAGTGTCTAATGTGCTTAACACAAATTTGGTGAGAGAGAGAGAGAAAAAATTTCATATATTCCTATGCAAGCAAGTTTCACCAAAGCTTTGAAGGATCATTTTCAATTGCCAGATCAGTTTCCACATAAAAGAAACTTCACACATCTAGTCTTTTTTCTGTTAATAAAGAAGCTGCCAAACTATGATCCAGGGAGCACTTGCTGATGGTCCAGAGAGCTGCCTACTCACAAGATGCTAGATCCCCCACTATTCTCATCTGCTGAATCAAGTTCAAAAAAGCTAAAAATCTATTAATTTTTTTCCAGATATTGCTTTTACCTTTAAGCAGTTGCTGTGGTTTCCACAGGGCTGTTATGGAATTACAAATGGGAAGGAAGCTGGCCACAAGACAGTATCTTATTAAGATTTAACCAACATTACAAAAGAATTTGAACGTCCCTGTACCAGTGTATTCCACAAGTACACTATGCAACTGTTATGATTTAAATCAGGGAACTGAATAAAATAAAAGTTGAAAATACCTCGCTGAATAGATAGAAGTATGTTGTCAAGTCAGTCTCAGGCTTTCCAGTACATCATCACCACAGTACCTCAGCACTTCATCTTGACAGTTTTAGATACATTCCAAGATCATTAAGAATCCACACATTGCTGTATTGACAAAAACCTGGAGGTTCACTTTCTAGTTCTTCTGACAGCTTTCTAATCTGCCCTGTATAATATTTCAACATGCATTTTTCCAATAAACTAATATTTCCAGCATAATGGAGCCCAGAGTGAACTAATCACAGGCATTTCAAAGAAGTTATTTCTACTATTCCAAATCTAGTCAGCAATCTAAATATTGATTGCATGTACAGATACTAAAATCTTATAGTGCATGGACAATCAGCCTCTTTTCTGTGCAGGTAATTCAGTTTCAGTTGAGCCATATCCACTATTTTATGGATTATCTCAAGTGCCTCGTGCAACATACCTCTTTCTATTTGTTTTGTAACAGTGAGAAACAAGATTGACAAGAGTTAATGGAGTTACTCCAAACACAGTCTCATACACTGTTTAACAAGGACTTCACTCCATTAGTCCTCATTAAAGAAAACACATCTAGCCTGGAGCTTGATTGTGTTTCAAATCCTCTCCCTCTCACCTCAAAAAAATAAAGAAATTAACTTATGCTAATCCCTGAATGATGAGAGAAATACAGAGTGTAATTCACCTAGTTCATATTTAAAACAAAAACAAAATTCCACAGAATCCACAAGTGTCAAATGTTTCTTTTGTCTGAAAGTGTTAATTGTTCAGAAGGCAAGATATATAAGTGCAATCATAATCTTACTTTCTATTTGCTTTACAGTATTTTCTTGTCATCCGTTCTGTAAACACAAATGTAGCACAAAACTGAATTGAAAACACTAATTTCGAAGAACGCTGAAAAATTCCCCATTTTAACTATCAGAAGTCAAAAATATTTACCAAAACATCTGCAGAAGCCAAATACCTAAACAGATCCAACGAACATCACTGTCCTGTGAACACCACCATATTACTGACATTTACAATATATTTAAGTTGTTTCAAAGTGCAAAGGAAGTCATACAGGGTTACCAGTGTTAGAACAGTTAATTCCAATACCATGTATATCAGGAAAGTAGGCCTGACTGTATATGATGCTTGTCAAAACTTTCACTATGCATCTAACAAGCAGCAAGGCTCTGACGCTAGCTAGCTTCATCACAACTGCCTTTTCTAACTTCTGCAGGGAAATATAAACCGAGACCTTCATGGATAATTCATCATGGTTTGTGCCATAAATTTATAATGCCATTTATAAGTTTTTGATAATTGGATTACAGTAGGCTTAATAATAATACTTTGTGCATAGTGCAAGCTATAGCAAAGAATAAGTTATATTTCAGAACTGTCTAGGCCACAAATGAAAACAGATCTTGGGTTTAAAAAGTGTTTTATAAAGTAAAAGCCTCTCCAAAACGGAAAGATATACATACGATGGTTGGTGCCTTAGAAGGGTCTGAGTTGGTTTTACTCCCTCCACCCCCAAGTTTTGTCTTTTGTGGCTCTTGTTTAAATATATGGAATTGAAAAACACAGGGAACATCCCAGTCTCTAGGTGGGAGACTGAAAGGATTTAGTCTGGCTGAGGCCTACTTAATAGGTGAGGCCTGTAGAGCTCTTGCAGCCTTAGCTTCTTCACAAGAAGAAATAAAAACTACATTTTAGACTATGAGTATCAGGCATGGTCATGGAGCCTGGGGCAAGGAGACAGGCAGTTTCCTGAGGTGAGGTTTCACAGTAAAAGAGAGTTAAATGCCACAGCCCTGCACTTTCACAAACCGAGGGATTTAGACCCAAGTATACCATACTCAGGATGCGGGATGCCTAGCATTTGCTTCTCAGGAAAGACTGTTATAGAAGTTTGTAGAGGTCAGACAAGTAAATCTTAACTACTTTCAGTCTTTAAATCTCACTCTTTCCTGGGTCCCCAATTCTCAATATCAGACATTAAGGAAAGATTTCATAAAATTACAACTACACGCACAGAGGTTACATAGATTAACCGTAAAGCGAATGAAAGCTAGTTTTCAGTTAGATTAAGAGTGGGGTTCACAAAAAGTCAATCACAAAATCGATACTGTTTAAAAAAAAAAAAAAGGTGAAACCAAATCAATGAGAGCCGAGAAATCCTGAACTGCCAACAGGATCAGGCTGATTCCCTTGATAAACAGGCACTCGCCCTCCACCCCACCCCCTTTCCAGCGTTTGTTTGGGGGGGGTTGCCTCAGTTTCCAAGGCGCTCTCCCTTCCCCACTCCTTCGGTCCGCTTCCCATCCGAGCAAGACTTCCCCCCCCCCACGCCCAGTACATCCCCACCCCACATAACTCTCACCCCACCATCATCCCCTGCCCCCCCCCCTTAGTCTCTCCCATTATATAACGGGGTGGGACCCCTCCTGCTCCCCCGCGAAGCGTGGGCTCCGGCTGCTGCTTTTCAGCCGGGCTCACACCGCGGCTGCCGGGTCTCCCCCATCTCCTCCCTCCCTCCGTCCGCCCGCGCCCACCTGTCCCGGGGGTCGATCCAGCTGGTCTGCTTGGTGTTGTGGTCGATGTAGAAGACTTTGCCGTCGTAATCCCTCGCCTCCTCCCAGCCATCGGGTAAGGGGAGCTGCCCATTCCCCGCTTTCCTAGGCATGGCCGGGCGCCGGGGGTCGCTGCTCCATAGGGCCAGGAAGAAAGAAGGAAGCGGGAAAAGCCCCCAGTAGAGCCGGGGGGGGCGGAGAGGGGGGTCCGGGCCTGGGGCGGGAGCAGAGAGTCTCTTGCAATAGCTCAGGAAACCCTCCTCCCCCGCCCGGGTTCAATCCACCATGTCTAGGCTGCAGCTGCCGCCGCCCGCTCCAGCAGCACCAGGGCAGGGTTCCGGGCCGAGCCCCGCCGCTGTCTGGGTTCGGAACGGGGGAGCCCGGCTCAGCCCCGGGCAGCCGCCGCCGCTCATTAGCATGAGATTAACATCCATCTCATCTGCATGCACATTCCTCGCCGCCGCATTCCTCAGCCTTAACCCTCCCGCTGCCGCCCGCAGCCGGCGCGGGGGCGACCCAGGCCTGACCGACCCCGCCGGGAGGGGGAAGGGGCGAGGGGCGAGGGGCGCGGCGGGGTCCACAGCAGCAGGGACGAGGAGAGGGGTGGGCGGGAGCTGGAAGGGCGTCCCTGCCCCGGGGCTGCTGCCCACCTGAGCGGCACAAGGAGAAGCGTGGAAGGGTCGCTGCCCCGCCCCCCGAGAGCCTGACCCCCAGCCCTGCTTTGTGCGGACCTGTGCTAAGTGGGCCCTGGGCTCGGCTGCTTTGCGGGGGGACGCGGCCCGCTGACAATCCTCCCTCGCCCCCTCGCTGGTGGCAGGACTTTGCCCTCCCCGCGCTCTCAGCCCTGGCCCTGGCGACAGGGGACGTGCCTAGCATGCACTGTGCGGTACTCCAGCTAGTCCTTGCTCCTCAGGGCCTGCAGCAGACAACAGCCTCCGCCCTTAGGGACCCACAACCCGCTAGTGCCAACCTCCAATGGTCAGACAACCATGCCGCGGGCCCCGAGAAATCATGAGATAGGACTGATGATTTTTAAATATTGGGTTCCCTTGGTTTGGCTGCAGGTTGCTAAGGTTGCACACACTTTTGTTTTCAGGCTTTGCTCCACAGCCATCAGGGCTAGGAACTTGCATGGAAACACACCGGTAAATTGAGATTCTCACTTAGTGAATCGTCTCCAGGAGCTAGGGGTTCAAATACATTCTCAGATATTACAAAACTGGGCAACATTGCAACCCCGTACCTCTTCATCTACAAGCCTGTACTCTGAATAAGGCCAGGGGCTAAGTGGAAGAAACAGCATGTGATGATGCAGAAACAATCTTAATCCAGGAATGTCCTGACTTTTGAGCACTTAGCTTTGCAATCTAAAAATTTTAAGGTTGTGTGTGGGGGGGGGGGTTATGAAGTTATAAACACAGTCTGACATTCATTGCTAAAATCAATATCACCAATATTTTCTATTTAATAATAATTGTGTGATAAAGTTGCTGCCCCAATATGCCCCCTTCTGGCTGCCTAGGGCAGTGCTGCAACTACTGTCACAGTTTCCCCCACTCTTTTGCCCTGCTCTGGGCTTGGAACATCCTATCCAGTGGCTCTCAATCTTTCCAGGCTACTGTACCTCTTTCAGGGATCTGATTTGTCACGTGTACTCCCAAGTTTCACCTCCCTTAAAAACCACTTGCTTACAAAATCAGACATCAAAATACAAAAGTGTCATGGCACACTATTAATGAAACATTACTTACATTCTAATTTTTAGCACAGAATTATAAAATAAATCAATTGGAATATAAATATTGTACTTATATTTCAGTGTATAGTATATAGAAATTCAGTGTTTATAAATTCAAAGTAATACACATTGGAAAACATAATCCCAACTATACGTATAAAATGATGGGGTATAAATTAGCCGTTACCACTCAAGAAAGAGATCTGGGTGTCATTGTGAATAGTTCTTTGAAAACATCCATTCAATGTGCAGCTGCAATCAAAAGAGCAAACAGCATGTTGGGAATCATTAAGAAAGGAATAGGTAATAAGACAGAAAATATCATATTGCTTCTATATAAACCCATGGTATGCCCATCTTAAAAAAGATCAAAATTGGAAAAGGTTCAATAAAAATTATTAGGGTATGGAATGGCTTTCATATGAGGAGATATTAATAAGACTGGGACTTTTCAAATTAGAAAAGTGATGACTAAGGGGAGCTATGACAGAGGTTTATAAAATCATGACTGTAGATGTAGAAAGTAAATAAGGAACTGTTATTTACTCCTCATAACACAAGACCTGAGAGCCACTAAATGAAATTAATAGGCAGAAGGTTTAAAACAAACAAAAGGAAGTATTTTTTCACACAATGCAGTCAACCTGTGGAACTCCTTGCCAGAGGATGTTGTGAAGGCCAAGACTACAACAGGGTTAAAAAAAGAACTAAAGTTCGTGGAGGATAGGTCCATCAATGGCTATTAGCCAGAATGGGCAGGGATGGTGTCCCTAACCTCTGTTTGCTAGAAGCTGGGAATGGGTGACAAGGGATGGATCATTTGATGATTACCTGTTCTGTTCATTCTCTCTATGGCACCTGGCATTGGCCACTGTCGGAAGACAGGATACTGGGCTAGATGGACCTTTGGTCTGATCCAGTATGGGCGTTCTTATGAGAGTATGAACAAGTAGTTGTCTGTATGAAATGTTAGTTTGTATTGAAGTTGCTAGTGATTTTTACATGGAGTGTTGTGAAACTAGGCAAATATCTAGATGAGCTGATGGAAGACCTCTGTGTATACAAGGGTATGCATACCCTAGTTGAAAACCACTTCCCTGTCACACTATGCATTATGAGATTAGAGGGTGGTTTTTTACCTTCAAGCTTTGTAATTGTACATTCAAACTGTCAAGTTAGTTGTGAGTCTGTCTCTCATTCCCCTCCCATCCCCACCCCCACATTCAATACATTTGAAAGAAAGGGCTATAATTTTGGCCAGAACTAGGCAGGATGTCAGAAAGCGAAAAACAAAGCCCTATTTTACAGTTAGGCCTAGTTCATTTATTCACTGTTAGTCTTCTTTTCATATCCCAGCAAACTGTTCTTTTTGCTCCCAAGAATATGCCTAAAAAGTCTCTTGAAGTTGTATGTCCACATCCACCATAATGAGGTAACAGTGAAATAAGAGACTAATATAAGGCGCCAACTGCCATCCATGTCAAGTAGGGAGACTTCTGCATATGCACAGAACTTGTCTTCAGTGGTGGTCCTGTATAAATTCAGTTATCTGCCCATTCACTGTCAGTTGCAGGACTAGAACCTATTCAAGCAACAGATATATTTTGTTTTTCATTTAGACCATTACATTGAAGTGAGCTGGTCTGTTTATAAAACTGAGTCCTGTTTTCTAGTGATATTGCTGAATACTTCTGCTCTCTATTATAATTTGGACCTCTCAATCACCTCTAGTTTTATTATATTGTAGTGTCATATGATCTCCACAGTGACCAAATGCATGTGACAAGTATGGGAAAGGACAAACTGGTTTTCATTTTCACTTTTTAAAATGTTCTTTCCTTTAATAAAAAAGATCTAGGGCTACGTATATTGCAAACAAATCTAGAGAGAAGATTCTTGTCTTCTGAAAGTAGCTGCCCGCTATTTATTTTTGGCATCAGGGTGGAACGTAGTATAGAAGAAGATATGGTCTTTAACTATGCTAAAAAGCAGGCCTGTTCTGCAACTATTACAGTTTCTTGCTCTGGTGGGCCGTGGACATGCCTGGACATTTCTTAAGGCCCAATGACTGCTTCAATACAATATACTAATGGCCAGTTCATTAGCATTTTGACATCATGTGTACAAACTCGTGTAAACTAAAATGATGTAAACAGACAATACTGTATATAGAGACAACCCATCTAAATACATATAAAACAGGCTGAACTTAAAATATGAAATCAATACAGGTGACTAAGTCTTAACATATATAGAATCTGTTTGGCCCACACAAGCTTGTGCTTAGGTTTATGTGGCCCTCCTGTGTAATAAGGTTGGGCACTACTGTTCTAGTAGTCTAAAGAGTCCCAGCAAAGGCAGGCATGTGATGCAGAAAATCTACAGTACTGAGACGAAACAAAACCTCATTTACTTCACCACTTCCTTCGTAGTTAATATATTGTCTGAGGAGGTCAAAATTAAGTGCAGTGGTGTGGTGCCCAACAGCTAACATTTTTGGGTCAAATCTTTTACTTTATTCATACAAGATCCATGCTTGAAAGCTTATATATACACTTTTGGTTAAACACACTGTAGAAAATGTTCCAACTTCCCTTCTGTGTTCAAACAGATAGAAGTAAATATACTCTACTATGGGGGAATATGTATATCAAGACAAATCCATAACAGCTTTATCTTTTGTATCTTTACATAGACAAACATTCATGAATTGCCACACAATAGCAAGAGGCCTTGTTTTAATTTTTTCCCATTGTTTGGCCACTACACCTTAATCATAAATAAAAATATTAGAGCCCAGTCCAGCAAAGCATTTCATGTCAGCACTTATGGGCCAGAGCAGTATAAAGAGATATTAGTGTACATGAGAAATTGGCCCTGTTTATCAATAAGAATTGGAGATTTTTAAAGGAATATTAGAACTGTAGGCAACAGGGTCCTAACCCGCTCAATCAAGCTTTGCTTTTACTCTTTGGTAACTGGATTGGTAGAAATCCAGTCTCTCCAATCTGTTGGCCTGAGTCAGACTAGATGATCACTTGGGTCCCGTCCGACTTTAAAACCAATAACTACAAAGCAATTTTGTAACTACACCTACATCTTAACTGATAATGTCAGTACAGTATGCCCTAGATTGTTCAGATCTTTATACCATGGCTAGCACAATGGGGCTATGACTTGGTTGAGAAGTCTAGGCATTATTGCTGTGTAAATGATAATGTTAATATGAATGTGAGTTGAACTACTATTTCCCTCTACTTGGACTGTTCCTCAGAATTATACCTTTACAAAAAATACTTGTTTATTATAAAAAGCTCAGGTGTCCTGGCTGATTAAATTAAAAATTGGAGCATTTCAGGTGTCCTACAAATAGATATGGAATATCCTGGGGCAGCAGAGTCCCAGTAAAATTGAGTTGTCGTTCAAGTTTAGGTGTGTGAATTTTGAAGCTTACACAAGCAGGTTTAAAACAAATAAAAGGAAGTTCTTCTTCACACAGTGCACAGTCAACCTGTGAAACTCGTTGCCTGAGGAGGTTGTGAAGGCTGGATAAATTCATGGAGGTTAAGTCCATTAATGGCTATTAGCCAGGCTGGGTAAGGAATGGTGCCACTAGCCTCTGTTTGTCAGAAGCAGCTGATGGATGGCAGGAGAGAAATCATTTGATCATTATCTGTTACTTTATGGATGACCCAGTAGTCAGTGGCATGGCTTGTTCAGATCCACAATTTATTCAGAAAGCAATCCCTGCTCTTCTCCCACCCCAGCCTCTCTCACAAATCCCATTAGACTTGGAAAGGACAAGGAGACAGCTGTCCTCAGACTGTCTGTCCCACTCTAGTGAAACCCACAACCAAATTTCCCTGTCTAGTCCCACAGCCAGAACCATATAGGATTCAGAATTTCTCAATAGAAAACACAAAGTAAAATACTTAGATAAACCACCCAAGTTCCCTCGTTGAATTTGGACTCCCTACTTAACCAAAATCCACTACTTTTCAGCTCAGGGTGTTATACTTATACTTCTCATAATTTCTCCCTACTTACATAATATCACATGCACCATATTCTATCATATCAATTCCAAAAAACAGAACACAAACTCAAGACATAAAACACTGTACAGGAATGCACTGAAGAATAAATGTATGCAGATTGGCAGGCACAATGCTAGATTTTCTCCCACCCATACCCCAACCCCCTTCTCCTATGGAGAGAGCAGAGAACTTCAAGTCTTCTAGCTCTCAAGTTTACAAATGTATGTAGTAATAATTAATAATAGAACCGCATTTTTTTAGACCTCTGGCTTCTAGAGGTCAAGGCAAATCCTTGAGCAAGTCTGATTTCAGTAAGTTTTACTGACATTCACTAAATCATGCACTGAGTCTTGATCAGTTTTGCATAGATACAAGTTTTACAAGGAAATGTCACTCTGCTTCATTCAATGATGGGGAAAAGGTCAGGGGGAGATTGATATAATAAGGATGGACGAGTACAGGCTGCAATTGCAGGTGAGTAAGTCTGATGGGTGGGGGTGAAGATTAGTTGGTGAATGTGACTGTTGGAGAGTTGAGAAGGTCTAGACTGTACATGAGTAGTTGGGATACGTGATGGAGGAAAGGGCGATGCCAACAGGGGTGTATTTAGAAAAATCAGGACCATAATTGGTCAAGTCACCATAAAAAACAAAGCAGCAGCCCCAATCTTATGTAGCATTAATTGGTGCACTACAATAACAAATATACTCCTTCCTCAAAGTTATACCTTAACCAACATCTCCCACCCAAAACACCCCTTAAAAACTTCTCAAGGCTTCCACTGTTTCCTGAAAGCCAACAGCTTTTGATTTTTGGATTGAGCACCCGAATTTCAAAGTCCAGGACCTGACCTCACTGAGAAAAGCTCTTTCTTTTATACTGAATTAGCTTAATTGTAGCAGAAGATAATAAAGATGAAAGAGTGACAATTTTTCTTTGCAAGCAGTCTATCCCAGAGGCCTACCTGCTTGGAGTAAGAGAATCTTTGTGGAGAGTTGTGGTGAAAGCGTACAGAAAAACATTTTTTTGTGGGGCCATTTTGTAAGTGTGGCTAAATGCACTGGATTATTAAGGGATTTAAACAGTAAGGATTCCTGAATTGTGCAGGAACCATTAATAGCATTTCCATTATTCTGTGCTTCTTCCAGCACCAAAGCCAGCGGTGTTATAAGCTTTACTGGATCATCATGATATCGGTATTTGTTCCGGTTCAGTTTCTGACTAGTTTGACACCTGTGCAGTGCAGTACATAAAAATAAAAAAGATAAGCCACCTGAGCAATGATCAGTGCACTCTGGAGTGATAGTGGAAGATATATTTGCACCATTGCGGTTATGTCAGGACTGGCACAGTGAAGGATCACAGTGGTTAACCTACAGAAAGTAATTGTAACACTTGTTCAGGCTCTGGAAGCACTTGTGTGTGGACATTTAGTGTGTTACAAGCATATAAGGAGAACCAGAGTGGTTAACATGCCAAATTTCTCTAGTTTAGATAGGGCCATCATGAATGTTTTATGAAAACAATAAAAATCTGTTTTGAAATAGGGAAGAGGAAGGACATGGCTTCTAAATACAATGAGAAAATAAGATAATCTTACCTCAAAACAACAAAAGGTGGGAGGACCAACTACATTCACATTAAAAAACAAAAGAGTAATGGAAGCCTATTTTAACAGGCTAAAGAATTCTATTCTGTAACACACAGATACAAAAACACATTTAGATTTAATAGAAGAAAACATTTATTTGCCAACAGACAATCTCATCTTTCTCCCAGAAAAGTAGTTTTCTTGCAACAACTCCAACTACTTTATTGTTTCTATCCTGGCTAGCAATAAAGCATTTCCCTTCTTTTTACACTGCCACCCCGTGGTGAAAACTGTACAGAAAATAAAATCACCAGCATCCACAAGTCTATGCCAAACTGGAATTGACGCATTTGTACCCAAAATTCAATATTACTGGACTAGCAGAGAAGTGGAAAGTGTTGTTGAATTGCACTGATAATTTCATAGTCATTATGACCACTATGGTTGACAAAGGACAGCACTTACAATGCCTCACACTTTTCAAAGCACTGTACAAAATTTAATCCGCAAAGCAAGACAGTAATAGAGTAAAGATTAGAATACAAGGGCCTCAGTTCTTGGGGTAAATCTTCTAGATCACATTGCCTCAATTCTGTTATTTTACTGCGCTGGCTCAGAGATACATAGAATACATGATAATTACTTATCACTAGGAAGAGATTGCATTACATGAAAAGTTGCTTTTATGGAGTATTTCAGACTCAGGTAAATGGAGAGTAGGAGTGTTATAATTTCCATAAGGTCAAGCATATTTTATAAGATGCCTTAAATCCACAGACACAGAACCCTTGCATGCACTCTTCCATGCCTGTGAGGGTTTCTTGGTAGAGATGGATAAATAAAGACCCAAATTACAGTTCCGTATTTGTGAGTTCATTAGATGAAAGGCACTGTGGGATAAAACATGAATTGGATTGGACGACCTACTAATTATCATTCATACACACTGGAGTTTTCTTACAAACATGCAAGCTACAGGAGAAACGATACAGAACCAGGCAAAGACTAGAAAAGTGAAAGTAGATAAATGTTTTTGGGATGAAAGCTTTGAAGCAGACTGAAAACTCAGAAGTGTTACTAAATGGAACAGACTCCTCTCACGTTTCTAAATGTATAGCTAGTGGACCAATATATGGCACTAATCACAAAGCCATCCTCATCCAAAGTACATGCCACTGCACCAAGACTGCCACGTATTTCCATTGTATGCAGGGAATGAAAACACTACAGCAAACTGGCTACCGTGCATTCTGATGAATGTAGGTGTAACAAAAAATTGTTAGCAAATGAATGTTTCAAGTCAGTGCCTCTCCACCTTTTGGTCTTGCTGGACACACTGTACAAGAGGTAAAGATTGCATTTACTGGGGAACTCTGTCAGGGAACATCATGAACAACATTCACACAAGGATTTATTCTTTCCTGTAGATATTTATGTCTATTCTTGCTAATCTAAAATGCTCAGCTCCCCCCAGCAATGGGAAGAATTGAAAGACACTAAGAAAACACAAATGTGAAGACCATTTTATAGTTGACTCAGATGCCATCTGCCAAGATGCTGGATATACTTCATATACTAAACACTGTGAATGAACTGTCAATACTCTTATCCAGAATTCCATCTTAATACTTCAAGCACTGAGAAAAAAATAGAAGTTCCCAGGTTCACTGGCATTAGTACTGGTGCCACCAGGATGAACTGGTGCTTCGTGGAACCTCAGAGAATAATCCCCTTTTAACCCAAGGAAACAAACTGATGTGCTGCTGAGGAATTTAGAGGAACAGGTTATTGCTGTCTCCTGCACAGACAGGTTTCATCTAAGTCAGGCCTGCACAACATGCGGCCCGGGGGCCACATGCGGCCCACACGGGCTCACTGTGCGGCCCGCGGGAGGTAAGTAGGGGTGGGGCAAGCCAAGCAGTGGGGTCGGGGGAAGCGGATGAGGGTGGTGCTTTTTGGCCCGCAGCTGGGTTTTTTGCAGTAATATGGCCCTCGCTGCTTTCCGAGTTGTGCAGGCCTGATCTAAGTCATTCCAGCCAGAGCATGGACATGAAGCTCACATACACTAACATTCCTTTACTGATCTCGCCAACGGTTAGTTACATTATTCCTCTATTAGGTAATGCCACTGTATTTTCCAAGCTAATCTCAACAAAGGATTTCATCAGCTGATGATATTGTCTGTATCTTGATGTTTTCCAAGGGGCTACTTCAGCTTTTCATTGTACAAGCCACTTTGTAAGGGAAGCATTGGAGCAGGCCGGCTGCCCCCTGAGCACTCCCTCATAGCCAGACATCATTGCATGGCATCACCCTACCTCAGTTTCCCTCTCAGTTTGGTAACAATGAGTTCACTTTAACGGCTCACAAAGAGAAGTCAAACACAGTACTCTGCATTAGTGCGTCTCTTTTTAATGAGGCCTTCTGGAAATGGACTTAAACGAGTTTACAGGCTCTTACCTCAGAGCCCAGGCAAAACTTAAGTCCCCAAACAAAAAAGATTTTGGGTTCCAGAAACAACTCTTTCTTTTGTAAGGCTTTAGGCTTTCTCAGGATCTCTCCCAGGCCTCCCTGGCAGGAGAGTTTTATAATTCCTTTTGTTTGTTCCAAGTCTCTTTCAGGCCTTCCTGCCTCAAGAGTTCTGTTCTCCCTTTGGAGCTTCCTGATGCTCTTTTATAGGGGAATCACTGATCCCTCTCAGGTGTGCCTGCTTAGTAACCAGGATTAGCTGGCTTCAAGCTTCTAGTCCTTAAAGGGGGAAGACATCCTTACAAGCAACTTGTGGACCACCATTTATTCTATGAATACCTGGAAAGGCTGGTTAACTCTGCGTGATTCATAGTTTGAGAACCACTGTCTACAACAGAGGTGGGCAAACTATGGCACACAGGCCACATCCAGCCCACAGGATCCCCCTGGCCCCTCCCTCTCTGTCCCATCTCCCCCAGAGCCTCAGCGCACCGCGTGAGCAGTACTCTGGGGAGGGGGGCGGGACCGCGTGCTCCGGCGGGGCAGCATGGAACCAGACACGTGGAACCAGATACACTGCTTTGAGCAGCATGGTAAGGGGCTGGGGCTGGGCGGTTGGATAAGGGGCAGGGGTTGTTGGATGAGGCTGAGGTTCTTGGGGGGGGCAGTCAGGGAACAGGGAATGGGGGGGTTGGATAGGAGTGGGAGTCCCGGGGATGGGGCGGGGGAGTGGATAGGGGTCGGGGTAGTCAGGGGACAGGGAACAGGGGAGGTCTCTGGAGGGAGTAGTCAGGGGACAAGGAGAAGAGGGGGTTGGATGGGTCAGGATTCTGAGGGGGGCAGTCGGGGCAGGACCAGGCTATTTGGGGAGGCATAGCCTTCCCTACCTGGCCCTCCATACAATTTTGCAATCCTGATGTGGCCCTCGGGCCAAAAAGTTTGCCCATCCTTGGTTTACAACATTGGTCTGAAACACTGTAAAATAGTGTATTAGTTGAATAATAATAGTGTTAAGTGAATAATATTATAAATACTTCAAAATCTTCCCCAAGAAAATATGTATTGATATTTTGGGTTAATTACAATGGCATATTATAATTACATTATCTTGACTTATATAGGCATACATACCATGCATTGTTATTAGCCTTTCCCTTTCCCCCTCCAAAATATTTAAACACAACCTTAACATGGTGTGTACATATAATCCTTCACATTAACTTTTTTTGGTGGTAGGAGAAGGAGAACAATGTTTTCCTGGGATGGGGGGAAGTCTCGAGAGACTAGAAGGGAAGGAAAGCTAAAGGAGCTGAGGAATTCAAGACCCTTCTAGAGGAATCATTCAGTTCATTCTCAAAGTCTTCAGCTATACAGATGAAATCTTGGTATATTGAGAATGTCAGCTGAAAGATGCTGTAGCCTTCATATAGTTTTCATGCAGATATGATGCAGACAATTTTAACCTGAAAACTTGGAAATGTAACCTCAGTAAAGCCACTATTGGGTTTTCTCTGCCAAAGAAGTGTAGTGCAACATAAGGGCACAGTGATTGAGACAATGTCCAAAGCCTAAAGAAGTTCTCTCCCCTTTTAACACAACTAAGTAGCAAGCAAACTATGTCAAAGATTCTGTGCAGTAATTGCAACTTTATGGGAATTTACAAAGCAAACAAAAAGGCATTTAAAGGCATTTACCAGAAAGCTTTTGATAAAAAACCAACCAAGAAATTGATCATATCTGACATGACAAAGATTTATTTGGATCCAGATCTGCTTACAGAACTAATGACTGATAACAGTCTGTCACACTGCCGGGTATAGGGCACAGCTAAAAGCACTAATCTCAGATCAGACTGCCAGAATATAGAGCTTAGACCCTATATTTCACCAAACCAGTAACAAATGTGTGCTTCCAAAATACTGTACAAGTTATTATGGAGCCACAGACACTCCTAGCCCCTCATGCACCACCCAGATAAACTAGACTTTGTGATAAATGATTATTAAAACCAGAAATCACATATATTAGGTTCTTCCAGTTCCAAGGAACCAAACAGCAACCCCATGTTAATATATACTTCAGATCTTACCCAAAAACCATGCTGGTAGGCCGTCCTTTAGTCAACTAAAAACTAAAGGCTTACTAATATAAAAAAGGAAGAGCATTATTAAGAGGTTAAAATAAATCATATATGTTACAGCTGATTTCAGAGTTTGCAGGTCAGGATAATAACAGTGATATTAAATCTGCCAGTTTGCAATAAGTCTCTCTGGTTCATCCCAAACATTTGGAGCCCTCAGTCCATTGTTCAAAATTCTACTTTTGTTAGAAATCATAATCCAGAAGTGTGAAGCAGAAAAGAGGAAAAGAAGTGATGTCACATGTCTCCACTTTTATATCCCCAGCCCATGTGCATGGAAAGTTACTGGCACAAACATGGACTCTTGGATCACATGTTCTTACATGTCATTGCTGAGCTATGGAACATCCATTGTCTCTGTGCCTTCCGAGACATCCTCAGGAGGGGCTCAGTGAAGAATTATTCTGCTTAATATGCCATCAACAGATGGCTGACTAGCCTTAATGCAAATCTGTCTTTTGGGTATTATCCAGGAACACAATGCATCTGAGATGCAAACACATAGCAAATATTCATAGCTTCAGACACATGATGATACACAGATTTAAACAGGATAATAATACTTAGCAGCTCATAACTTTTCCAATGACACCTTACTAGACATACTTTGCCAAATATTTACCACAATTGTGCAACTGTGGTGATGCTATAGTGGCAATACTTTAGTGTACACATGTTCATCTTTCTTTCTATCTATACATAGTGTCACACGGTCCATAGGGTTAGATGCTGCTCACACAAAAAATGCAAGAGTCAGATTCCAAAGCAGGGCTGTGTCCTACACTAGCTGAAGTTTGACACCAATGGAACATAAGTTCTTCACATGCTATGAAGGAGAGTTTAGCAGTGGTATGGGCATCTAAGCTCTTTTGTTTGTACACAAAGCACTGTTGCTCATTGTGACTAATCACGATCTTTGGTAACCCAAGAATTCCTGCACCTATGGAACTATATGTATTCAAGACTATGACTGCAAGATAACATACAAACACAGAACAGAAGATAATCCTTCTAATTGTTTATCATGTCAGTCACTTAATTTCTGCATGGAGGAATATATCAGCTTTTCGGTCTCACATGCCATATACAAAGCACTGACTATCAATGACATTTGATGCGCCTCTAGGGAAGGCAAAGACCCCATAGTATTAATTACTTCCAGCAACTGACTAAAGTGGAAGGTGTTAAATTGAAATCAATCTCATTGACCCAATCATTAGACAGTCTAAGAATCACTATCCCTTCCCACTACATTACAAGGAGGGAGAGCTGTTGCTCAGGTTACAGTTTTATATGACATCACCATTTACATGCTCCAAAGATTTTGCTAGCCAAGAGGTTAAAGCAATAACCTGATAACAAATAATTAGGTATATTATTAAATAACTTTGAGATCATTTTCCTAGATCATGAGTGGAATAAAATACGTTGTCTTTTTTATTTTGCTTCACATTTCACTTTAAACAGAAAACACAAAAACGGTGGGAGAAGAAAAGAGGAAGCTGTAGGGCACCCATGTTGACTGGAGTCATTGTTTTTGAGAATTGCAATTGTGTGCTGCCTGTGTTTTTTAAAAGATCAAACAATAAAAAGAGTATATGGCCACAAAAATGTTAAGACGTTTTCTGTGTATATCTTTAAAAGACTGTCAACATTTGCTTCATTTTTAAATTGAAGTAAGCAAGGGAAAGTTATACAAATAATAGAAAGCTGAGAATTTTCAGAACAGGACCTACTGTATCAAATGGCAAGCTAGTATATGTCCAATCACCTTCCAAGTTATGAAAGAAAAAAGAGTACACTGCCATCTAGTACATGGGAGGTTTACTGCAAGTCACCATTGCTAATATTCCTTCTCAAAACTATTAAACTCTACAAAGGAGGGGAAGGAGCACTATCAGATATGTTAATTGTCATTGTCTATTAACTATAGAACTTCCAGGGGAAACAAGCTGAATGTAGAACTATTGTAAAAGGCATTTTGTAAAATAGCAGTTAATTTAAAATAGCAAATGTGTCTCAGAGGAATAAAACCCTTAGCAATTCCATCTTAAAGAAGCATTCTGGTAAATTAAACCCACACTGGTACAGCTTTCACTAAACTATGTCTTTTTCAAGTAAAAATAAAAATCAAGGGCCTCAAATCAAAGTAGAAAACTAGATCTCCCGTCCGTTGTTTTTAGTTCCATTTACAGAACAGTTATATTCAACATACTAGATCATCCATGACAGGAAATTTACCATGTCTGGTAGCATTGTATTTTAAAAAATGAATGCTAAATAATAAACATACATACAAAAGCAGACAATGCCAAAAGAAGACAAAAATTAGTCCATATGGACAACCATTATACTCATTAATGAGTCAGATGTATCTCCTGATTCACTTGACAGGTTGTTTTGAGTGAGTGGCTGGGGGTGCATCAAGGACAGGTCTAAGCTTCTTCTGATGGTTTAAAATCATGCATATAAACTCCACATTCCAAATGCAGTCTGGCTGGATATAAGACAACTGCTGTCAGTCTCAAATTATGACAAATCTTCTTAGCCTCTGCAAAGCTTTTTCTTTTCTTTAGCAGCAAGGGGATGTAATCTAGATAGATGCCCATACAAGATGCTTGATATTTGAGATTAATGGCAGCTGGGCTCTGAGACAATCTACTTTTATTATTAGTCCCGGGACAGTTTTGATCATTTGTGCAGATAGGTTAAAAATAAGATTTTCTTGAAAGCTGATCTCTAACAGCTAGGTGGGAAGTTAGAGTTGCTGAAGGAGGCTAGGTTAACAGATCATTACCTATATCTTACAAAAAAAAAATTGCAGCTTATTTTCTAACTACTCTCACAAAATCTAACTAGCTATAGACTGGTGGCTCTTATTTTGTTCTGCTATATATCTATTTTTTATGTATAAGAAAAAGTATGTAGATGTTGCATGCTATCCAGCTACTGAGTTATATTCTCCATTGCTTTGCACCAGAAGAAATTAAGTAAAAGTATACAAAAGGTGGCATAAAATGTAACCAAATTAGAATTTTCCAGTCGTTTACTCTAGTGGAAGGGTTTTACACTCACCTTGATCAAGTGTAAATGGCTACACATGATGCAAGGCAGAAGGAAACGAAGCCAACCATGGTTTCAGGATCTGCACCATAAATTTTTATTCCAAGCATTTTGGAAGAAATATTTTCTACTTTGCCTGCTATTGATGTTTAGAGAGTTTTTACCTCATGAAGTCTTAAGTCGAGTCCAAACTTTTGGTGGTTTCAGACTTTACATTTTGCAACTTTGATCCTCATCCAAAAACCAATGGCATAGCTTCTTGGCGAACTGTAGGTTATACCCCTCTGGCACCCCTTTTGGGAGAGGGTGGTCATTGCTTCTGTCTCAGAGTCCAGAATGCAACCCTCCAGCTGTTCCAATAGTTAACTATCCTCAATGTTAAAAATGTGCATCTTATTTCTAGTCTGAATGTATCTAGCTTCAACTTCCAATCTTTGAATTTTATTGAACCTTTGTCTGCTAAATTGAAAAGCTCAGTGTGACAGATGTGAAACTTTGGAAGTGTGGCAATTTCAAAAAACTAATATATAGTGCCAGACACTACAAGCCCAGGGATTTGTCATAAACTTGTACATCTATAAATTTTATATAGATAGATATATACACACACAATATCTTTGTGAGCTAGAGGTCATATTCTAACCCCATGAGTAAGAGATACCAAGCTTCTCCCAAGAATTAAAATCAGGAATCAATAATTACAGCAGATCCCAGGACAGACAAAAAACTTCAGAGGCATACATGCCTGGAGTTCATATCAGATACAAAAAGTCCAAAAGACAAAGAAAGAATTTGTGGAATAAGGAATAAGTCTGAACTGACTGAATCTAAAAATTGCCATGAGATTGTAACAAAGAGAGAAAACCTTGTTGGTAGGTGTCAAGGACTAGACTAGAACCTGCTGGAGTCTCCATGTGGACTGTTTATTGTTTTACACTATTTCTCTCTGTAATGTTTTTGTCCAAAAATAAACGT
Source organism: Dermatemys mawii (assembly GCA_007922305.1). Lineage (NCBI taxonomy): Eukaryota > Metazoa > Chordata > Testudines > Dermatemydidae > Dermatemys > Dermatemys mawii. The sequence continues at coordinate 49,241,069 of ML677326.1, forward strand.
ACTACGCTTTGGGGAAGGTGGCTGATTATTGGTAACTGTAACAGGCTGCTGGCGAGAAGGTGCTGAACCAGCCCCTGTTCCCTCTGTTAGCGCGGGCAGCAGAGGCTCTGCTAGTTCAGCTCCCAGCTGGGGGAGTTAATTGGCTGGCAGGGCATGGCCCCGAGGAGAGTGGGGCTTAAAGCATACCACCTGGGAGCCTTGCAGGCCAGAGCATAAAGCTGGCAGGAAGGAAGTCACAGAGGGGGAAAAGGAGAATCGGGAGGAATAAGGTGGTGATGCTCCTGGCTAGCTGTGGGAGCGAGCTGTCCCCCAAGGCAGCCAAGTCAGTGGGCTATCTGATGTATGTGTGTATATAGGTGAAGGTGGGGGCTCACACTAGGGAAATAAAGGGACACTGGTGCTTATAACAGTGGGGTCCTAACTCGTTTGTGCACCGAGTGGAGAAGGGCTCGTTTACAGTAACCATTGTCTCTGCCCCTTGTGTGAGAACAAATTGCATATGCTGGACTAAGATCAGACCTTCTAGGATAGTCACAGTCAATTTCCAGGGACTTCAAGCCTAAATCCCTGGTCTGGAGCGAGCGGGATGCTGATCTCTGCCCACAAAGAAGTGACAGCTGGAGACCTGAGACTAGAGAGGTGCTGCTGAACAGGCTGCAGAGGGGGAAGAAGTGTAGTTCACTTCAGATCAGACACCCTCTATTATCAAATGTATGTTCCTGAAGTAGGTATTTCTAGGTTATGATCAAATCACCCCTTAACCTTCTCTTTGACAAGCTAAATAGACTCAAGGAGCTCAATCATTAAGACATTTTTTCCAATCCTTTAATCATTCTTGTGGTTCTTCTCTGAACCTTCTCCAATTTACCGACATCCTTCTGAATTCTGAACAGCAGAACTGGACGGAGTACTCGAGCACTAGAAGCACCAGTGCCAAATACAGAGACAAAATAAACCTCTCTGCTTCTACTCATGATTCCCCTGTTTGTACATCTCAGGATCACATTAGCCCTTCTGGCATGGGCAGAGGGTCGCATAGGCTGGGGGAGGCTTTGCCTCGGTAAACAGCCAGGTGTGACCCTGCCGTGACACTCCCTGCATGCAGCTCCAGCACCACTGGGGCTTCCCGTGCTCCAGAGCTGGGAAGGCTGCAGCCAGCCATCCCCCTGGGCTGAGGCTGTGTGTCACCTGCCTTCCCGTGCTCCGGGGCTGGGGCCATGCAGCCCTCGCCCTCCTGGCGCTCCTTTGGGGGTGAGGGACTAGCTGCAGGACCGTGGTGGAGGGGGCTCTGGGCTCCAGCAGAGGGCATAAGGGGCAGGGCCTTAGGCAGAAGGGGTGGGGCTGGGGTCTAGCCTCCCCCAGCCATCGGTTCATGCGCCGTCCATGCCTTTTGGCCACAGCATTGCACTAAAGCTTTGTTGGTAAAGCTTATGTTCAACTGATAAGCTTAGAAAGCAGAGACAGTAAAAAAGACTGGGGATGATGATGGATAGAGTCCTCCTTCCTGTAAGCATAGCCTTTCTTCTCAGCTCCTAGATGCATAACTACACATTTAGCTGTAGAAACACTTATTTTGGTTTACAGCCAGCTCACAGAGTGAACTGGATTGTTCTGTATCAGTGACTTGTTCTCTTCATTATGTACCACTCTCCCTTCCTTTGTGTGTTGTGCAAACTTTTTTTCAATGATGATGTCTGGTTGTCAGATCATCCAACGTGGCTAATGTTATGCCAATAATGAAAAAAGCTGTCTTACAAACTTCTGGAACTTCCTGATTTTTTAAAAAATGAGTGTTGGAAAAAAGTCAACATTAACAGTCCAGCAAGCTTCTCAGCCTGCTCTTTTAAAACTCTTTGATACATTTTATCTAGATCTGCTGATTTAAAAGAGGTCTAATATCCCCCTAGCTACTGTTGGAATGAAAGTATTCATATCGTATGCTGATGATGAAATGCATCTTCTGGCTTTTTCCCAAATGCAGAACAGAAATGTTTATTGAATGCTTTTTCCTTTTCTGCATTATTGACAATTCCATCATTTCCATCTACTAATGAAAAAATTCCAGTGTTGGTGTCAGCATGTGAAAAAGCCAATTTAAACAGACAGACTAAAAATAGCAGGTAGGCAAGGAAAGCTCAGAGAAGAAAGGGCTGCCTTTACCAACAAAGTCAATTTTTAAAAATTGAAAGTTCTTTCCATGTTTTTCCACACTAAAGAGAAAAATATATCTTTTGATTTAATGAATGCAGCATTGGGAATCAAAGAGAATGAAGAATTATTTTTTCCCTGTCCCAACATTTTTTCCCTGGTCTTCCAACAACCTTAAATGAAAGTCAAAAGTGACTCACTCTTTCCATGAGGACACCGTGATATTTAGTATAATTGTACAAAGAAAATCTGGGCAAGTAATTAATAAATAATAATAAAAGCACCACTTCTGTGGCTTTAACTTGTCTGGATTTTCTTTGTAGACATATAATACATATGGTGTTCTCTCATGGACAACTTGTGATGCTGTAGAAAAAGAAAGATGACCATGCTTGTCACCACTGATCTATCAACACTATTGCACAATTGTGATAAACCTTATACAAAGGATGCCGTGCAGGGTATCATTGGAAAAGTTGTGTTCTGTTGAACAATGTTATCCTGTTTATATGTATTATCATTTATATGAAATTATGAATCTTTGCTATGTGTTTGTATCTCAAACATTGTGTTCCTGGGTAACTCCCACAAGACAGATTTCCATCGAGACCAGTCAGCCATGGTTGACAAGCCATTAAGGAAAATCAGTTCTTTCAATGGGCTTCTCCCGAGGATGCCTCAGAGAGTATTTAGACAACAGATCCCCAGTGACTCAGCAGGACATGTAGAACACGTGATCACTGACTCCATGTTTGTGCCAGTAACTTTCCATGCACATGGACTGTAGAGTGACCAGATGTCCTGATTTTATAGGGACAGTCCTGATTTTGGGGTCTTTTTCTTATACAGGCTCCTATTACCTCACCCTCATTCTGATTTTTCATATTTGCTGTCTGGTCACCCTCATGGACTGGAGGGGGTGGGTCTGTATTGTAGACTGTGATATCTCTTTGTCTCTTTCCTGCTCCAAAGCTCTGGACTATGATTTCTAATAAAGAGAAGCTTTGAACAACAGACTGAGGACCCCCAGTCTTTTGGGTGATCCAGAGAGATGTACTGCAAGCTAGGAGATTTAACATCACTGCTATTATCCTGACCTACAAACTCTGAAATCAACTATAATGTATATGATTCACTTCAACTATTTAATGATTTTCTCTTTTATTAATAAATCTTTAACTAAAGATGGGCTGCAGCATAGTAAGATCTGAAGTATATAGCATGGGTGGGCAAACTATGCGGGACCGTTCTGCCTGGCCCCTGAGCTCAGGCCAGGGAGGCTACACCCGGCTCCTCCCCTCCTCAGAGTCAGACACGCTGCTCTGAGCAGCATGGTAAGGAGGTCGGGGCTGGGGGGTGGGGGTTGGATAAGGGTCAGGGAGTTCCAGGGGGAAGTCAGGGAGCGGTTGGATGGGGCAGAGGTTCTGGGAGGTGGTGGTCAGAGGACGGGGAATGTGGGTGTTGCATAGGGCATGGGAATCCCAGGGAGTCTGTCAGGGGGCAGGTGTGTGGATAGGGGTCGGGGAAGTCAGAGACATGGGAGTTGGCTAGGGGGTCGGGTCCTGGGGGGGGTATTATGGGCACGGGTTCTCTGGAGGGGGTGGTTAGGGGACAAGGAGCGAGGGGGAGGAAATTGGATGGGTCAGAGATTCTGAGGGAGGCAGTTAGGGGGCGGGAAGTGGGAGAGAGTCCAATAGGGGGCAGGGCCAGGCTGTTTGAGGTGGCACAGACTTCCGTACCCAGCCCTCCATACAATTTTGCAATTTCCAATGTGACCCTCGGGCCAAAAAGTTTGCCCACCCCTGGTATATACTGACGTGGTATGAGTGTCTGGTTCTTTGGAACTGGAAGAACCTAATATATGTGATTTCTGGTTTTAATTATCACTTATCATAGAAGTCTGGTTTGTCTGGGTGGTGCAGGAGGGGCAAAAGCAGGGGTGGGCAAATTACAGCCCATGAGCTGGAGCCGGCCCATCACGGATTTGGAGCCGGCCCATGGGATTGCCATGGGTACCACGGGTTCCACGCCACTGCCGGAAATAGTGGCATCATGAGGAGCCTGCAGCCCCTGGTGGAGGGGCGGCAGCAGAGGGAACTGCCCTCTGTCCCCCACTTCTCCAAGGGCTGCAGGAACGTACTGTAACAAGCTTGACTGTCAGGACTGCCACACCCAACCATCTCCCAGAACCTTCATCACCTTTTCCTGAGAGATCTCCTGATCAGATCAGACCAGTGAGAGGGACCTGGGGCATCACAACCTATACTTGCTCCAACTGAATCCCAAACATCTCCTGTGATGAAATGGAAATGGACTTTAACAACAACAGCTCCAGCCCATCTCAGCTAACTTCTCCTTTCCCCCAAGTGTCAGTTCTTAGCATCTTTTGACAGTTGACTCTATTAGATGGTATCAGAGAGAGCTTTTTTCCTTCTAAAAACTCTCTCCAGCTAAAAGAAAAGGTAACAGGGATGTTAAGATGAAAGTCATAATTAATATATCACATTTCAAATGGTTTATCTGATCTCCTTTTCTTTATCTTGAATAAAAGGTTAAAAGGATTTTTAATGGTGTTTTTGCCATAGTATTAAGCAGGCTGAGGACTCTGTAGAAAACCCCAGACCTTGTTTAACACAGTTTAATATTGAACAGTGACTGGATTATGTTAACACCTTTGGCTCATCTATTCCATACTAATAGACTATATTAATTTAATTCAACAGATGACAGCATGTAGTGGGTGACACTTGGACTCTTCAGAGCTTGAGAAGAATGGCACAAATCCTAGTCCTTTCAAACACTTCAGAACCCTGTCAGCCTGAGATTCTCCATAGCTAGCAGTATTCCACCCTTGGGTTAATTGCTGACGGGTCCTGTCAATTGCTGGTGAAACAGATATCTGTAGCCTGTATCTAAAGCGGTAGAGATATTTGGATCAGCATATTAAATATACATTTACTGGATCTCTATAAGGATCCTACTCTATAGGGCAACATTTGCTTCCCATAAGCCCAGGTAAGTCAGGCAAGAACCCTCATCTCACTAAGTGTTGCACCATTCTCTCTCTTTAACTGAGACAGAACCCAGTATAGAATAGTAAGCTAACAACTAAATGGAAGTTTCCATAGATGATGTAGCCATTAGTGTTGACAAATACTTCCCTCCAGCTCTCCCTCATAAAAAGCACCACAGTGGACCAAACATTACCTGAATAGAAGGCTTCCCTAGGGAATGAAGCTAGAATAGCTCTCACTTGTATCCAAAGTGGTGCAGATATTGGGAACCAGGACTCACAACAAACGCAATTCTTGATCCTGTGTTGATCCGTGGCTGAGTCCACAGGATTCTTTTTAACTCTTGCATTTAAGACCATCCCCCCCAATTCTTGCTCTTCTTGGCTCAGCTCTCAGAAGGTAACTAAACTGTGACCTGTTAGGTGGATTGCCCACAATGAAAACTTCCTATACAGCCTCAGAACAGTTAGTGAGCATGTCTGGTGACTGTCATGCCCTGTTTTGGAAGTTTCTGTGTCTGAGTTATGCCTCCCTGCATTATGTTTTGCAGAAATACAGACTACCTAGTTAAGATCCATATATCCTCCCCACTGCTTCCCTTCTCTCCTGATGGGCCAAAGTCAAATGCTGCAGTGTAAAGAATGTGGGTTGCACAGGCATCTAACCCACCCAGATCCAATTCTAGAACTAAAGCCATGATCAGAGTCTGTTACTTCTGCATACCTATAAAATCTGCTTCCTCTCCCCAGATTGCATTCTGCCTGCTTGTAGTGCTGTCTCAAGTTTTAGCAGATCATTACGCTCTCTAGTAAGACCAGCATTCCCAAGCGAGAAAGATTGGTGATGCATAGCTTTCCAAATGGAAGAAGGCAGTTTGGGATCTAATCTTTGCCATAGCCTGTTTGTACTAGAGTTAGGTGACCACATACAGAAATTCTGTGCTGGCATTCTGGTTAGCAGGTCAGGTGTATGCATGTAGTGCAGAGCCCTTGGAAGAGTGGACGATCTCTGAATTAGAACATTTCATTTTTGTAGCAATAGCAAGTTTAGACTTGAGAAAATCCTTTAATATGTAAAAATTTTTAGAACACAGTGGATGCTGCTGTGCTCTAATAAGAACAATACTTTTAATCTCTTCCTGCATCTTAATATAGTCTGTTGTTATATATACAGTGCAAAGCTTCTATTTTTCAGAATTTGACAAACATAATCCAGTTTTTCAGCAATGTTACCGAAAGAGCACCAAATGCAATTATTATTTTCAGGGGACAAAGCTTTAGATAATATATCCAGAAGTTATAGTTACAGTCGAGTGTTTGTATTTTGTAACAGTTTTCATTAGGGTAAAGCACTTTCCAAACATTTGCTAATTAAAACCTTTACATCTTTTAGACAGCAAAAGTGGCTTTTCAAACCTGTAACTACTATGTAACTTACTTTATTAGCAGTTCAATAACATAGTCAGATAAACTGCTGATTTAATAATTAGCACTTAGAGTGCTTTACCTTCAAAGCACATTGCAAATAATCTTCACAGCACCCCGGTAGGTTAGGGAAGGAAGTATATCCCCTAATGTTTGCCTGTAATTTAAAGTAAATAAGTATTCTCATGCATTTTACAGTCTAGAAAATTTGGCTAGAGAAATTGTGACTCACCCAAATGCAGGGAGAGAGAGAAAAAGAGAGAGAGAGAGAGACATTGTCAGAGCAGGAACTGAAATTCAATCATTCATGGCTTCCAGTTCTGGGCTGTAATCCCTAGATCAAATCTCTCATTTGCTTAGTTTGTATGATGAAATCCAGCCAGGTTCGCTAAGAGAAATTCTAGATCCCAAGGGCATTTCAAAGTCCTGGACCTATTGTCTTTTATAACCCTCTTTCTAACTATTCCACTAATTGCTGTCTCTCCCCTTACCATAGCACTACCACCGTGTAAAACCCCACAAACAGTCCAGTCCTCTACCCGTAGCTATAACCCTTATTCTTGCCTTTGATTTTGGATTCAACTTGATTCTAGCAACAAGCTCCAGATTCCTCTCCATGTCTCCCCAGTACTTACTGCTGTTGTGTATCAGTGTTGTTCATGGCTTTTCTTTGCTGCTGGATCTAGTGCTGTTGATGATTAGTGTTGTTATCAATCTAATCTAGCTAGCTACTGAGACTTTTATACTGCATCTATCTCCATGGTTATCTGAAGGCTTCCTCTCACTCTGCTCATGCCAAAAGTAAAAGAGAGAAGAGAGCAGTAGTCACAGGCAGAGCTGTAGGATAGGCCTGATAGCATCAAGGGCATAGGAATATCTCTGAACAGCACTGTCAGTTTGGGGCTCCAGTTCAGCAAAGCATGTACACATTGGGACTTATGCTTCAGTGCTTTGCTGAATCAGAGACCAAGTGAAGAAGACAGGCTTACTGCATGGTGCAAGGCAGCCCATACAGCTTTAAAACAAATACATCAGTGTCATGAATCTGGGAGCCCTCAAAGACACAAGGGCCCCAATAATGGTAATTCTCTGTTTCTGCTAGATATTGGGACCAACTGTTATGGTGTAAGATTATTTTTCCCTGTGTGATGTATCACACTGAAACACACATCACAGCTGTGCATCTATTTATCTTTGTAGCAACATGCATGGGAGTTGGAGGGAGGAGCAGAGCTTGCAGGAAGGAATAGTGGGGAAGAGCCACCAGGAAGTCCATCTGTAAATAAGTCATTTAATAAAGAGTCTGTTTAGTTTTAGAAACATGGAGTTCTCTCACTTTAGTACCCAGCCTATGCTATACGAAACCTGGTGGCAGCAGCCAGTCTAGCAAGACCCACAGTGAGGAAGAGAGTGTGATTAACAGGAAGACAAAGAACACCTTGAAATGGAGCAAACAGGTGGCATGCGGGGACTCAGCCCACCAGGAATACTGGATTTCCAGACTGAAAAAACCTTACGTGAGCATTGAAGCAAGAACTCAAACCATATACAGAGCTGACCATGGGGGATTGTCAGAGGGTCCACACAGGGGTCTCTAAATAAGACGAGGAAGACTTTGTAGCACCTTAGAGACTAACCAGTTTATTTCAGCATAAGCTTTCGGGGGCTATAGCCCATTTCATCAGCTGCATAGAATAGAACAGAAGTAAGATGCATTTATACACACAGAAAGAAAAAAAAAGTTGTACATTAGCATACCATTTCTAAGAGGCTGTTTAATTTGGATGGGTTCTCTAGCTTCCCACTGTGCCCTGGTTTCCTCAAAATGAAGGTCTCCACACCCTTTTCTGGTTTTCTCCAAGTGTCCTTTATTTACAGTGCAGGTCTAGTGATTCTGGTGCAAGCAAAGTGCTCCCCATGCCCCCAACAGTTACCCTCACTACCCTACTTCTAGGATCTCCAGGCACCTTGCCCACTGTAGGGAGCCAGATCAGCAGCCTCCTATCTCCATCCTGACTTGCCTCACCCTGACTGAGTAGGGCCCAGGGCTTTTCTAGTCTTTCTCCACGCCTAGCCTCAGCTGTCCCTGTTTAGCCCAGCTGAATGCTCTGAGCTAGCCAGCCCTTATTAGGGCTCCCAGCTGGGTTCCTTGCAGGCTGCTCCCAGCCTCTGCCCTTGGCCCTGCTGTCAGAAAGCAGGGTTTAGCCTACAGGGGTGGGGCGGGGCGGGGCGGGGCAGGGCAGGGCATTCACAGGGTTCTCATCCTTGCCCTGCCACAGGGATAAAGATGAGAAAATGAAGGTAATTTTTTACTATCTCACCGGGGGAAAGGAGGAAAAGTGAGTGAAACATTGTTACTAGGAATAATGCCCAAAGCACTGGAACATCTGATAAAGGCATTTGAGTGTGTGACTCTAGGCAGAATGCATTTGTAGAGAGAGGATATTTTACCGAAGACCAAGTAGGAGAGGGAATAGAGCTGAGAACACTGGTATCCCCATGTAACTTTGGAGATATTAAACATTCTCTAATTAGAGACAGGATCAATTGTGGGACACGTGATAGCGACACACAGAAGACAGTGTAGAAAGAAACAGTTCTCACTATAGAGGAATGCTTCCAAATAGCAAGGGCAGCTGAACTATCCAGAAAAAGGATCTAAACAATGACTGCCACTAGCGCAGAACAAGTACATAGGCTCAGACTAAAGGAACCCAGGAATCACGACAGAGACAGACATCATGCACTGTGGAAAACAACACCTAAGGCAGCAAGAAAAATGCCCAGCCCAGAAACAAGTCCAGAAAAATGCAGTGGTGCAAGTGTATGGAAAACAGAATCAGTTTATGTCCTACTGCCACAGCCACAGGAATAAAAAAATAGCAATACATGTAGTGATTGTGGATTCAGAGATTTCCAGTGCTACCTTAGCAGATCCAAAGTCTCTCAATGTACATGCGCTGCAGAAGAACATTGCCAGCTGGTCAACTACCATATTTGTATCTATGCTATTAGACAAATTTGATTCCAGGGGGATTATGGAACCAGCTGCAATATAATCCCAGCAACAGTGATAAGCAGTGATAGTAGACTGCAGAAGTGTGACCAGGTGGTGTACAATGAAACCATTCTGAGGCCAGTGGGAACGTGCAGGCAGTCAACAAGAAACACACGAAACGAGATATCACTTGGAGTTTATAGTAGCTGATGCATAGGAATACCACCCACTGAAAAGTAGGGTAGTGCAAGCCAGTATAATACCAAAATAGCCTTTTCAGAGTGTGGCCGCCTCTGGGGTGCTTCCTTATGGGCTCAGGTGGCCCTCCAAGCAGCTCCCAACCTTCATTTCCCTCTTCCAGAGCCCCAGCAACTCCATGCAAGCTGTCTGACTATAAATAGTCCTTTGCGGGGTTAATTTATTTGAAAAGTCCAACAACCATAATCCAGAATTCCCCAGCACAGTCCAAAAAGTACATCCAATCTTTCAAATCCTAACACTCCATCAACACATCAAATACAGCTCTGACATTTCTCATCACGGTCAGGCTTTCATGTACAACTCCGGCATCTCTCACCACAGCTCCTGCCCAGGCCTTCCCGGGTTGATTCTCTGTCCTGTTTCATCCTCAGATATGATTCTAGCTCTCTGCCTGGACAGATGACCAGGTTTACCCCTCCATCATTCCCCAGCCCTCGCTGGCCCTCTGGCTTGAGGTCCCTCGCTCAAAGCCCCAGCAGGCCCTCTGCTACTCTGAGCCTTGAGCCCTCTTTGGCCATGGCTCTCTGGCTTAGGGAAATTTGTAGGTTGGCCCCTGACTGCCTTCACCAGCCTGATACGGTTCCACTGTTCACTAGGAAACTCACCACTCCTTCCTTCAGAGGCATCCCCCATTCTTGAAGTTCTCAACCCACCTCTTCTCTCCTTCTGATCTCATACTCTCTTCCTCAGGACTCTGGACCCTCCTTTGCCTTTGGATGACTTCTCATATATAACTTCCAGGGCAGCCCCACCCTCCTCATTGCAGTAAAGTAGGGTGCACTTGGACTGGAATAGGAGAGCTGGGCCCCTGATGTCATTTAAAGGACCAGCTGCTTTGTTGTCATCCTCAATGTGAGAGAGGAGGAGACCAGTCACCTTGAGCCCTGTCCAAGACTCTAAGAGACTATAAGGACACATTTTAAGGAAATGGGGCCACCTAGAAGTTAGAAATAGATTCCAATGTGCAGCCCATGAGACTACAGAAACACAGAGTGCTGTTAGCCCTGGTTAAGCCACTGAAGAATGAACTGGTAAGCCGTAAAGAAGAGGTGTTATAACACCTGTTGAAACCAGCACAGAGTGGAAGCAGCCTAGTGAGGAAACCTTTGAGTAAAGTGAGGATCTGCATTGATTCAAAACCACTTAACAGAGCATTGCCAAGAAGTCACTACCCATTACCAACAGTGGAGGATGTACTAACTGATTTATCCAAGGCAAAAGTGTTCATTATTTGTGATGTGAGCCAGATGAGCCATCCACACCTTTTGGCAAACAAATGCTGGATATGAATGCATATGGGCATCAGCCTGGTCCTAGTGTGTTCCAGTGTAAACTGATCCAGGCACTAGAGAGACTCCTAGGCCTCACACATGTAGCTGATGCCATTTTTATTGAATGAAATGGAGCTGTCAAGGAAGATGGGATCCAGGACCATGACATCAAACTCCAACAACTCCTAAAGAGCTGTCAGGTATGGATTATTAGACTGAATGCAGATAAGATGAGGCTGAAGAGAACTGAGGTCTTCTGTGTCAGATGTCTGTGGACTCTGGCCAGGCCCTGAGAAACTGAGAGCCATTAAGGAAATGCCCAGACCAAAGGATGGGAAGGGGGTCCAGAGATTTATAGTGATGTCCAGTTATCTTTCCAGATTCTGTGCACACTTATCATTAGCCTGTGAGCCCTTGAGAGAGTTAACTCCCAATAATGCAGTGTGCCCAAGAACAGGTATTCAAAAGAGTAAAAAGAAATCATAAGTGAGGCACCAGTGCTAAAGAACTACCATCCTGCTGTGACACAGGGACCTTTTGTGTCAGAAGGCATAAGGAGAGCATAGGGTTTTACAGGGATCCCTTGAGTTGGATATATGCATAATAGTTCACTGAAGTGTGGCATGTGAGGTCTCTACTGAAAGCCGGTAGCCCACTGGCCTTCATAATCATGTTCTTTCAGGCAGGGGGTAACAGACACCTATCTCCCTGTCTGGTCATTTGTGTTCCCAGTGTATGCTAATTTGCATGCTGAGCTACAGGCAAAAGAAGAGATTGCAAAATCCACAAGAGAGGAAATCTACAGGAATAAGCAAACAGCAGAGGAGGGCTGTTTCTGAATAAAGAACAAAGGATAGTTCTGGTATATCTTGGAGTGTAAGGAAACACACAGATCACCTAGGAGGCAAACTGACAGGATGCTTATCTCATAAAAACAGGGGCACAGCCAACTTGGCTGTAAAGCACTGCAAAGGTTTTGGGTGAGCAATATTTGGTTAGACATAAGATTATATTGTTAATTAAGTCTAGGCTCAGAATGAGTTTACTTTATATGTAACCATTAGTTGCAAACTTCTACTTGCTATTACTTGAATCTCTGTGCTTTGTGAAATAAACATTCTCAGTTTCACTATAAACATATCCAAGAGCAGGTCTACACTTAAAACGCTGCTGTAGCACTTCACTGAAGATGCCACTATGCTGACATGAGAACTACTACTACAGTGATGCCAACAGCGCTGTCTACATTGGGGATTAGGTCAGTATAACTGCGTTGCTCAGGGTTGTGGATTTTTCACACACCTGAATGATGTAGTTATACCAAAAGGTAAGTTTGTAGGGTAGATCTGGCCTAAGTGCTGTGTGTCAAGTGGAGTGGTGATCAGAGGTAAGCTGGGGTGTACTGTTTCTTTGGAAGCAGCAAATCTGTGAATGCTGTGCTTATCCAGTGGACAAGGGCTGGACACTCCAGGGAGACACTCAGATGGCTCCAGGGTTGGGGTGTGCCAGTCACTGACCTGTAAAATAACAGTTGGGCCTGCAAGGCTTAGCAAGCAGTGCTTGTGTTGCCAGTGGAGCTGGGGAGCTGAACCATGGCAGGCACAGAAATGCTAAGGGCAGGGGGTAGTGAGGTGCCTCACAACCTTGGGAAGTGTCCCACCTGTGGAACAGCTAGAGCTACAGTGTGATGCCTCAAAAGAAAGCTCAGGAGTAGCACTGATGCAAAGTCAGTAGCCCATATTATTTTCTAGAAGAGCTGTGACAGACGCAGAAAGGGGATATGCTCAAATACAAAAGGAGCTATTGGCTGTGCTCTTTGGAATGGAACAATTCCATCCATTCACCTTTGTCCTCTGCTAGTTGGCATAAAAGGGTTCTTGGACTATAGTTCAGAGTACAACATAGATGGCTCTGTGAAACAGGAGACAGTCTGTCAATGTGCTACTACACCTTCACATCTCTGGTGGACACTCCAGGCAATCCAACATAGCACCAAACAGGATGGGGTGTTACAAACAGCAAAACTATTCACACTCCAGGGATGGCCAAATTGCAAGGAACAAGGGCCAAAGGAGATAACTAGGCAAGGGACAAGCTGAATGTGCCACACAGGATTTTGTTTAAAGGAGACTGTGACAGAGTGTGACTCACCACACTAGCGCCTCCTGTTGGTCATCTTGCGATCATGGCGTCTCACCTGCTGTCACTTCTGCTCCTAGACTCATGTCGCTCCAAAGACTCTAGCATCCTCTTCAAGATATGGGCCTCCTACTGAACCACACTCTGCTCCCCCATTCCAGGGGAACAGTACCACAGTCCATTGGTCCAGCCACTTCATCAGTGGCAAGTGGGGGCAGAGGAGACCCAGGCCCACACATTACTCGGGGTCCTGGCCTAGGGACCCTATAGATGGTAGCCACATCTGCGTCCCCTCCAACCTCTCAGACATGAAGTAATGGGCTTAATTTGTAGCAAGGAAGATTTAGGTTAGATGTTAGGAAAAATGTCTTAATTATAAGGGTAGTTAAGATCCGGAATAGGTTTCAAGGAAGCTTGTGGAATATCCTTCACTGGACATTTTAAGAACAGATTTGACAAACACCTGTCAGGGATGGTCTGGTCTAGACTTATGTGGTTCTGCTTTAGCCCAAGGGGCTGGACTTCATGACTTCTTGAGGTCCCTTCCAGTCCTGCATTTCTATGATTCTGTGACACCAACCAACAGAACAAAGGCAATGACTGGGTGAAACTAGAGCCCCTCAACAACAGAGATAACAAAAATAAAGAAGTGAGAGACTGGTTCTAAGACCAGCAAACCTGAAGGACTATGAGGCCTAACAGGCCACAAAGGGCTGCCGGTAAAGGCCATGTTACTACTGTGGGCTATGTACTAGTAACCTCAGGCTCTAGCATGTAAGCTAACACTTGCACAAAAGTCACCACAACAACTGTTAAAAGGAAAGATGTAACAATCTGAATGGAACTTGAAGAGCGGAACACGGGTTGGAAGAGGAAGGGGTTTGGAGGAGGCACTGGAGAAACGGTCTGTGTGCACGTGGCTGGAATGTTAGCTGCAGTGCAGTATCTCAGTAAATAGTTCTCTTAATAAAGAACCAGTTTAGTTTAAGAAACATGGATATCTTTCATGTTATTACCCAGAACATGGTACATTAAACGATCTTCAGCCAAGTTTTAGGTAATTTTTAAGAGACTAGCTGGGCCAAGCTTTCATATATCACAATCTCTTTATCCACAACATGTATATTTAAAAACAAAACAAACAAAACCTACAACTCTATCAAAATAAGACCCCACTGCACATACTTCTCCCTCTGCAGAAAGGACGAAAGAACAAACAGCATATGACAGAAATGTACTTATAGTGCTTAATACACTACTGGAAAATTCTCAGATTGATGTCTGAGTATGCCATAGGAACCTATATAAAATAGAAATAGAGCAACAGTTACAGTGGCTGTTCACACTTCATAATTAAATTCAGACACACAAATAACACAAGGAGGTTTGCAAAGATTAAATGGCTAGGGATAAAGTAATTCTTGGTGATTAGTTATTAGTTAAATTCTAAAGAGTAACTTTCTGTGGTTTTATTTGTGTAATCAGAATTTAACACAGAGACTGCTAGAAAACAAAACAGTGTTGCATGTTATATTTAGTTTGGCAAGAGCTATTTCTCTGTGGATCTGAAGTTTTTTTGAAATTTCCTTTTTTATTGTACATTAGCCTTCTGCAACAACAACAGAAAAGGGAGGTGAGTTGGCTTCTGAAGTGATGAATTGACTCTTTCATTATAGCAAATACCCATGACCCCCACTGTTCACCTGTAAACAATAATAGTTACTGGTCTCTTTAGGAAACTAACAGATGGATTAGAAATTCTCACTGGAGCTTTTATCCATTTGTGGCTTACAGTGCACAAATGTTTGTTTTTTAAACAGTATAAAATGATGTCAAAAGGGGATCTGTGTTCTGTTTTTATTAATATTAATTTATTCTGATCATAGATGAAAAGAAGTCTTCTGAATGCACAGTCATTCTGCTCCTGGCTCCAGGCAAGTTGATGTCCCACGTATTAGGGGAAAAGTGGTAGAGTTTCACCTTTGACTTTTTAACAGAGTTGCATTGTCTTTAGAAGAACCCACACTCAAAACTTTAAAAAAAACAGCCAAATGGTGTCTGCTTCTGCAGAAATGAAACTGTGGGATCTTTTACTGTAGATGAGATGGCAATTGGACCTTGGAAATTATTAATGCTCTAAGATTCTGCAACTGTAATTTTTTATACAGCTAACATTTCTGTACATAGTTTTGGAAAACATGATGAACTGTTCATTTACCTTGAACGTCAGGATGGGCCCTAGCATACGAAGAAGTTTAGAATGCTTGTCTGATCAGCTGCATGCAGGTAATGACTGTCATTTCCAGTCACATCCATTATACAGCTGTGCAAGACGCCTAGTGCTACGTTGAGACCAATTAATCTTTGACAGCATTTGGTAGAGCATGTTGTTGTTTCAGACCAGTAACATTTTACCTTAGTGTGTGATTTTGCGATGAGTCTTCTAGTTTTTTATATGCCCAGGCTGTCACGATTGCATTCAAACACTCTGTTATTTTGCTAGCTGAAATCAAGCTCTGTTATCAAGAAACAAAAATTATTGAAAGGAAAGAAATACATTATAGGCCTTCAACTCCCGATAACTTCTAACCACCTTGTAGATTGGACCCTATTTTATATTTATTTATTTATTTATTTTGTTTTGATGTTTAATGGATTTTATTGCTTCAACTGATAAATAATGGAAACTGAAGTCCTCTATTTAGTCCCTGTACAGCTACAGCACAATCAAATGGCATTGCAATCTTCTCTCCACTACCGTATCACTGTGTTTCAAACTGGATCAGGACACCTCTGGACCAACAGATAATTCATTCTCTATACTCAGTCAGTCTTTGGCCTCTCCTGCTAACAGTTCCTATTAGTGTGTACAGATCGGTAGGCTGGTTTTGTGATGTGGAGTCCTGTCCTCTGGGAATTGGGTTGAGACCACCTGTTCATTTCATGGAGCTCAAACATCTATCAAAAGGTAACTATACTTTCAGTCAATACAAGACAGGTTCAACTCAAAAAGGGAATGGGAATAAAAGATTTTGCATCCAACTGCTGTACCAACCCGTTGAGCCAGCTAGAGCCTCTGGGACATGCCTAACTGACAATACTGAATTTTGCAAGTTTGCCAGCAGGATGCACTATTGGTATTTTTATTTCCCCTTGCCAGTGTATCTCCACATATTAAAACCTTGTGGATGAAATTGATTCCTCTACAGCGGGCCACAAGAAAATCTATGCCCCATGTAATTCTAGTTTGAGAACTGAAATGCATGGGCTTTACACTGACCCTCAGAACAGCAATAAATTTCACCATAGTATAACAAACTAGTTTAACCAAGGCCATCTTTGCACACTATGGGCACTACAGCAGCACAGCTACAGGGCTATAATGCCATAGTGTAGATGCCTCCCACAGTTACAGAAGGGTCACTATAGATAATCCATCTTCCTGAGTGGTAGTAGCTAGATCAGAGGTGGGCAAACTATGGCCCATGGGCCACATCTGTCTCGCAGGACCGTCCTGCCCAGCCCTTGAGCTCCCAGCCAGGGAGGCTAGCCCCCAGCCCCTCCCCCACTGTCTCCCATCGCTTCAGCTCACCGCGCCACCAGTGCTCTGGCCCACCGCTCCTGCAGGGCAGCATGGCAGCGGGCTGCAAGCTCCTGCTGCCCTGAGCGGCATGGTAAGGATATTGGGAGCGGGGGAATTGGACAAGGAGCAGCGGGTTCCAGGGGCTGTCAGAGGACAGGGAGCAGGGGGCGGTTAGATAGGGGGGAGGTTCTGTGGGGGGCGGTCAGGGGACAGGGAGCCATTGGATAGGTGTGAAAGTCCCGGGAGGGGGCCTGTCAGGGGGCGAGGGTGTGGATAGGGATTGGAGCGGGGGTGGGGGTTGGATGGAGGTGGGATTCTGGGAGGGGGCAGTCAGAGGACAGGAAGCAGGGGGGTTTGATAGGTGTCGAAGTCCCGGGGGGGGCCTATAAGGGGACAAGGGTGTGGATAGGGGTCAAGGCAGTCAGGGGACAGGGATCGGTGGGGTTGAATGGGGGGTTGGATCTTGGGGGGGTGATTAGGGGCAGGGAGTCCCAGGAGGGGGCGGTCAGGGGACAAGGAGCAGCAGGGTGTTGGTTCGGTCAGGAGTTCTGAAGTGGGCAGTCAGGGGGCAGAAAGCGGGAGGGGGTGGATAGGAGGTAGGGGCCGGGCTGTTTGGGGAGACACAGCCTTCCCTACCCAGCCCTCCATACAGTTTTGCAACCCTGATGTGGCCCTTGGGCCAAAACATTTGCCCACCCCTGAGCTAGATTGATAAAAGCATACACCTAGCCCCACCTACAGCGGGCATTAGGTCAGCATAGCTAAAATGTTCAAGGGGTATGGATTTTTCACACCCGTGAGCAACATAGTTATGTTAATCTAAATTTTAAGTGTAGACCAGGCCTGGGTCATTGATAGTTCCTTCGTGTGAAGTTAATAGTGATCTCAAATAAAAGTCTAGTTTATCTTTGTTCTTGTGTTCCCATGTATTATATTCAGTTTTAAAGTTTTACACACTGAATTGTTAATGCTTTAAAGATAACAATGCCTCTTGGAAAAAATTTGTAATCAGGGGATGTATTTTCTGTTTTTATCTTCACCTGTCCTTATTTGAAAGGACATTTACATAAAAAAAGATCTTTGTTCCTTAAGCGAACATCTGTTCTTGCTGCTTATTCCTCACCTGAAGATCTAATCCTCTGCTTCTGACATCTTAGTGAGAAATAAGCAACAGGAGCAGATGAGCTCTTAAGAAACAAAGATCCTATTTTCATGCAAATGCGTTAGTAATTAAAAGTGAGAGGAGAAAATAAATCTGAGAAAGTGACATCTGCAGCAATGATTTAAAGTAGGATGATTTTCAAAGTTTTCCAGGAGAACTCAGTGCCTCTTTAAGTTGTTTTAGAGGTTAAAACAATAGAATAATTGTAATTAAACTGAATGGGATATTTTTCTTTGCAAAGAGAGATCTAGAACAGTTTGGCAATGATGATAAGTTGAAAAGATCTTATTTTTCCTTGGAAATAGGTTCATGGAGGACTTCTATTGAGATCTATGAGTGAAGTTTACCCTGTGCAGCGGGCAAGCAGGTCTGTTCACTACTGAAGTCTCACAGGATTTCCTGTCTTGGTGGGGGCTCACAGAATTAAGCCCTTAATATTTATCCTCTACTAATAAGCCCCCGCCCACCTCCCTTTTGTGTGTGTGTGTATGTCCGTCCTCTGGTATTTCCAAAAAATAGGTTTCAGGTCAGACCAAATCCAAAAATTCAGACATTTTGAAGAGTTGACAAAAATCTCATTTGGGATTGAACAGAATGCATCATTTGACCCAAAAAACATGAGGTTTCACTTACTTTCTAGGCACTTCTTCCGCATGAAAAGCAAAGGAAAGGAAGGGCATGACAACGATCTCCTCCTCAACTGGTTATTTTGAGAGTTACTGTATCCACGTCTAGTCCAGTAATAAGCACACTCAGCTTGGATGTAGAAGACCGAAACTGAAATCCCAAAGGGAATTGAACCAGGAAGGAAGAATGTGAGGGCAGACTGTTGTTTTGTAAGGTGATTGTCTGAGATGGATTGATATGTCAAAGCATGTCATGTTTCAGATTTTTATCCACTGTTGAATTTTTGGAAGAGTATGTAGAGCTATGGACTTATAAGTATACATAAAATATACCCATCACTCCAGTCCTGGCTGTGCATTGGTTTAATTCTGCTGTTTGTGTGGGGTATGATGGGGCTAGCCAACCCCACACTAGTGAGGAAGGGGTTAAGCCAGTAGCTCTGGCAGCGGAAGTTCCGCCCCCTGAGGTACTGGGCATGCTCCAGGTGCCCTAGCAGTATAAAGGCTGGGAGCTCAGCTCAGTCTGGGTGGGCAGCTGAAGAAGAAGGATGTGCCTAGGAGTCTCCTGTGGTGGACCAGCTCCAGCTCCAGCTCCAGCTCCAGCTCCAGCTCCAGCTCCAGCTCCAGCTCCAGCTCCAGCTCCAGCTCCAGCTCCAGCTCCAGCTCCAGCTCCAGCTCCAGCTCCTGGAGGTGCCAGGACTGGAGGCCTTCCCAAGCCCGCTGGGAGCTGAGCAGCTGGAGCAACTGGAGGAGGCAACTGACTAGATGACTGACCTGAAGGTTCATGGAGGATCCAGAGGTGCCTGGGAGACCCCTGTGGCAGAGCCGGTAGGAAGTGATCCAGGGAGGGTGGGGGAGTGGTATCTCCCACCTGGGTGACTCAGTGTGTTTCAGTGGGACCTCCCTGCTGAGTCTGTGGCAATTGCTGAGCCACTGTTAGGGTCCTGGGTCAGGGCCTGGCTGAGGTGGGTGGGCCCTGGGCCCCCCTACCTAGGCCACCACACCCCTAGGTGGGTGACTACCTGGCTGTACAGACTTTGGGGTGCTACCCTGCTTTGCCCTGCAACTGGGGTGCCTATGCAGACTTTGGGGTGCTACCCCTGCTTTGCCCTGCAACCTGGGATGATTCTATGGACTTTGGCTACCCTGAAGTAAGGGCAGGCCTACCGACTCTGGCCATTAGGCCATGTTGCCCAGGACTTGGGGGCGTAAACCCTGACATGGGGAAGGTATATGTTGGTAGAGTTGTGCATCAGTGAGTGAGAGCAATTCAAAGCTGCCACATATAGATCACAAAGAGGGAGAGGGAAAGAAAATAATGAAATATTTAAAATGTATTGGTTAAAGCTTATATTTTGCCTAGTTTTCCTAGGAGATGCATGAGTTGGTAAGTAATATAAATTTTTAGAGTCTGTCAGTGATAATCCAAATGGAAACCTAACTTGCTTACTCAAACATTTTTAAAAAGTACTGCACTGAAAGAAGCAACTAGAATTTTCTGCACAACAGGCTGATCCAAGGACTGACTGACTTCACAAGGATTTGGATCAGGCCCAACATGCATCAAGCCATTCTTTCTTTTAGTGCCTTTGGTCGAGGAAGGAAAACACAAGACTGAATCTGGGCAGTTCTAGGGAGAAAGTGTTCCCAGCTAATGGTATTAATGTACAATATTATTTACCTATATTTGCAAACACCAGCATGATAGGTCATCTTTTAGATCTAGGACATGACACTGAATTTACATGGACATATTAGGGAGTTGGCACCACCAGACAATGCCTCAAGGTTCAGTGACAAACAGGGAAAAAAAGGGAAAATAAAATTTTCTCAAGTACTTTAACGCTGGTATCATGGCAACACTGTTAATGTTATCCTAGGTCTGTTCAGTTGATGCCTAAGGCATCTTCACTAAGTCTTGGAGTTTATGATAATGAGCAATTAAAGCTCTCTGAAAGAGCCTATATTTTTGTAACTGATTTTGTTTTTAACAGTTTGTTTCTTAAGATTAATGATTCCCCCTCCCCCTGCGCCCAATTCAGAGAACATTGTCAGTTGGTGCCTTGAACCATATTTATTTTTATTACAAACATCACAGCTGCAACATTTGACAATGATTCTTTTAGGAATGAAACAGACTATGTGTAAAGTTTGAGAATTCAAACGACTATGCTCAGCATCACCACAAAGGCCACACTGATGGGCAAATGCTGGCTGTACGTGATACACTCGAAGATGTTTAATGAATGAATTCTGCTCTCCGTAACAATGTAAAACAGGGAACTTGCAATGTAGGTGATTTCTGCTGCATCTAGAAAGATAGCTTCTGTTTCTGCTTGTACCATCATTCTTTCCATATAGTTCCATTTACGACATAGCTATCCAAATTGTTGTTTTTGTTTCTTTCAACCTTTTAATAAACAAGCATCCATCTAAAATCTTTAGGTTCCCTGTAAGCTTTATAAAATGGATAAGTATCCAGAAGGGGCTCCCCAAGAGAGTATTCTGTAACAAAATAAAATCTTCCCTCTCAACCTAGTGGGTCTAGTTTCCAAGTCAGGTACAACTCCACCAGTGTCAATGGTAGCTTTACATAGTAATGTTCATAAGTACTCAACTCAGAAATTGCCACTATTAAGGTGGAAAGTATAAGGAGGCATCCAGGTGTAATGGAGAGGAAGGAGAAAAATGTTCACTGCAGAGATCTTCAGCACAGAACCCAGTGAGAAAGGAGGCTAGACTTTGTTCTTTCCCCACAACCATCTGCTCTCAATCTTCTCTTCCTCACATACACCCCTGCACACCTCCTGGTGTCTGTTGAAAGGCAGCCCTGTTCCTTCAGATCAGGAAATAACAATTTCTTTGGGGGGAAAAAAGCAAAGGCAAACACTGAGATGCTGTGGTGATGATGGTGGGTGCAGTATAATAAATTAAATAGTGTGGAGACAAAGCATCACAATACCAGAGACTGACTTTCTACATGCACATCATGAAACCTATGTTCTGTGCTGCTCCACCCACAAGGACAGTGAGCTGACATCCTTAGGGGAAAAGATTTAAAAGATCCTGGGTACCTTAACTGTGATTTCCCATCCTTTAAAATGTTTGCATGAAAATTTAACTCAAATTCCTGTTTTATTAATGACTGGTTTTTGTTAACTAAAATGCTCCAAAAGGTTTTATCTTTCCTGAAATACTGGTATACATTTTTAACCTTAACTTCTTAACATTTTTACTGGACTATGTTAAATGTTCCCAACCTCTCATATTAGCCTCCAAGATCCTTCACTGTCCTTGTGGACGTTCATTCCCTGCTCTAAATTATTTAATATCATGTCTGTAATGTGGTACCCAAAATTTTTACAATACCTCAAATGTGGTGTCACTACTCCAGATATAAAGCCCAATTTCACTCGCTACTAAAGTCAGTGTCAAAACTCCCATTGAAATTGGGCTTTATGATTTTTAAAATGATTTGACTGCTTATAAAAGGCACCAGGCATGGAGACTAAAATCCCTGCTAAAACCCAGAAGAGGCAGTGCAAACTTCCCACAAGAATTGTCCCCTACCAATGGGCCATAACCTGACCTGCTGACACTACCCCTAAGTCCTGAGAACAGTTAGGTGTCCATTCCCAGACCACCATACAATAGCCTGATGGGAACTACTTTTAATCTCTGTTGTCCTGGGGAAATTTCCCTAATCCCCCCCACCCTTAATTTCCCCATCCCTGCTGTGTTGCCAATTTAGTCATTCTCCAACCCCATCTGTAAATCTGAACACCCTTTCTAACTTCAATTTCTGGAGAAAACACTGCCTGAGATAGATTCAAACTGGTGATTTAGGTTCCACTTCCCATTCTCATTCTCCTGTACCAGAACTCCTGCCTTATAAGCTCTGTGGCATTGCAAACTAATCCTTGATCTCTACATTGTAGTTTTTGTGCTTTACAGCTTCTGCCAGACATCAAACTGCTAACAGCATCTGTATTTTACAGAGCTGTACAAATGTTAACAAATTAACTCATTTATCTAATTAAATAACGTTTTAAAGTTCATATCCACTGTCACTGCCAGATCCTTAACATACCCTGTGTAGGTGTATAATTTAAGGCATAGTGTCCTTTGCCGTATTTTGACCTCATTCTTGTTAGTTTAAGTGCCCTCCTTGTTTCCACATCCCATTGGTCTCCCTCCTCTTTGGTACTGGCCAGCTGTCCCACCTTCATGATACCCAGCATGCTACATGCCTTGCTGCTCAGCCAGTTTTCCAGTTCACTGATGTTTACTGTGAGCAAGACTGGACCCAAGAATGGTCTCTGTGGTGCTGCATTTATCACCTCGTTCTTACTCAAACACACTGACCTGTGTAACCAAGCCAGTTTTTAATCCAGCTGAGTATTACATCATTAGTACTGTATTTCCTAAGCTTATGCATTAATCATTTGTGGTACTGCATTAAAAGCCATCTTGAAATCCAAGTGAATAATGTATACTTCTTCACCCTTCTGCTTTTATTGTCACTTCCTCAAACAAATTAACCATGTGTGTTTATGCATGACTCCCTCTTGGTAATCTTTTCGCAGAAATGTTTAAAATTCTATTTGCATGAAAGCTCTGAGCATTTTACCAAAATAGAGAACTTGATTTTTTGAATACCTGTGGTAATGCCAGAAGCAGCACTTAATATTTTACGGAGAGACAAGTACAGCAAATAGTATATTTGTGACACTCCCCAGAGTAAATGTGTGATTTCACATAACAGAAATGAACTACAGTCTAATAGAGAACAAAACAGATTCTATAAAGAAATACTTTAAAACATCATGTAACACATTTTGGACACAGAAATCTGCCAATCAAGTTTTTACTTCAGTTATGTAAGGTACCTTGGGGTGTCAACTCTGCTGCAATGTTCAGCCAAAGGAAATATGAGGCTGCAAAATTATCACAGATACATTAAATTGAAAAAGTGCCCTTTAAGTTTGATGTGGGAAAAATTCTTATTTTTAAATCTTTTTTGAGCAGTTGTATATTTAGAGCCTGATCCTGAATTCCTTGCCATTTAAATTCCTGTGAGTTCACTGAGAGTTTGACTGTTCAAGGATTGCAATTTGGGCTCCTTTTGTCATCTACTTTCCTTGACTCACGGTTGTGATAGGAAAGCTCCCACCTGGAGACTCTCCAGCAGGAGCCTGTGACAGACAGTGTGCTTGTCTTGTTTTCCCTCCTTCAGAGTCCCCAGTAACCTTACACAAGTGTTTTTCCCCCTCAATACCACCTCTCCTTGGAGCCAGTTTGTTTAAAGAAAAAAACATAGTGCAAAATAGTCCATAACAAAAATCCCAAAACATAACCCATTTACCATCCGCAGTGCATGTAACTGGTAAAATCTTGACAGCCCATATACAACACTCCATCTCCCACTACACCTAGACTCTTCTTTGGTCCCCTCATATTCTTCTGCCATGAGAGTACCCCAGCCATTCGAGCTCAAGGGCAACCCTGCTCTTCTCAGCAGGAACCACCCTGCAGCTTCTCTGTTCTGTTCATTTTTTGTCTCACACAAACCAACCAGTTGTCTCTGCCACTATTCCCCTGGCTCCAGCTCTCCAACATCAAGACACTAGCAGATAAGCTCCTCTGCTGCTCCCCTGCCTTCAGTCCTCCAGTTTAGAAGTTAGCCAGTAGCTCCTTCTGCTGCTCTCTGGACTTCAGCCCTGGATCTTTGGCTTGGGGAGGTCAGCTGGAAAACCCCTTTACTAGTCTCCTACCCTCAACCTTTGCCCAGGAAACACCATCAGCTTCCTTCACAAGCTCCTAGATTATCTTGATCTCTACCAGTCCTCACCTATCTTCCTCTGTGACATAGGTGCCCTCTTTTAAGCCCAGATGGGGTCAGCTGACCAGTCAAAGCTGCAGTGGCCTGTTGCTTCTTAAAAGGCCAGTGTTGCCCTGTGACATTGGCAGACCACATGTCAGCTTGTGCTAAGGTCTCTAGGCCCCACTGAACACTGACAAATGCATAGCTGGGAACCAGTCAGACTCACCTGTGTGTTCATATTGTTAAGATAAATATTAGAGTTATAAGAATGTGTTTAGTCTTATGAAATGCTTGTAGGATGCTGCATGTATTAGTTTTACTTCTAATATCTGTATCTCATGTTATAAGGTAATATTTAAGTATATAAAATGTTTTCTAAGACTGTAAACCCCCACTGTTGGGGAGGAGCATTAACAACTGTGAAATACTAGTTTACCACAATAGGTGTCACCTCCTTCCTAACAAAAGAATGACCACGGGCACCAGACAACAATTGTGGAACATTAGCAGACAAAAGACTGATTGCTTCCACCACACCCATAAGAGGGTACCTCACAAGCCCTCATCCCATCATATCCTGAACACTGCGGGAAGGGAATAAAAAATCCCTAAGGAGAAATTTTTATCCATCTGCTGCTTGAACTCTGAGGGGCAAAGGTTTCTAAGCATAAGCAAAGGGTTACAATGGTGCTATTATGTTGTAATATGAATTTTAATGACACCATCAAATAATTTCACAAGGTCACCAAACAGCCTTCTAACAATCAGTTTTGAACACTACTAACCTAAACTGGACTTGAACCAATTAACTGAAGGTTAAAGGCTTCATCTCTATCATTTTCTTAAATTGATAGTAGTGCCAACCCCATGTGTTCAAGTATTATGATTCAGGCCTGCAAAAATCACCACTTTGGTTTTAAAAAATCATGTGATTTTAAAATAATATATTTGGAGGTTTTTTTATTTGCCTTCTGATCTGAGTCTTTAGGTTCATGTTTCACTGCACCAGGAGAACCTAGCATTTCTTTAAAAAACAAAGCTGAAATTCTCATGGAATCACATGAGTCCAGGAGCTTGAAGAAAAAAACCAAATATAGTGACACTTGCAATAAAATCATGAGAGATGGAAACCTTTAGGAAAATTCAGACCCAGGGTATTGGGGACTAGTTTAGAACAAAACAAAACCCACTATGTAATGTAAAAATAAACACTAACTTCCAACACATGCATATGCCAAGTTTAAAGAGACAAGCTTCTGGGGACCCACAGGAGCTAGGGAGAAGCACTCTTGAATCTTCAGTAATTATTACTGCTCCTTAGCTGTCACTCGATGGGGTTCCGTGTCTGTGGAATCTGCACTGTGATGGATGGGATCCAGTCTGCTCTTTCCCTGGCATGAATGAAGCTCTGCTCTGCACAGTGCAAGGGATCTGTAGCCATTGTACAGGATCACAAATCTAGATCCAAGCCCTTGTACAGCATAAACAAACTGGTTTTGATAATTTGTCCCCTACCCATGTGGCAATGCTAGGAGAAGCAGGATTTAACTTCTTTGCCATTGTTATGGTCCTTTCCGCCAGCATCATTCATTTTGAGATGTACAATACATCTTTTCTAGCTGCCACTTATTTTTTTCTTTATTTTAGTTATATAAGTTAGGAGTTGCCAGCACACAATCTACAACAGAAATTCTGCACAAGCAGTTTATACCTCCAATAGAATTTTCTTACTACTACTGTAAAACTATCAGGAGAATAGTGAGGACAAATATTTTTAAAGAGCAATGCTTGGTGCCAATTGGAAACAGAACAGTACATCCATCAAAAAGCTTCTTACGTTAGAGGACATCTGTTATATTGCAACTAGCAAAAAAAGTATATAGCTTTATTAATGTTCTTTACAGCTTCTGGCTTTGAGACTAAAAGCATGAGCTCACATGAGTCATAGCAGTTCACATATAATCTGTAACTCATTTCAGCGGATATCATCTTTCATTTGTCAGCTCAGAAATTGACAAACTCCGTGCAACATCTGTTATTGACTGCAAAAGCTGATACTTTCTTAGTAATTATCTCAGTCCACATATCTAAATTTAAATATATAATTCACATTCTTTTGAAGTTATAGGACCCTTAGCTCCCTCATCTCTCTGCATCATGTTTGATAAAATTAGCTCCTATTTTAACATTAATAATTACATTTTTCCTCATGCATAAAGAATAATACAGCTCAAATTTCCTCAATAAATACATAATTTTGCTGCAATATTTTGCCTGTGGAAGCAGTTCTTTGTCATCCTCAAATGTTCAAAAGTCATGAGTCAGGACTATCCAGTCATGAGCTTTTAAAAAATAAAATAAACTGGGGGTTGTTTTTATTGGAGTTCTGATTTTGGAGCCTTCATGATGCACTTGGGTCACATTTTCTAGGTTTATTCTACAATCAAAGGGCTAAAAAAAATTTTTTTTGGTGGGGGAAGGTTAAATAAATGATAGCTGAGGTTCTCACGTAAGTAATTGTCTCCAGGGACTCAGCCTTTAAATAAAACATCAAATACTGTGATATTCATAAAAGTGGAGAAGGAGCTGTGTTGATTTGAAAATTGTTTGATATGAGATGCTGATATAGGACAAGCATTAAATGAAACTTTCTA
Organism: Dermatemys mawii; assembly: GCA_007922305.1. Lineage (NCBI taxonomy): Eukaryota > Metazoa > Chordata > Testudines > Dermatemydidae > Dermatemys > Dermatemys mawii. The sequence continues at coordinate 49,268,173 of ML677326.1, forward strand.
ATGGTATGTTTTTTGGGATGAAAATGAAAAAAGAACATCCCAGTCAGTGCACTGAGACACAGAGCCATGGACACCTGGACAAGAGCTCCATGCAAACTGCATGTTTGGTTCTTTGTGGGGATTGAATTTGAAGAATTGTCTGTCAGTTACTGGAGAGGTGGACCAGGATCAAAAAAGGGACTAGAGAGCTAGAGTGTGGCAGGAGGGGGAGCACTGCTAAGATCTTATGAGATTAGACTGTCCCTATCGGAGTGAGAAGTAGGGTCTCTGAATGGTGTTATGTTTTATGTTCTGCTTACTTGGGTCAAATAAAAGTGTAGTGCTTCCTTAAATCCAGGAGTTTAGAGGTGTCATCAGTTGGTGGGTTTTTGAAGAGTCCTGCAGAGGTTTTGAAACAGAGTTTGGAAAAGGATAGCTTGAAATTTACAGGCAGGTGGTCCTGAGCAGGAGATTAGAAGGGTCAAAAGGCTGTTTTAGTGACCCAGAAATATCAGTGCTGAATAAGGTGTGTGTCCAGGAAAGGGAAGGTTGTGACAATTGGCCAGGCTATGGAAGCATACTGGGAAGGACGACTTTAGTCGGTTCTACCTGCAGGTATAAATAGTGATTGAGAGAATGAAGTACGTTTTTAAAAGATTAAATTAATCTTTGATCATCCTCCTTCTACCACCCTTCCACAGATGCATTTCTTACAAAAAATTATGACAAAAATATTTGCTTGTGGAAAATGGGATTCCTGTTTAATAGAATTAACACTATGATTTCATCAATCCCAGGGGACTTTTCTTTTAAATTTAATACAATCCATAAAACTAGCATTCCAAGGATTGTGATTGTGACTACATGAGTTGGATGACATGATTCTCACCATGATTCAGTGGGCATTCTACACCAGGTCAAATCATGTCAGTTATTTACAATGGATGTTAATATATGAATGGTAGATTACAAGATAATCCTGACTAATATTATCTTTTTAAAAACTGAACACATTTAACAAAAGTCTTTAAGTTGATAAAGTTTGCACACTGCAACTGCAGTTAATATATGATTGTAATCATAAACAGTCAGCTACCCCTGAGCAAAATTATCCCCTCACTTACAGAAGATTAAATAATGTAAAGCTATATTGAAGTTATGGCACAGAGTTCTTCACAGAACTTTTTACTAATGGTTTTGGCAATGGCTCTTTTAGGACTTTAGTTAATAGTCATTCCAGAATGACTTCTAGTCCAGCGCCTGTCTCCAAGAGTGTCCAGTTCCGACTGTTTCAGAAGATGGAGTAAAACCTTTGCAGTGGACAAGCATGAAATAAGACGTCTATGGCAGAAGTTTCTCCCTAAGCTCCAGCCATTTAGGCCCAGGTCCACAAAGTGTTGCAATGCTCAGCATTACAACACCTAACCGTTAGGTGCCTAGAAAATCACTGTGATCCACAAAGCCTGAGCTGGGTGCCTAGACTTCCTACACAATGAATGGAGAGCGAGAGCAAGACGTGCCTTAGGCTCTCCTGTTGGAGTTGTTCCAGTGTGGCTAAATGGATCAGGGACATTGGGCCCTGGGTCTCCAGTGGGCAGCCTTACTATCAGAGTACATTCTCAGTCATTCTTGCTAACCAGATCAAGCCCTGCATGCAAGATAAGTGAGCAATCATCCATCTTCCCCAGTTTGTGGATGTGAGATTGGTATCCAAACACTCAGAGTGAGGCAACAGTGTGCATACCCAGAGGCAGAAACATAGGCAGCAAGGGAACTTTTACCCTGAAAACATAGGTGTCGAATGAGTTTAGGGATTTACAGGCTTTGGTGAGTTTTGTGGACCACAGTGGACTCTAAAGCTGGGACTAAAGTACCTAAATTTGGTTTTAGGTGCCCAGATACAAAAGTATTAGGCACTTACGTATAAGTCTTGTTAAACTCTTTATCTGAGTGATGTCTTTTCTCGGAATGAATGTCACAGGTTAATTATGCCTTCTGAAATTACTTCCTTTTATCAGTATTAAATTTGTCTCCTTTTAATTTCAGTAGTTCTCTCTTGTCCTTGCATTATGAGAGAGGGTAAGTAATTTACTTACCAATTTACTTTCTCTATATCGTTTATTTTACACACTTCTATTATGGCTTTTCTTATCTTCTTTCTAAAGTAAATAGTCCTTATCTTTTAAAATCTCCCCTTATATGGAAGCTTCTAATCACCTTTGTCCTTCTTTGGGCTTTTTCCAATTCTACTGTGAACTTTTTGGGCTGGGGTGGCCAAGAAAGGAATGCAGTATTTATGAGGATAACATTCCATCAGTACTCTCAGGCTGTTTGGAAGGATTCATGAATGTGGGTCCACAATGAGTGTGGGACTGGGACTGGGGCCAGGAGCCAGGCACGATGCTGGCAGTGGAGCCCCCGGCATAGGGCCAGCAGCCGGGACCCCATGCAAAAACTGGGAGTGCTGCAGCACCCTCCACATGCTTAGTTCCCACACCTATGGCTGGTTGTATGTTCTGTAATTTCCCCAACCAAGTAGCAGGTGTAAAATCCTCAAGCACTATAACAGCTTTAACATGGAGTCACATGCCCTTGGACACTCTGGTCTATCTTGCCACCCAGGCAAGCTTGCCTTTGTTAGAGATGAACCTTTATACCAAAAATTGTAACAATATTCAGGTTACTCTCAGTTCCAAAGGACTTACCTCAAGTTAATTGTACCTAAAATCTCTTACCAAAGACAATGCTTGTAACCAATCCTCTAATAAACTAACTAAAGGTTTATTAGCTAAGAAAAGAAATTAGAGTTATTTACAAGGTTAAAGCAGGTAACATACACACACAAAGGAGTTACAATCTTAAGTTCCAAAAGATGATAGTAGCTATTATATGTACAAGTCCTTAAGGCCTAACCCAAATTAAGCAGTTTGGGGATCCCTTACTTGTGCTCAGAAATATTGCAGTCTCTGAATTCTAAGCAGCTAAGTGGTGATAATTTTTCCTTAGTGGGGATTTTTATTCCCTTCCCCTGGCCCTCAAGCTGTGATAGGATGAGGGCTTGTGCAGGTACCCTCTTCACCAATGTGGGGCAAGAAAGTAACAGTCTTTTGCCTACTGATGTTGCATAATGGTTTGTCTATTGTCTACATACCACCCCTTGTGGTAAACTTGTATTTCACACTTGGTAATGCTTCTCTCCTAACTGTGGGTTTTTAAGGGTTCAGCAAACACTTTTGTAGTTACAAAGCAAATACTTAAATATTACCTTACAACACAGGGACAGATATTATGAGTAAGAGTAATACATGCAAAATCCTACAATCATTTCATAAAGTCTAAACACTAAACACATTCTTATAATTCTAATATCTGTTTTAACAATACCAACACACAAGCAAGCCAGACTGGTTTCCAGCTATGCATTTATCAGCGTTCAGTGAAGTCCAGGGGCCTCAGCATAATCTGGCATCTGATCTTCCAGCGTCATGGGGTTTCAAAATCTAGGAAATACAGAACACCGCCCCCTCTATTCTTATGTGTATCTTACTGCATCTCATTCTTTAGATTCTCCTTTTCAGATAAAATTGTCACAGGATTGGGTGTATGTGCAATTGTCCACTAGAGAGCAGGCTGAGACCAACAAACCCTTTTTTCTTATGTCTTAGCCAATTTTGAACCCAGGTGTTTCAACGTAAATTGTTAGTACATTAAAGCACTGCACCGTCTAGCCTCCGTTGTTAGTTTATAAATTGCTATCAAAGTTGATGGATAAAGCTTGTGAAGCTTAGTGACCCAAGGTGGTAATAATGAAGTATTCTGGAACCTGGATAACATTTTATTCTGTCACTCCGGTTTTCTTGCTCTGGTGACATCGACTGATTTGTACTGGTTTACAGGGAATTTTTATATCCAGCTCTTTAGCCAGAGTCTTGGTTTCCTTACATTGCTCTTATTCTCTTCTGTCAGACTGAATTTCTTTCAGAAAAAAAAATATTGCTTGATATTGATTCCAGTCCACTAGATAATTTCAGGTTCTCACACTGTAGTTCATCTGAAGCACTGTTCAATGTTTTCCAAAGGCTGAAAGTCTTTGTACAAAAGAGCAATTCTTAAATCCCTTTGAACGATTCTTAAAATCCATTAAAAAGACCCATGCATTGAAACACTTTCCATTGTTATTAAAATTGAACCATATCATAGGGAGTTGTATCAGCAAAACCAGCAAGTTTTCAAAAAAGCCATAAAGCTTTTATGCTTTCTAGACTATTTCTTACTGTGCTTGTATAAAATGTTTAGCTTGTGTGGAGAAAAATGTGTATCTGCAAAGACAAATGTACAGTGAAGATCTTTGGAGATTTCCTTGTTAGCTGCCTCTACAGATTCTTCAGGACTGTTGTTGCAACTATAGGGAATTTCTTGGTGGACTTGCCAGTAAATGACTAGTGTCACATTTCAACTTCCCACTGCTTCATCAATTTTGAAAAATAAATTAATATTGTATGTTCTTTTGATTGCTTTATTTCCCCTGCAGCTCTAAACCAATGGTAGCCTCAAAGCAAACATAACATATTAAGTTCAGTCCTTACAACCCTAATATTCTCTGTAGTATTGGAGGGATAAGACTGGAGAATAACCAGCTCACGCCTCTCCTTCAACAGTGCCCATAGGCCTACTTCACCTAAGGACAGGCACGGCTGCATTCTGCTTACTGCCTTCATCACCCCACTAGCTCCTTAGCACAGAGCGGCTCTAGGCTTCATGCAAGGAGTCTCCACCCTCTCATTTGCTGCTTCCAGTCTAAAAGTCACCTTTCCCTGCTGAATAAATGCTGCTTTAATTTATAACGATTTTAGAACTGTAATATCATTAACTCAATACCAACACAAACTGGAAAATAAAGAATAACATAATTACAGAGGAAGACCCACAACATGGAAAATTTCAGCCCAGATGATTAAAGATTAGCAGTTAAAAACAACTGAATATAGGGTCTTACAATATGAAAGAGTGAAATGATCTTAAGTATACCAGCTCTACCTATGATATAAAATAAGTCTACCAGCAGCTAAATTTTCCACTTACATCTATAGGGTAGTTGGATGGTTCCTGTTCCTTTTAAGCTAGGGTGTTAAATATATTGCCCTTGGACCAGATCCAGCCCACTGTGTACCTTTAACACATCAAAGCAGTTTTCAGCTATTCCTCTGTAGCTAGTTCCAAGAAGCTGAGACAGAGACAGAGCATGAGTGGGAGAAACAGAGAAAAGAGCTCAAATCTGGTAGGGCACAGGTATCTGAGCTCCCTCACCCTTTCTCTTGCTGCGAAGCAGACCCTGCTCCAAGGACAACAGCCATGGCTCAAAATGAGGGCTTCTTTCCAGCCTCTCCTGCTACTTCTGTCACTACTGCCACCAAGCTTGTAGCGCTGGGCTCAGGAGAGCACTTACCCCTGTGGATCCCTACTACAGTAGGCTCAGGTGAGCACTTACTTCCCACCTATCTTACTCCCCCAGTTCCTGCCATCACAAGAAAACAGGATCGAGGATAAAAATGCCCCAAGTGTGAGAGGACTAGAGACACAGAGTGGTGGGAAGGGAAGGAGAAGACAAGAGGGTGAAAAGAATCCCAAAGGGGACAGGGAGAATCTCAAAGGGACTAGAGGGGAAGAGATAAAAAAGGGAGGAAATCCCAAAGTGTAAGTGGGTGGGTGGGGAAAAAGAAAAATGCACAGATTATTATGGGGAAAGGAAAACATCCGAGGTGAGGCTAAGAAGATGGAAAGCGTTGGAAGGTAGGAGGGATACCGGTCATAGGAGGAGTGCATGGAAGAGTAACTTAATGAACAGAGGAAGGGAGATTGTACGAGTGTATTTTCTTTAAAAAAAAAAAAAAGGAAAGAAATCAATGTTTAATTTCTCTAACTAAAGAGGAGTATTCTGAAGTCATAGAAGACTCCAAAATTTGCCTCCTGACAGTGGTTTTTACTTTGACTCACAGAGTGTAGCTGAAAGGGTAATTCAGTCCTCACCACAGAAACATTTTGATACCCCTACTTTAAGCCTTCTAGCTCTAAGGCTTATATACAGCTACAACAGAACTATTTCATATAGCTTTTTTTATATAGAGAGTTGAGTATCACCAGCATGATAACTAAGATTAAAGGTAGAGTTAAGATGACTGAAAGGGAGAGGTAGATAGAAAATAGCAGGAGACTAGGAATTAAACCTTGTGGGACTCCATACTGAAGAAATTTTAGGCTTAGAACAGATGGGGAGCCATCACTGCAAACAGAGGGATTTGATAGGTATACTAAGAATGAAACTGGCAGGAGAATTGTTTGCAATAGCAGTGGAAGTTGTCCCACAGGATGGAATGCTTTTCTGAGGTCAAGGAGAATAAGTAGATAGAAGGAAGTTACATCTGCAGAAAAAGGTCAATAACTATAAAAGGAAAACAGTTTCCCTGGATATGGCCAAAGTAAACCCCAAGTTGCGAATGCTCATGGCTACTGAAAAGTGCTGGAAGAGATGAGAAAAGGCTATTATGAATTTTGCTGAGAAAGGCAAGGTTAAAGCTGAAGTGGCGGTAAGAGAGAATGTCATGGTCATACCTGAAGAAGAGCTCTGTGTAAACTCAAAAGCTTCTCTTTTTCCCCAACAGAAGTTGGTCCAATGAAAGCTCACCCACCTTGCCTCTCTAATATCCTGAGATCAACATGACTACAACACTGCATGGTTAAGGAAGGGTTTTTAAGAAGTTTATGGGCAGTAGCAGATTCTAAAGCATTGAGAACAGGTACCAGACAATGGACGTAATGTAGGAAAGCAAGGAAAAGAGACAGGAATTAATTATAAAAGAGAGAGAGTCAAGAAAGTAGGTAATTTTCATAAAGGGCTGGATAATGCCAAATGTTCACAAAGAACAAGGAAGGGTGAGGAGACAAAAAAGAAAGCTAAGAAAAGCATGGGCTGGTATTACAGGTGGAGGAGATATTCTCATGGAACAGGCAACTTTATACTGAAAGCAGAAAACAAATTCCTGGGAAATGACTGGGATTGGAGTGTGGTACGAGTGGGTGGAGAAGATAACATTCTGGAAGAGAGGGGGCAAGGATTGCCAGAACCATTGGAAATAAGAATCAAAGATTTACTTTCCAATCCAATGGTGTAACAGGGTTGGCAGCCACCTCTCACAAGTGCCCCCTTCTGGCTGGGCACATCTGCATTTTTTTGTTCTGGTACCCCCTTTTGGTGGTTCTCAGGCAGGTTTGTCAGTGAGACAGCACTCTGGCCACACTGTCTGCATGTTAACACTGTCTGCAGGTTAACCAGCACCAACTCCTTTTGGGGTGTATGATCCACCAGGGCCTATCTCAATATCCCTCTGGTAATGTCTCTTTCTAGCCCTCCCTGGGCTGCGGTCTTTAGGTAGTCGAGCCCTGGTATGGAGCTGTATCCCCAGAGCTTCCTTCCTGGAGGCACTAGCTTCCTGAAGCCCTCCCCAGGCTCAGTCTCTACACAGTTCTAGCAACCAGTCAGGGGCTCCCTCAATACTCCCCAGGCCCTGCCACTCTTCCAGGCAGTCCTTTCCTGTCCTACTCTAAGCAGCAGCTGATTACTGAACTGCTCTGCAGCTCTTTTTATATGGTCCTCCTGGGCCCTGATTGGCTGCTTCCCCTGCGGCCACTCTATCCTGCTTGGAGGACCTCTCCACTGGTCCTTCCCTGGGCTGAGTGTGGAAGAACCCTGAAGCCTCTAGCAAGGCCTTAGGGCCTAGTCCACCCCATCACAAATGGGCGTCCTGGTTAAGTGTCTGATGAGAACTTCCAGTTCCTGTGGTGGGCATGGAGATAGAATCTGTGCTGTTGTCTTTTGAGGTACTGGTCTGTGGCCTTCAGTGCAGCTGGTCTGTGCAATAGGGAGAACTTGAAGTACAAGGAATAGGGTGGGTTTTGATGGAGACAAGTTGGTTAAAAGCAGAAACTGATCAGGGCTGTAAATATTAGCAAATCCAGCTGGAGAATCTACTGGCATCAAAGTAATGAGTAGTGAGACAGGGCAATTTTCTGAGTATCAAAGCAATGGAGAGATTGTCCAACTGTAACCAGAGTGGTCAGTGTTGATGGGAATGGGTGACAGGGGATGGATCACTTAATGATTACCGGTTCTGTTCATTCCCTCCAAAGCACCTGCCATTTGTCACTGTTGGTAGACAGGATACTGGGCTACATGGACCTTTGGTCTGACCCAGTATGGCCCATTGGCTATTCTTATGATGGTATGAGTAAAATAAGCAACTGATGGGGGACGAGGAGAAATATTGTATGTCTATGGATATTTTTAAGTGAGATGATAAAAGGGACAAAGCTGTGACCATCAAAAATGGAATGTAAATCAGAAGAAATATAAAAAATGTTACTGATATACTTATTCAAGTCCCCAGGGATGGTGGAGTCTGCAAAGGAGACACAATCAGGGAGAAGATGTTTAAGAGTTTTCTCTTTCCCTGAAGGAGGAAGTTGGATTTAGGAGGCTGATATACCACAATGATTTTGAGACTGGAAGACCAAGAATAAGATGTTCAAAAAGAGAGGATATCTTGGAGGAGAGAGTAGAAAACTTGAATTCAGTGTGGGTCATGCCTTCAATACCATCATCTTTACCCAAGCTGTTCAAGGAATCAACATCCTCGGAACATAAGGAAGCAGTTTATGCAAACTGTCTGTGAATGGGGAAAAGATCACATTTACAAGAAATAAATTAGCAAAAATAGTCCCATATCAATGTAGATATGGGCAAAAAGTTAACAATATTCTTGGGATTTCTCTACACTGATTCTTTTCCTGAGTAACTGATGAACAGTTTTCAAGTGGTTAAATATTTAGCATATGAGTCTCGTTTGCAGCTAACTGGCTTCTCCATCATAAGGACATCTCAAATGTTTGTAATCCCCGTGATAGGTTAAGTGGCTAAATGTAATATTATGTATTGACATCTATACAAATGTGCTTGTAATAGGCATTGCTGAAAACTCTTAAGAAATAAGAAAAGAAAACTCAGGAGGAACTTAACCTCCCTCTTTAAATGATAGGTTTTCTGAAATATAACACTTTTCTTAACTTTCTTTTTCTTTGGAACAAAGAGAAATGAATGTTGAAACAACTAACATGTCAGATACATAGGCAACAAAAAGAATGGGTGAAGTACTTACCTGAGAGAGGTTTTGCTTGAACCCATTTCTTCCAGAGCTTGCACCTACTTTAAATGTAACTTTAAAGTACCATATTCCCGTGACACTATCAATAAGGGCTGAATGTCCCTGTTCTGGTGAAGGTCTCAAACTTCTTTTGATAACAGTGCTACAGGAATCTCACTATTATATTTTAAAATATATTTTACTATAATTTTTGTCCTAAAATATCAGTTTTTATATTAAGTCACAAAATAGTCTGAATAGTTATTTTATGAACTGTATCTATTTCTTTGTGTGTTTTTTTAACATGATCCTGTTTGCAAAGTGAGAGATCAGATTCTTCTGTGTCTGTTATTTTTGGCTGAATTTTATATATTATTCTTTGGCTGGAAAATGTAGTGGATGTGGACAGAGGAAATTGTTTGCAAAAGTACCTAATCATTTTAGATGATGAAAAATTCACTGGAGGGGGCACTACTACATTTTGGCTAAACAAAAAAATACCGCAAGAAACAATTGTTTATAATTTTACTGAAATATATTATTTCTTCAGGGCACAGAAGAAAAAAAATAATTTGTGTTGTGTGTGTGTAGCATAAAGAAATAAACTGCTTTTGAAATGTTAAATATTTATTATGGTGTGTCTTCAGAACTATAAACTTTGCAAATAAGAAAAATAAGCAGGAAAAAACCCTAATTTAGAATGGATAATTGTAGCATTAATTCTCTGTTTTATACTTAGGGAAGGCACATATATGCATACAAATACCAGAAACTTATTTAACTGCTAAATTGTTCTCTGGAGAATAAGATTTATTAAATAAGTGCTCTTTAACTTTCCATGACCAACCATAATCATGTCTTTCATTTCACCTTCAGGCTCCTGTTTTCCCTGCAGAAAATTATTTAATTAATTTTCTTTTTCTTTTAATTTTTTTTGTTTCAGTTAACTATAACTTTTAAAAACATTTTCTGTACATATGAAATTAACAGAGTTAAAGACATGATTATGTAGTCCTTTCTCAGACATTAAAGTAAATCAAAATTCTGCCTGGGTATAGGCTCCAGGACTGATCTCTTGTATGCCTGGCTACTGCACTGATAGACTTTTCAAGTTTACAGATGAACAGGAATATATATCTGAAAGGAAACGTCTTCCTTCTTATAGTTTCCTATGCTCAAAAATGGTAGGCTGCTGATTCATAATGCTAAAGAAGCTCTTTACATTTAAGCAATAAGGACCTCTGTTTTGAGCCTACTACTAGTGTCCACTTCTGCTCCCATTGACTTCAATGGGAACAGTATCAAACACTTAGGGCTGGATTTTTGCCAGTCCTTTTGTATACTCTCTACCTCCTTTTCAGCCCTGTGCAGTAAACAGCCATAAGTGAAATTCTTTCTTGCACTCATTTGAGTGCCACGACTGCAGAACAAGTGCTGCTAGCTACCCTAACAGGATTGACAGGAAATTAGACCACAGAGAGCTGGCAGAGCTGGCTAGCCACAGAAGGGAGCACATAACTAGCATTATATTGAAAAGAATCAGAAGGGTAGCCCTGTTAGTCTGGAATTGCAGAAGTGACAGAGTCCTGTGGCACCTTAAAGATTAACTAAAGTATTAGAGCATAAGCTTTCGTGCATGCATCCGACGAAGTGGGTATTAGCCCACGAAAGCTTATGCTCTAATACTTTAGTTAGCATTATATTATGCATTGGATCTTGAATCTTTACTTGCACTATATTAGACACTGTATAGGTAGATATACTCCAGTTGTCTGAATATCTTTTGAGACAGGCAATTTTTTTGGCTAGGTGGTGGATAAATGCAATTCACTTTCTATATGAATTTCATATTCTGGGGACAAAAGTGAATTTTAAATCACCAAAAATTTGATAACTGGGGTTTGCATAAACAAGATGTATTTGAAAAACATCTGTGTGGAATGTACATAGTGTGTGTCTATGCAAAGACCCAAGAGTAAGATGCAATGTGTGGCAGACCCTCAATGAGGAACACACAAAAATTATTCATGCAAGAAACTTAAAATGCTGTTGGTTTAATTTCCTTCATTTAAACTCGCGGATATCTGGTTTATATCCGTGGACCATGTTTGTGGAGCGCAGGATACGGATCCAAATTTTGTATCCCCGCCGGCAGGGCTCCAACCATGGTACCTGACTCCTGATGTAAATCATTTCCAGCCAGAGGTGTGTGAAAACACAGGCGACTCTGGGGCTCAAAACCGAGATGTCTCTGGGAGCGAGGGATGCCTGCAAGCTACGTGGGCACTGTAAGCAGATGGGATATTTTAACTATACACTACTAGGGGGAGCGGGGGCGCTGCCTTTCCAGTGACTTCACATGCGTTCACTGTCAGGGGGCTGCCGGCACGTGGCCGGAGCAGGGCAACGCGCAGGCACCCGGCCAGCAACGGAGGCCCGGGGCCCAGTTCTGCCTTCGGACGGAACAGCCGCGAACCCCCCGGTGAACAACGGCTCCCAGCGCGCCAGGAGCCCGGCGCGCGCCCCGAGGCGAACGGTTGGGAGCGGTCACGCGGCGGGGGCGGGGCACCGCGGCTCCGCCCTCTCCTGCTTTGGCGCCAAAGAGCCCGGGCGCCGGTGGAGTTGGCGTCGGCGAGATGAGCGGGGATGAGCCCAGCCCCTGCGGTCAGATCAATGGGTACGGCCAGCGGCCCTCAGGGGGGTTGTGGGGAGTCACCCGGGTTCCCGTGGCCTCAGGCACCCTCTCCGCCCCGCCCGTGCGTTGCAGCCCCGCCGAGCCCCACGCTGTGGAGTCGCCCCGGGGCCGGGGTGACAGCGGCGCGGGGGTGGGGTGCTGGGCGCGGCGCGGGGTAATTGCTGCTCTTCCACCATGCAGGCCGGGAACCCCCAGAAGTGGGGTCTTCCCGCGAGTGGGGGCGGGGGCTCGGCTAGCTGCTGCCCGCCCGCCGGGCCGGCCGGGGTGGATGGCACGGAAAGGAGGCCAGTGAGCGGGGGACTGGGGCAGCGACCAGTACCGCCGGCCGATGATGGGTGAAAGCTGCGCCGCAGGGCCCTTCAAACAACGGCGACTCTGGGCGTTAGGAGTGAGGCTGTGCTGGGGGCTGGCTAAGTGCTGCTCCCTCGCACGCAGGGGCGGGTTAGCGGCTTAGGCCTCAGGTTCAAATCTTCAACCTCAGTGGAGCCCTTCCGAATTAAATAGACTGAGTCCCAATGTAGTTTATTGCCAGTGTAGTTTATTGTTCCTCACTTCACGTTTATTAGACTTGCTTTGCCAAATCTGATTTAAAATCTTCCCCCATGAGAGGACTTCTGCTTCTTCCCTTGAGTCCATTCCACATCCAGTTAGATTTTACTGTCTGGAAACTTTTTCTATTATTTAGTCCAAACTTCCCCTCCCACTTGTATCTAGTTGTTCCTGGTTATATGCTACTTTGTTCCACTAAATAATCTGTCTCTGATGTTTACATCTATCAGATATAGCTTTCTGAAAATATCTTTGCAAAGGCCTTTACTCTTTGCGGATGCTACATTTCTCTTGGCGTGTTTCCCGATAGTTGGTATTTGCCTCTCTGCCCTTGGCCAAAATTTCCATGCACAGACCCTGCCTGCAGTGTGCTAATTAATTGGGGCTCCCCAGCTCAAGATGTGGCAGCAGTTCAGTGTAGCTGTTTGTATGAAAATACTACATAATTTGCAAAGCTTGTTGAGATTAAGTGTGTAATGTAAAAATAACTTTACCATCACTGGTTATCTTCTAAACACTCTCTAAAAACTTCAAAACCTATTGAAAAGGGGTTTTTAATATATCTCGATATAATAATTGCTTAAATGGTTGCATACTCTAACTAGGGTAGGTTGAGGCAGAATGTATATATAGTCTTGTCCATCTGTGCCAGCTGTATTATGGCAGCAATTCCAAGTTTCAGGCAAAGATTGAAGGATTCTGGGGTTACTTATCACAAATAATCATTTTGAGAACTGGCACAAACTTGCCACTGTGATTGTGTATTGGCTCTCTTGTGGACTTAAGACCTGGTCCTGTAATTGATTCCCAGCAGGCAGAGCTTTATTGAAGTCACTGGGACTTCATGAGAGTGCTGTGCCAGCAGACCATGGAGTCACTGAGGACCCATTCCTCTGAGTCCTCTACACAATAAAGCATTTCCCACAATCTTGGAGCTACAGATCCTGATCCAAGAATTGCCTTTTAACTTTAAAAAAAACAAACAAACAAAAAAAAACAGCCCAGATTCAGTATGCCCCAAAACAGAGACTGGCATAAAAAATTAAAATAATTAAATTCTCAAAATGGTTCTGTGAATGCAAAATACTGTGTGAATTGTGGAAACGTTATTCACTCTTGCGGAGTACTCAAGAGGGACTGATTAGTGCCAAAAGGCATGGAAATTGTAAACATAAACAATATTATCTTCTATAAAGATTTCGATTATAGCCAATCTTCTGTGTGGGGGGTAACATTCAATTGTAAAGAATACTCTTTATTCTTTGCTGGAAATAGATAGAGTCATAGAATATCAGGGATGGAAGGGACCTCAGGAGATCATCTAGTCCAACCCCCTGCTCAAAGCAGGACCAATCACCAATTAAATCATCCAACAGATTTTTGCCCCATATCCCTAAATGGCCCCCTCAAGGATTGAGCTCACAGCTGTGGGTTTATCAGGTCAGTGCTCAAACCACTGATTAGAAGCTATAAATAAAACAGTTTGGGGGTTGGGGAGGGAAATTAATAACCACAGGTCAAGTCCACAAGTTCCTTGTGCCCTCTGGGAGGTGGAGTTATCACCCAAGGCTCCAAATTCTGAATAAATACTCAAATCCTATGAACTGAATATGACAAAGTATTTATGATTGATTTCTGGGAACAGACTTAATGTTATATAAGCCCTAATTCAGATATGTCTGTGCCATGAGATAGATCAGAGAATGAGGATAGAGGAAAAAACTACGAATATGAATAATAAGGCCAGGGACCTATGGCCCAGTTTTCCTCAGACTGTACTTTACAACTCCATTGGTCTCAGTTTACTCTGTTTGAGAACAGAGCTAGGGTCATAGTCTATTTCAGGATTCTTTGCTAAATCTTTCATAATTCCTTTAGTGAACTCTTCCTTTTTTGCAGATGCAATTTGCTGCATTTTCAGGTGTTCTAGAACTATACGTGTGTTGCCATAACTAACTTAAAGGCTATCTGGACTTTAAAAAAAGGAGAGGGGGAAAAAAAAAAAAGGCTGGTGAGATGCCTGATTGATAAGGCATGGAGGTGCCAGGCTGGAGGTGTCATTTGGAAATAAATACATTATTTTTAACATTTCAGTTTCTCTTTATCTCTTGCTGCTTTCGATATATCACTTTGCACAGTGTGGCCTACGGGTTGCTAGTAATTGTAGAATTTGCAGAAGAGACATTACTGTCACGAGAGATCTTTTGAGCAGAAGTAAGCGTGATAGGTGTAAATTATCATGATCTGTTCTCAACTTTCATTTTGTGGGAATCATCGTCCCAATATTTTTATCAGTTAAATTCACAGAGCCTTGTAACATATCACAATGTTCACCCTATTAAGATATGTGGTAGATATCTGAAAATTTCCTATAGTAATTTCTAATCATATATTTCCAGATTTTACAGATTGGGGTTAAGAAAGGCAACTTGCTAAAATGTTATGTTTGCATGCATCTCCACCAGTTTGTCTCCTCCTTCGTCCTCAAGCTTCTCTTCTGTGTGCACTTGACTGCACACTAGCATTTTCTTCTGTTATAAACAAGGTGCAGACAGTAGCATAGCTAGAGGGTGTCTGAGGCCAGATTCCTGCAAGTGGCTCCTTTTTTTTTGAAGTCATTGGGTGGCTGGAGCAGGGGGGACTTGTGGAGCTGCTGCCAAAATTCCGCTGCTATACAAAGCAGTGAACTGGGTCTGTCTGACGAAATTCCACTTCTTTCGGTGACTATACCCGCCTCACCGCTTTGTCCGGCAGCGGCGTTGCAGGGGCAGCTCCCCCAGGTTTTTTTTTTTTTTTTTTTTTTTTTTTTTTTCGCGGTTTGGGAAGGCGCCCTTGAAGTAGTGCCTCTCTCTTTGGTCGTCACTCCCCCTGCTCTTCAAACCTGGCCACGCCCCTACGTGCAGGAAGTGGAGAATCTGGCCAAAGTTGTTGTTACTCATAAGACTGTCCATAAATGCCATTAAAAAACAAACCAACCAGAACCATAGAGCGCTCTCTTTCTCTCTATACAAGCCTTTCATTGATCTTGTAGTATGTCACTTCTGTAATCCATTCATGCAAAGGTGGCACCTTGGAGGATTTCCAGTTATGTGTTATGTGGAGTTTGACACACAAGAAGAATAAATGTAATAGTTTAGTCCTTTGTTCTATGTAAATATGGTTTCCAGGAAATAGTTTAGCAACAGGAATTGCAGGAAAAAATGTTCCCCATCCCCTCTATTCAATATAGCATTAGCTATTTGGAGGGCTTCTTCTAGAATTTTTATTTGGCATAGCTCCACATTATGGCCTTTTGGCTAAGAAAGCATTACCTAAAAAGTTATATCTCTACCATCAGTTATACATCCCTAACATTTTTTACAGTGAATCTTGCTCAATGTAGATTGATTTTTAAGGTAGCTTTTAAAGTCTTCCATTTGTGGTTCCTTCTTTTTTTTTTTTTTGCTATGTGTTTCGATGAGACACTAGTCTCACTCAAATCTGTTGAAATTAATTCGTTCAGATTGTCACAGCTTGACTACCCCAAGGCTGTGATGGTGTGTGGGTATTGGAACTTCATGACAGGTTTCCAGTTTCTCCTTTCCTATCACACTGTCATCCTTCACTAAGAATTGTTCCTTCCTTATAAGGCAGTAGGAAAGTCCTCAGGCCACTGCTGGCAGAATCTTTTACTTGTCCTACATATTTAGGGTAGAGGGATAACGAATTTATTTTACCTGTCCAGCATTACAAACTTTTCTCTCCCTAAGAATGAAGAGGATGAAAATTTCCCCTATCAAGAGACAGCCAAATTTCCCCCTTCACAACCTATATTTTTAATAGTGGTACTACTAGCCTCTGGACTTGCTTCCCCACCCAACTTTTAGAACATAATAGCATAGGAAAAACCTTTGTCCTTCCGAATGTACTTTTGTATGCAGTGGGCTCCTGACTCTGCATTGCTGTGAGGTGTCCTACTGTCTGATGGAAGGCCACCAGCTGCTGAAAAGTGCCTCATGTTTGCTCTTACAGGGCATTCTCCACTGTCTTGGAGCTTTTTACTAGAGTGGACAGTATTTTACAACTTTCTTCTCTTCCCTGTTTTTCTGATATCTTTCACTGGGATCTTCAGTAACAGCAACTCTAGATTAAAGAAGAAAAGAACTTTGTTCCTATATATTTTTACAGTTTATCTACCATGTTTTATAAATGTAATAGTTTGGTCCTTTGTTCTGTGTAAATATGGTTTCTGTGGATGACTGGAGAATTGATGGGATTGTGAGATAACAAGTGTGTGTGTTTGGTTTTTTTAAGTGCAGCTGGGAAAGGAAGAGTTTATGGTCAGTTTGTAGAAACTTTCTGTTTTGACATGTCTGCTTAACTCAAATACATTACAGCCAAGAGAATATATTTTTGTGAGATATTCCTTGCACCCACTCCTTAAATTGTGGAATATGGAAGTACTCAATACAGTTCCCTAGTCTTTTCAACAGTCCTTCAGCCAAAAATAGGGAAGACAAGATTTTTATATATTAAATTAAAAAGCAAGCAAGGGAAAAAACTGCTACCTATATATAATATCATAAAAAAAGGGGGTGGAGGAAGAAGCGCAAATTCATTTTGCTCCTTTCACTTTTTTGCAGGTCACCTTTAAAGGGTCTGTACCTGAGAGAGACTTTTAACTCTTGATTTTTAAAACAAATTGTTACATAAGAGTTTGGAGATATATTGCAGGAATCTCCTGTTTGAGATGGAAGAGTTGGTAACTGTTGCTACTATATCTGCTTCAGTGCTTGCATATTGTGGTGGTGAATAGTGTGTACATGCCTTGATAGATAATAGTCTCTGTGTGGTGCGGTGGGTTTGTGTTTTTGTTGTTGTTCTTTAACCTCAACATAACTTGATTCATAAAACTCTCTTTTTTTTCCAGTTCCGGCAGGAGGCTGGAAGGCTCACTTTAAAGCTGGACACATGCTTCCACCATCCTAAATGCATCATTTAAAGTCCTGTTTACCTGTTGATGAGATCTGTTGACTCATATGTTAGGGAATATGATGGATGGGGGTGGAGGTGGAAACTGGCAGTTTGTAGCTGCTTCTATGTGTGTCAGATTTGTTCTGCAGTGGGTGCATAAGGCCATGTGAATCACTTGTCTGATTGTACACATCAGGAATATTGCTTGTAGGTATTGTAAGTGAAGGCAAATCATGGCTGTAGAGGCACCAAGAGAGATGTTTAGCCACAAAGAGCAATTCCAAACACAAGTCTGCTTAATAGTCTTTATTATTGGCCATAACAAATAGCCTGAATCAGATATTTGCAATTAGAGCAATTGGCATAAGAGATTACATTGCCTGAGTGGAAAGAGTTTTGGTAATATAGGAATGGGGAACATACTTTTTCTGAGAAATATGGAAGTGGTTATCTTTTGAGGGATAGATAATATCTGGCATTGAGCTTTTGAAAAGACTGAATTATTTCAGCCAAAGCTGTAATTTATGATCACCTTTTGGCCTCTCATGTTTGAAGGGGAAGTGTTGCTTATAGGTTCAGGGGAAAACACTGATATGCTTTACCATTAAACTTTTGATGTGAATCCATAACATTCAGGGACAGAATCTGCTGTTGGCTACAGTGGTGTAAATCCAGAGAAACTCCACTGAATTTTCTATCAGTGTAACCAAGAACAGACTCTGGTCCCCAGTGTGTTTTGAAAGCAAGCAACAGAAGGGCTTTACTTTGTCTCTTTTTAAAAAAATAAAAAAAAATCAGGAAATGCAAGTTTTAGCCTCTTTATTGACTGCCTGTTTTGTTTGATTTTGTAGGTTTGGGAGTGAAATGCTTTGTAAAAAACGGGAGGACTATTTGGAATGGCCTGAATATTTTATGGCAGTAGCCTTCTTATCAGCACAAAGAAGCAAGGATCCAAATTCTCAGGTGAGAAAGCAGCATGAAGGACTAAAGTAATACAGGTTGTATTGCACTGTGTATTACACACCCAGTTTATATACAATGGATTTTCACTGGAAGCTATTTCAGTATAGGGCTACCCAGTACGGCACAGTGGGCGCTTTTGCTATAGGAATTTCGTTTATGGATTTGACCTCGGATATAACTCTGTCATTACTTATGTTAATATGAACTTTATCATCATATGGTTGAGGAAGCCAAAGCCCTCCTGTTGATACCACCTACACAGCCATGCATTAATCTCCAGAATGTACATGTTCCTGCTCGAATCCTTACTTTAAACTGAGAGCATGAATGAGAACACATGTGCCCCCAACACCTTCTTTCTCTCTCCCAGAGCCCACAGTAGTCACTGCTGATCCGCTCAGGTCATAACTGGCATTATCATTAGTGCCCATGTGAATCATCAGCATGTGGTAATGGTCAGAAGAACCTCAAAAAACCTTTCTGTGTTTCGCGGATGTGGTCTCTAGGCAGACAGCACAGCTCCTGGGACATTGTCAGGTTGGCAGATGGTTTTCCCCTATTCCTCTCAGAAGGGAGTCCCTGACAACCAACATTCTAAGTTGCCTCCTCTTGGATCTGGTGTCTATGAGACTCCCTGCCTGGGCAACAGGTGAAGCTTTCGCCTCAGCCATTTGGGTCTGGTCCTCACCACCTGTTGCAGATATTGCATACCAGTTCTTGACCAGAATGGATTGGGACCCTGGGTGGGGATGGAGCACACTCTATTGTCTGAGGTGGCCAGCAGCCAATCTCTTTCCTGTGCAGTAGCCTGTTCTCTTTCCTATTTTGGTGCCACTATAATCGACTAGCATCCTCTGTCCCAGATGTTTCCACTTGCATCCTGTCAATGAAGCCATCGTACTTCCAGATGCAAGGCAGAACCACCAGCCCTTCTGCAGCTCTCTTACCCTCTTGTTGTGAGATTCCACCAACAGAAACCTCTCACGCTGGGTGGTTCCTGAGCCTGGCTTTCGATAACAGGCACATGCAAGCCACGTATCTAGCAAGTCAAGACTAGGGCTTGGGTGGAAGCCTTCAGAGTCAGGATGCCAGGGTTCTCACAGGTGCAGGCAAAATAAGAGCTAGCAGTGGTATTGTTAACATAGTTTTTTTTTTCCCCATTTCAAGGTCTTCCTTGTAGAGTATGTATAAGTTAGGGAAAGGGGGGAAAATGGGAATAAGTGCAGACAGTTTTGAGATAATTTGACAATTAAAATTTGTTAGATCAAAACAAATTTGATCTAGCCATCTAATCTAATTGAAGTTTCTTCTTCTCCCCTTTGAGGCACTGCAATTTATTTTACTCTTGGGTTGCATGGGAATGGTGGTTTGTTTGCTCAGCATAGGACTTCTGACTAGCATTCCCTTCTTCCATAGTCCTCCCTGCAACCTGCTGTTAACAGAACAGTCAGCAGGGATTTACCAAGAGCAAGGCATGCCTGACTGACTAATTGCCTTCTATGACTAGATAATTGGCCCTTTGGATGACGGGAAAGCAATGGACATGTTATTCCTTGACTTCAGCAAACGTTAGGGTCTCACTTGTAAGAATACTGTGGAAGTTAAAGTAGTATGGGCTGGATGAATGGACTGTAAGGTGGATAGAAAGCTGGCTAGATCATCAAGCTCAACGGGTAGTGATCAAAGGCTCCATGTCTAGCTGGCAGCTGGTATCAAGCAGAGTGCCCCAAAGATCGGTCCTGGGACCGGTTTTGTTCAGTATCTTCATTAATGATCTGGAGGATGACATGGATTACACCCTCAGCAAGTTTTCAGATGACACTAAACTGGAAGGCATGGTAGATACGCTGGAGGGTAGAGATAAGATACAGAGATACCTAGACAAGTTAGAGGATTGGGCCAAAAGAAATCTGATGAGGTTCAGCAAGGACAAGTGCAGAGTCATGCATTTATGATGGAAGAATCCCATGCATTGCTACAGACTAGGGACCGAGTGGCTAGGCAGCAGTTCTGCAGAAAAGAACCTAGGAGTTACAGTGGACAAGAAGCTGAACATGAGTCAACAGTGTGCCCTTGTTGCCATGAAGGCTAATGGCATTTGGGGCTGTGTAAGTAGGGGCATTGCCAGCAGATCGAGGGACACGATCATTCCCCTCTATTTGGCATTGGTGAGACCTCACCTGAAGTACTGTGTCCAGTTTTGGGCCCCACACTACAAGAAGAACATGAAAAAATTGGAAAGAGTCCAGCAAGGGCAACAAAAATGATTAGGGGGCTGAAGCATATGAATTATGAGGAGAGGCTGAGGGAACTGGGATTATTTAGTCTGCAGAAGAGAAGAATGAGGGGGGATTTGATAGCTGCTCTCCACTACCCGAAAGGGGGTTCCAAAGATCTAGACAGTTCTCAGTGGTAGCAGATGACAGAACAAGGAGTAATGGTCTCAAGTTGCAGTGGAAGAAGTTTAGGTTGGATATTAGGAAAAACCTTTTGCTAGGAAGGTGGTGAAGCACTGAAGGTGGTGTCCTCTCCTTCCTGAGAGGTTTTTAAGGTCAGGGTTGACAAAGTCCTGGCTGGGATGATTTTGTTGGGGATTGGTCCTGCTTTGAGCAGAGGGTGGGACTAGATGACATCCTGAGGTCCCTTCCAACCCTGATATTCTATGATTCTTTGAGAACAGCTGAGAGAAAAGGGGGAAGAGGGAGAATGAAATCCCAACAAAAATGCAGAGATGAGAAGATGCCCACTAACCATCATTATTCAGTTACTTGTTATTACTTGTATCCCGGACCTCCTTATTCTGCTTAAATATTATTTTTAGTTCCAGATTCTCAACTGATCTTATCTAAGAGCCCATCTGTATTTAACTTACATAGAAATAACTAAATTGTTTTTAATTTGTATGTTTAGTGAATTAGGCTTAATCAAAACAAGTCCAGCACACACAGTTGGAGTGATATAATAAAAGGTGAGAATTAAAACAGATGTTTAGTATTTTGGTGCAAATTTGTGTGTAGACCAGACCTAAATTGCTAGAACTATGTGGATTTGTAACAGATTAGGATCAGTCCCTTAGGCACTCTGCCAGCAATCTTACACAATTAAGGATTTGCGGGACTGGGCCCTTCAATTGTCAGTTTTATGGAGTTTGTCTCTTATTGTCTGTAAAGTGGCTTGCATACTCTTGGTGCATATATTAATTAATAGTAGAGCTGTCAATTGCAGTTAAGGCAAGCGATTAACACAAAACAAATTGATTAGGTTTAAAAATAAATAGTCTCAATTGTGGTTTTAATCATACTGTTAAACAATCATAGAATACCAATTTAATTTATAAATATTGTGGACGTTTTTCTACATTTTTGATTTCAGTTACAACACAGAATACATACAAAGTGTACAGTGCTCACTTTATATTTTATTACAGATATTTGCACTGCAAAAAAGATAAAAGAAGTACTTGTTTTCAGTTCACCTCATACAAGTACTGTAGTGCAACCTCTATCATGAAAGTGCAACTTAGAAATGTAGATTTTTTTTTTTTTTTTTTTTTTTAAATTTTTTTTACACAACAGCACTCAGACAAAACAGTGGATAACTTTAGAGCCTACAAGTTGAAGAATGAAAGGGCATATGAATGTTTAGCCCATCTGGCATGTAAATACCTTTCATTGCTGACTACAACAGTACCATGCTAATGTCTGTTCTCACTTTCAGGTGACAGTGTAAATAAGAAGCGGGCAGCATTAGCTCCCTTAAATATAAACAAACTTGTTAGTCTTACGATTGGCTGGATGAGAAATAAGACTGAATGGATTTGTAGGCACTAAAGTTTTAAATGGTTTTGTTTTTGAGTGCAGTTATGTTTAAAAAAAATCTACATTTTTATTATGAAAGTAGTTGCAATTTCATAATAAAAAGATTGCACTACCATGCTTGTATGAAGTGAATTTGTAAAAAAGCTAAGTATTTTTTCATGTAAATATTTGTAATCAAAAATAATATTCTGTGTTGGAATTAAAATCAATATGTTTGAAAATGTGGAAAAACATCTACAAATATTTTATAATTTGGTATTGTTATTGTTTAATAGTGCAATTAAAACTGATTATGACTTTTTTAAATCTTGTGATTAATTGCTATTATTTATTATTAGTATTATTATTTTTAAATTGTGTGACAACCATAACTGATAAATCTCTGTTTTATATAGGTTGGTGCTTGCATCGTGAATTCAGAAAACAAGATTGTTGGAATTGGATATAATGGAATGCCTAATGGTTGCAGTGATGATTTGCTGCCCTGGACAAGAACAGCACAGAGTAAACTAGACACAAAATATCCTTACGGTAAGGAACACTTTCTAGACAAGGCTTCCTACGTGTTTCAAATTAGCCTCATCACTTAAATATGAGAGTCCAAATGATGTCCCAGCATGGTAAATATTTCTCCATTTCTCCTCAGTGTGGCTGACTTTAACAGGTATGCAGGTGGTATACCACCATGAAATCACAACTCTAGAAATAGTGTTTATTAGCTCTGTTTCTCCATAGCCCGTAGGAGGGGCAAACAGCATCTCCTGTATTTTACAACTTTCTAGTAAAGCACTGGCAGTGAGATTTTTTTAAATGAACACTTAAGATTCTTAATAATTTTCCACATTGCTATACTGAGTCAAAATTAGTAAACAAGTTAACTAAACTTCCATTGTTATAGCACATGGTTACAGTAGGTGTAAACGGTGCTGTTTTTCACATGTTCATCTTTACGGTGCTTAATTGCCTCGTCACATACTACTTTTTCCACTCCATGTTTTTCCCCCACGGGTTTACAACTTGGGAGAATTTTCAGAATGACAGCAAAAAGCACATCCCTGATACTAAGGCCAGACCCTGCCAAATTTCAGGGCCCTGCTCTCAGTAAGGGAACATTAGAATTTCTCAAAGAAAAGTTTCACCAGAATTTTGTAACTTAGTCAAAACAATGTTTTCCCCCTAATTTTGTTTGAAACAGCTGAACTATTATGGCTGAAATCCCTAATCTCTCTCTTCCCCTTCCCGCTCCCCCCAGAAAAAAGAAATCAGCTTGAGAGGCAGACATGGAAAATTTTCAGCCTCAACATTTGAAGTGCGGCAGTTATGAGTGGCTGAAAATAGAGAGGTATTAGGCAATCTTGGGCTCATAGCACTGCATATAATGAAAGCACTAAAATAGTAGGACTTAGTTTTGACTACTTTTATCTCTGGCAAGGAGAACTAGTTTTTCCTCTGGCTACTCACCCTAGAAATTATGAAATTGTTGAAGTATAACACTTTTTTTTAAAAAAAAAAAAAAGGGTAGCTCTGCCAGTACCAATTACCTGGGATGCAAGTAGATGTAAGAGGCCTATTACTCTATTTATAAGCTCTCAGTCCTGCAAATAAGGTGGAGGGGAGGGGAGAGAGGGAGATATGTTTGCATCTGCACAGAGCCAGTGGCAGGATGGGGACTGCAGTGAGGATGTTTAAGCTTTCCAAGAAAAACTGCTTTTTATTTAATCTTTTACATAAGATCATTTTAAGACTTTAGCTTTTTAAAAAAAAAAAAAAAAAAAAAAAGTTTGGGGCTTAAAGAGATGTGAAAATGTTTCCACTGTGTTTGGTTTTTGTAGCAAGTAAGCAACATTATTACTTGATGCTATTGTGTTTTTTCAAATAATATTCTAGTAGAATACACAGCCTTTAAGATGGGATCATATTTCCAGGGCAAGTGAAAGACTATGCTGAACACTTTTTTCCTCATAATATACAAAATTGGCCTAAAAAGACCTTATTCTTGTCTCTCTTTATTTCACCATCAATGCTTTTTATTCCCCATTAACTTTCCTGTGATAAATGTAATTGAGACAAACTGCATAAAATACAAATTTTGTAATTCGTAGATCGCTTGCTTCATTTTCTAAGGTTTTGTTTTTAATCCTAATGATGCAGCTAGCAAGAATGGAATTCCTCTAGATTAAGACTATTGCCACACTCAAGGAAATGCTTGCAAATGCTTCCAAAACCTCATGTTTTCCTTTTTGGTAACCACCACAGTGTTTGTGTGTAAATTAAAACTTTCTCCTTTCATCCTTGCTTGCTTGCTGCTGCCTCAGTTGTTCAAATATGACAAAATCCCAGTGTTTGCTACATTACAATTCATCATTGTGGAGGTGCTTATCTCCATGTCACTAGCACTATATTGTAGTGTCACTAAATGAACTGGGTTGTATAGTAATACAATCTGTACAATGAGAGATGGTTTCTGTTTACACACGCACACTGTACTTCAGCAGCATTGACTGGATGGAGATGCAGAATATGTATGCGAGAAGAATGGTTTTGTGGCTGAGATACTGGACTGGAAATTGGGAGACCCGGGTTGTTCCCAGGTCTGCCACATACTTTCTGTGTGACCCTCTCAGTGAAATCTGGGCCCTTTGAAATCACTGGCAAAACTGTATTTACGGTGGGGCCAGAGTTTCACCCTCTCCTAATTTAATTTACTCTCTGTAAAATTAGGATAATTTGTAGTTGCTTTACCTGACAGGGGTGGTGTGTGGATAAATGTTAAAGGTTGCGAGGCAATCAGATACTGTAGTGATTGTGGTGAAGCACCATAGTACCTGGGTAATATGTTGCAATGATTCTTGAAGTTGAATACTGTGAACCTCCTTTCGATAGTCAAGTTTTTAAAGAAACATTTAGTGGTTTAATAGGGCCTGGGACTGCAAGCTGTTGAGCGCCCTCCACTCTTCCACAGGAGGGCGTTCAGTATCCCACATGAAGGCACTTTACCCTTTGCTGGTTCAAGCCTTCAGTCTTTTGCCAATATGGGTATTTGAGGCTCTCAGCCAGTGAATGCTTTTGTGTGTGTGTGCGTGAGAGGGGGAAAGAGGTTAGTCTTGAATGGTTCATTTATTAAGAGCTTGCTGAAAGCTGAACCTAAAGCTGTATGTTCAGTATAACATGCAGAGGCATCTTCATAATTAGATCAAACTTCTGCTTTCAATTGGAGTTGAAACTGAATGTCCTCTGGTTTTGTTAGACAAATCTATGGATTTGATGACTTACAATGTCCTCTCACTTCAAACTTAAAGTACTCCATTTTTCTCATATAAGCATATGTCTTTATACTAATGCTTGTTGCTTCATTCCCTTGAAGTCCTCTGTCTCCACAGTAATCTAGGAATATTTGTGTGCCAAACAGTTTAGAGTTTTTGCACAAAAAGACTTGCAAATATACAAAACCTTTGAGCCATTATATAAAGAGTACATTGAGCAAACTTATTTTCAAATATTTACAGATTCAGATTTAATATACCATGGACATTTTAAAATACAAATATATATTCATTCCATTGTATGTGCTTTATAAAATGAAACACGCTGTCTTAATGTTCTAAGTATCAGCATTATTATTTTGTTTGTAAATAACCTCATACTAACCTCTGACAAATTTTAAGTGTTTTAAAAATATATAGTTAAGGGTACATTATTTTCTTAGAATCGTAGGACTGGAAGGGACCACAAAGGGTCCTCTAGTCTAGTCCCCTGTACTGAGGCAGGACTAAGTATTGTCTAGACCAGGGGTAGGCAACCTATGGCACATGAGCCAAAGGCAGCATACGAGCTGATTTTTCAGTGACACGCTGCCTGGGCCCTGGACACCAGTCTTAGGGGGCTTTGTGTTTTAATTTAATTTTAAATGAAGCTTCTTAAACATTTTAAAAACCTTATTTACTTTACATACAACAATAGTTCAGTTACATATTATAGACTTACAGAAAGAGACCTTCTAAAAACATTAAAATGTGTTACTGGCACACACAACCTTAAATTAGAGTGAATAAGTGAAGACTTGGCACATCACTTCTGAAAGGTTGCTGCCCCCTGGTCTAGACCATCCCTGACAGGTAGCTGTCTAACCTGCTCTTAAAAATTTCCACTGATGAAGATTCTAAAACCTCCATAGGCTATTTATTCCAGTACTTAACTACCCTGAGAGTTAGGAAGTTTTTCCCAATGTTCAACCTAAACCACCCTTGCTGCAATTTAAGCTCACTGATTGTTTTTCAGCCCTCAGAGGTTAAAATTTTTTTCTACTTCCTCCTTATAACAACCTTTTATATACTTGAAAACTGTTAGCATGTTCCCCCTCAGCCTTCTTTTCTACAGACTACACAAGGCCAATTTTTTCAATATTCCTAATCGGTCATGTTTTCTAGACCTATAATCATTTTTGTTGCTCTTCTCTGGGCTTTCTCTAATGTGGCGCCCTGAACTAGACACAGTACTCCACTTGAGTCCTAATCATTGTGGAATCAAGTTCAATGAATTGCTTCTCACGTCTTGGTTACAACACTCCTAATACATCCCAGAATGATGTTTGCTTTTTTTTGCAACAGTGTTACACTGTTGACTCATAGTTAGCTTGTGATCCACTGTGACCTCCAGATCCCCAAACAAGTTGATAAGGTAAAACCTGACTTGATGTTAATATTTCAATTTCTGTATTGACAACCTTAAGCATTCAAAATGTGTTAGCACCCCCTCCGCCCCAAGTAATGAATTATTAAGGATTTATTTGCCTTCTAATTTTTTTGAACTTCTAGGGTGCAATCAAATTATGTGTTCATGCTTTTCTACAGAACCAGGAGGGCTAGAAACTTAATTTATTTTAATGAAAGCTGAGATTAACACACATTCACACAACTCCAGGAGCTGGGACTCTCAGGAAACATACACCAAATATGACCCTTCCTTTAAAACCCCAAGAGTTTGGCAATACATTCATATAAGGCACGTATAAGGATCACACAGTTCATAAACTCTCATACTGCCCAACAAACCATGTTGTTAATAAAGCAAGCGTTACTATTTAACTCTATGGTAAAATGAAAGTTTATAACGTAATGCATTTTATGTACATACAGTACTATCTCTAGTGCATAATATTTCAAAACATTTTAGTGTCTGTTTCCAATGGTAATTATTAATGCACGGTAACATAGAAAAGTCAAACTTTGCATCAGATTTCCTTTGTGACTGCTACTTATTGTGTGAAATTTTATAGCGATCTGTTATCAAACCTCTTGGTCAAGCAAGTAAACATAACAGTATTAATGGTCATATGGTTCTTATTGTCAGTGTTGTTTGGGCCAAACATTTTTTTATTAGGTGGGAAGAGTAGTTTTGACATTACAATCCACTGACGACATTTTCATGGCAGGATAGAGAATATGCAGAAAGCAACAGAAATGGTGTGAAGGACTTCTTTTGTTTGATATATTGTAGGAAAGACTTTGGATTAAAAATTAGATCATAACACTAGATCAGACATTCAACATGAGACAATATGGTGCAAGAGGAAAGGAAGTAGAAATGTGATATGGTTGGCAATAAGATACTAGAAAGAAATATATTCTTGCTAAAGAGTAGTGAAGTTAGTCCTGCTCTCCCCCCCCCTCTTTGTTTGTTAAAGCATTCAGAAATAGTGAACACTGCAGATTAGTTTCCAATGTTGGCTTCCATTCTGAGAAAGTGGCTTGGAAAATATTCTCCAAAGATTTCATTAGTAGTAGAAATAACCATTTAATGAGAACTTTGCATATGTTCTGACCCTGCTGTCATGTACAGAGGGAGGAGGGGAATTTACCCACAGGATGTTGTAAAATTGGTAGCTCAAACTGTCTCAGTTTTGGAACCTTATGTTGTATTATTTACCTGTGCAGAATTCATATTAATAGAGGAGTTAATCTCTTACTGCTTGAAACTGGGATTTGTAATCTAATATGTAGTGTTGTTAATAGTGGACATTCCCAGCTTGATGGTGTCAAGATATTAGAAAACTAGGGAGAACTACTTACTTATTAACGTAGTAGTCAGGACTCATAGGTTCAATTTCTGGCTCTTCCACTGACATGTTGCATGAAATTGAACCAGTCGCATAGGTAAATTAGGCACAGATAGGCAAACTGTGTATAAAGGGGGTAAACTGATGCCACCCAAGAGGGATGCAGATCCTTTAAATCAATGCAATTTCAGATAATCCAAAATAAAAGAGCAAACAAAATATTTTGCTCTAACTTGTCTCACTTTTTCAGTTGGTCAAGACTTTCTCAAATACATTGCTTTTGGAATGAAAACTTTCTTGCTTGAGCCTTGCCTAACTGAATATTTTTATTTTGACAATTTTTGCAAAATCAGTTAATCACTTGAGTCTTTTTTGTTTGTAAAAACAGATGAGGCAATGTCATGAGCCCCTCCCTTGCTGGTGGGTGATCATAAGC
The DNA here is from genome assembly GCA_007922305.1 of Dermatemys mawii. Lineage (NCBI taxonomy): Eukaryota > Metazoa > Chordata > Testudines > Dermatemydidae > Dermatemys > Dermatemys mawii. Next base: position 49,296,815 of record ML677326.1, read on the forward strand.
AATAGCAAGACCTTCTCAGAAGGATTGCAGAATTTCTTCACATTCCAACTGAGGTAGTTCAGGATCCCAAACATAAGCTCTTGAACATTCTGTAGGCTGTGGTTTTCTCTTACGTGGTACTTCTGATTTAACAAAGCCATAGTGGAGCCTACTAGCAATCTGGCATGCATCTGTCACTTGCAGCCTATTCCCTAAGAGATCTGAGAAGAGGTACTTTGTTCCCACCAGAGGAGCAGAATATTTGTTTTCCCACCCCAACTCCTTAGTGATCTAGATTGAGCTGGTGCAAACAAGCCTACTCCTCATAACAAGCTAATCACCAGATCTTTCCTTCAAAGTTTCCCTGGGTATGGTGGACGTGGTATCATGCTCCACGATTCCTTTGTCATGAGATTTGGCTCCAGGCCCCTGTTCCCCAAAGAGGTTCAAACAACTGAAAAGGCTCTCTCTTCTTCAATAAGAAAATAGATGACTCCTTGCCTACGCTTAAGGACTCTTGCTCTACCCTCCACTATCTGGGGATATATAAATATATATGCACACATACATACTCTGCACCCTGGAGAAAATATTCTAGGCCTCCTCTGAGATTCCCTCCAGCGCTTCTATCTTTTTTTTCCAGAAAAGGACTCAGCATTTCCTGTGTGACAGACATTCAGCCCATCTGGCCTCTTCTCTTCAGTCCCAGAGAGTTATTTTGATGAGATGCACAAGAACCATCTCTACACTGCCTATTGCCATCCCATTCAGTGGCTGCCTGGCATCTTTTCTGCCAATAAGGCACCTTATCACGCTGGACAGATGCGTCCTGGATATTATATCAAATGGGTATATGTGAGAGTTACTGTTTGTCCCCTCTGGGTCCATTTCCAGGAGTCCCTTTCAGAGGATTCTCAAGGAGAAGATGGATTCCTTTCTCCAGCTGGGGGCAACAGAGCCCATCCTATGTTGTCATGAGAGCAATGTTTTATACTCAAGATACTTCCTTTCCATGAAGAAGAAAAGGAGGCTGAAGACCAATCCTGGACCTCAGACAGCTAAATGTCTCTATGGGCTGGTCTTCAGTACCCGCCAGATCGGCAGGTACTGATGGATCTGCTGGGGTTCGATTTATCGTGTCTCGTCTAGATGTGATAAATCGATCCCTAAAGGTGCTCCCCGTCAACTCCGGTACTCCAGCTCTCCGAGAGGCGCAAGTGGAGTCGACGGGGAAACCCTCTGCCGCTGTGAGGACGCCAGGTAAGTTGACCTAAGATACACCGACTCCAGCTACGCTATTCATGTAGCTGAAGTTGTGTACCTTAGGTTGACCACCCTCTTCCCTCCTTTCCCCCGCTAGTGTAGACCTGGCCTTAATGTCACTCAAAGTTTAAGATGACCAGCCTTGGCTCAATAATACCCTTTCTCAGCAAAAGTGACTGATTTGAGGCCTTCAGTTTGAAGGACACAATTTCATGTGAACATTCGCCCAGTTCACAGAAGATTCCTGCATTTCACCATAGGCCCAGAGCTCTTTCAGTACTAAGTGCTCCCCTTTGGCCTCTTGATAGCCCCCAGGGCCCATACGAAGATGCTTGTGGTGGCAGCGTCCGTGTACCTTTGCAGACAGGGCAATCTGATGTTTCCCTACTTGGATGATTGGCTGCTCACAGATCAATCAGACCAGGAAGTGCAAGCAGCAGCTACCTCCACATTACACCTTTGTCGTTCTTTGTGTGATGTGTGTATGGGTTGTGTACAAAAACTTACATATGCTTTCTGGAAATGTACTGGGAGGCAGTGCCATCCCTGTCCCCCTAAACAATGCCCATGTTAAAAAGTGTCACTTTTCACACAAACTTAGCACCACTTTGCCACACTTACTTTTGCGCAGCTGCTGCAGCCTTAAGGCTGTCAGCTGGAGCCCCACTGCACCCTCCGGGTGAGGGACTGAGGGACGGGTAGAAGGAGAGTATGGGCTGCCTCCCAGTGAGTGATTTGAGGCAGGGGAAGAGAGTCCATGCCAGGGTGGCAGGGCTCAGACTATCAGCCATGGTGGTGGAGGGGTCCAGCTGTCTCGTTTATCCTCTTCGCTCCTCCCCTGCCTCTCTGATGTAAACAATCCTTCTGCACCAGCCCCAGTCATCCATGGCTGACAGCTGGAACCTTTTTAAAAAAAAGAAAAACACAGCTCGCACCTCCCACTAGTTTGAGAACCAGTGCCATGAAACTGATAAGACAGACAACAAACAATGTAAGGAATGCAGTGTCTGCATAGACAGTGAGTTGCCCTAACCACATCAACATAAGCCCTATGCCTCTTGTGGAGATGGAATTATGTCAATTTAGTGAGGCACTTACATCAGTAGGACAAGGGTGAAGTGGTTACACTAATGTAATAGGTTGATGTAAAGCGTCTTAAGTCGACCTAAACTGTGTAGTATAGACCAGGCCTGAGATTCTTGGCATGGAAAAAATGCGTGCCTCGTAGCTGTACACTATCCAGGGTAATCTGTAATGTCAAAATGGCTGAGAACTTAAATACAGGACAGTGATAAACTCCAGAACCCAGAGATGATTCAGCGTGGTGACATTCTGAACAAAAGGATGTCTTAACCCTGCTTATAGCTGTTTCCATTACTTCACGCTGACTCTGCAGATATAATAGGTTTCAGATCCACAGAGTGGCATTCCTGGAATTCTATCTCTGTAATAAGTTGGTGGTCTTAGTCCTTTTCCTAGTCATCAGGTATCCGAACCACAAAATCCACTATTGTTCTTGATATTACTTAGCAGGGGGTATTCTGCCAGAACTGCCATCTAAATCATCTATCCAGTGTTTTATATTGCACACATTACTGCACTGCCCAGGGGCCTTGAATGTCTAGGGAGACTGAAATATACTCTAGTTTGCAAGACATTAAATACCCTCTTGATGTGTCCAGTATGAGAATTTAGACCTGTTCTTAAGAGCAGAGGCATGTTGGTGGAATGATACAGTGAAGCTGCTGCCTTTGCGATATCTGTGATTTAGAGAAATAGAGGACTTCGTTTTTTCATTTAGGAAGTCTGGCACTTAACTGTAAGAATGTTCTTATCTTTAATGTTATGAGTGTCTCTTGTGTATTCTCCGGGTAGGAGAATCATGCAGCAAAGCTGAGCAGTTCTGAAACCCTGAGGACTGAACTGCTCGGTTTTACTTCATGATTCTCCTGCCCTTAAGAGTGCACATGGCACTTGTATAGCCTTAAGAATGTTCCTATCTGTGCATGTAAACAATAAATGAGCTGTTTTATATTGGCAATTATACTCTAGAGAGTTGTGAAGCTGTGAGATATTGCCATACTTAGGATGGTTGAAGACCAAGTAGTTTCAGCCCTAGAGCTTCGTTGCCTACTATAGATGCTAGGAAATGGCAATGCTAATGTGCTTAATGATTTCATTCCTAATCAGCAGTCTGGTCAGAACAATTGACCTTCATTAATCTTGGTATTTCTGGTTTAATTTTTTTTCTTTTCCCTCTATAATGAACGAGTCAGGTTATTTGACTTTGAAAGAATGCAGGTAGTTACCTCTTAACACTTAGTTAATTTTAGATTAATTCATTTTGATGGACAGTATTATGAATATTTTTCTTCTACTTTCTAAAAATCCAGTGTGCCATGCTGAATTGAATGCCATTATGAACAAAAACTCAGCTGATGTGAAAGGCTGCAGCATGTATGTTGCCTTGTTTCCATGTAATGAATGTGCAAAGCTCATCATCCAGGCAGGTAAGGAGCAACGGTGCCAGCTTGATTTGTCAGAGTTGCAGCACTGCTTGCTCATCAGTACCTTATAACAGATTTATTTGCTTTTAAATTGCTGTTGTTTAGATCTAAATTAATTGCACTATCAACTTCATAAGATACTTCTTGTGTTTTTGCATTTGAGTGGTGCCAAGTTTTTCCAGTGCTAATTGCATCCTCTGTGATTCTTAGCGTGTTTTTAATTTAGGTTTACTTCTTAGACCGGGAGCTGCCAAAGAACAGCACAGACATTGCATAACATTACTGTCAGTTTACTGTGCTCTGACACACAGAATAGAGTATGGGGAAAAGAAAGAAACTTCTGCCTGACACTAGTCTGCTGGGAGTATATACATGAAATTTTAATTTGAATGTAATACATGGTAGATATTTTAAAATCTTAAAATATCTTTGCTCATAAATGTCATAAGACTTCTATGATCCTACTTTAATTAGATCTTTCATTACAATTGTTATAAATCTACACCACTGCAGGAAGTGTGCTGGCTTGAATGTTTTGCCTTTTTTCAGATTATTAGGTGTAACTGCGGTAGACTTTGGTTCCATAAAACTCCCTGCGTATGTTCCTATAACTCTTGAGTTAGCAAAATGTGTGTTTATAAAGGGATTATCTCTTGAGAGAGCAGAAGGTGAAAGTTAATGGGAAGACATTTACCAGGTATAGGGATTCCAGGACTGACTGAACTATAGTCAGACTTCATGTAGTGAAATCTCATCAAATTCTGGGAGGATGTAAAATGTGGATGAAGATACCCAAAGTAGAACCCTGCGTCCTGCCATTGGTCCACCTTCCTATACGTATTCAGGAAGATCAGAGAATTTTGGTGTTGGGGATGCTAGAAGATACATCTTTTGATGTATTACTTGGGTATGATATATTGTAAGCTTAAACCAATAGATTGGTATCAGGCACTGCCAGTTGGCCATAAGAGTGAGTGAAGGTGTCATCCAAAATCTGGATGGAGAGGAGAGGTATAATTTCCACCTACTTGTGACAATAGGGGCAGGCTCTTAAGGTGAAGCTACATGTGCAGCATCTATGAACAAGGTGTATAAAGTGGAAGTTGAGGAAGGACCACTATCCATTTCTGCATGGGAGATGAGTCACACAGGCCCACATGTAAATTCGCTGAAGCCTGACTGTGACTAGGGAAGCTAGCTCACTGCATACCCTTTCCAAGGAAACTGAGACAGAGCTGAGCATTGCTGTAGCCAAAATCACAAGTAGAAGTGGGTGAAACTAAGTCATAGGTGAAAAGTGTCGTATATCCAAACTTCATTGAGAGAAGGGACACTGAGACTGGTAAAGAATGCTGCTAACCATACGGTACCCCCCAGCGCAGGAGGGAGAGGGAAGGACATTTGTTCCTTCATCTATAACTGCATAATGATTTATAAAAATGTAAATGGACTTGCAGACATGAGGAAGCGCTGGTTGCCTCACCTCAGCACGTGAGGGGAAAAGGGGGACTCCACACCCATCATATAGTGCAAACCCGGGGGGCAAGGATGCAGTCCACTTCCTCTCCTCACCATGGAATCCAGGGCCCACAGAGAGACCAGGAGGGGGCAGAGTATCTGCGACATTGATGACCAGGATTCTAGAAGAACCTAATTAATCCACAGTTTCTGCATTCTGAACTTTACAGAGATTGAAACTGGGGTGAAAAAGAACTAATGGTGTTTGCATCCAGACCAAAGTGTACTCATTTGTGACCCCAAAATAAGATTCCATTCAGATTTGCAGCTCTTCACAATATGGTTGTTCATTTTCTTTCGTGTGTGCTTTGATCAGTAGTTAAATAGTTAAGTGTTATCATAATTAGGGAAGCATTTTAATAGAGAGAGTGTGGTACCCACTGAAAAATTTGTAATCACTCCTGATTCTGCCTCTGATTTCTCCTCTGACGTATTTAAGAAAGAGAAGTTAATTAGAAGCTGGGGCACAGTCATATGTAGGGCATATATTTGAAAAATAGGGAATTTTTGAAAAAGGTCTGGAGACTCGAGACTGTAAGTTGCTGCCTGGCTTAATTGTGATGACTCATGTTGGTTTGTACAAAGGCTCAGTGAAAAATTTCCATCAAAATTGTTCTTGATGGAAAACTGAGTTTTCAACTAAATTAATATTTTCACAGAAAGTGCATGCTTTCCATGGGTAAATGTCAGCTCTTTGTTTCAAAACAAAACAAAAAAAAAATACCCATATACTTTTCAATTTTTGGCTGAAATTTCTCAGTTTTCAGTTTTTTCATGGAGAATTTCAATTTATTTTCACCAAAAAATTTCCAGGAGGAGGCTATTTTCTGAACAGCTATATATTGTACTGCTCCATTCGTAGGGTACACTTTTTATAATACATTTTCCTATGATGTGGTACCTAGAGTGTATGGATAGGTACCCTTTTTAGCCTTGTATAAATCTAAATGATTTTCCCCTACCATATTTATTTCTGCTTGTAATTGTAGCATGTCTTTTGATGATCTATTTCTAGGTATAAAAGAAGTTATTTTTATGTCTGACAAATACCATGATAGCCCTGAAATGACAGCTGCCCGGCGCCTGTTTGATTTATCTGGAATTATATACAGGTAAGACATAGAGCCTTGACTGGTGGGGGTGGTTGACTTGTAAATGTGAAAATGAAGAAATTGGGGTATGAGGAAGACAACCTTTAGGCAAAAACTCCATCTGTAAGACGTGTGTTGCTCCCCACACAGTGAGAATTGGCTGTCTCTAGTCAATCCACTCGCCGCTGTGGCCTACTGTAGCCTTCAGTCTAGCCCCTCACCTCAAGAGGTAAACTGCGATCTGAATACTGGCCACCCACTCTGTGACAAGTGAAGGAATGGGGTGGGGGGGCGTGTCTGGGCCAACTTGCTACTCCAGTCCCCAATCCAGGGACACTTTAGCTGGCGACCATGCGTTGTTGCACTTCCAGTTCCCACTACCTATTTCCCTGGGCCACTTCCCCATAGCCCTAGCACTTTCCCGGCACTTTGTATCAGGGCCTCTGTCTGGCAGCCCTGACTGGAGCTTCCTATTGTCCCCTGACCTGCCCAGCACTGCTCTATCTAAGGCACACCTTTAAGACAGCCAGTCCTTCTCTCTTGCAGTCCAGGGAGAGACTTGCCCTTCTCTGTTGAGCAGCCCTTCTTATATGACCCTCCCTGGCTCTGATTGGCTGCTCCAAAAAACTTTCTGCTGATTGGCTCTCTACATGCCTTCCTCCCATTGGATGGGTTTTGCACAGCCTCCCTGAAGACGGCTTTAACTCCCCATCTGCCTGTGTTGGGCACCTGCCCCACCACACAGTAACATAGGGTGAGAAGTTCTCATAATCATTTATCAGTCCCTAACACCATCTGGTCTTCTGCAGTCTACTTTCTTAAAGGAAAAGAATAAAACCTGGAATATCTGTCCTGAAGTAATGAGAATCTGAATGATCTGTTAGAGTAGTTTTTTTAAGAGCAGTGACAGAGATATCTCAAGACAATCTGTTTGACAGCTGGTTTGATACCAGTAACATGCTATGGGTGAGACTCATTACTCAGTCATGGGAAGACTTTAAAATTCCAAAAAGTTTTACAATATTAATATAAAACCTTCTTAAATTTTACAAATACAGCGATTCTGACACAGAAAATTTTACGATGAAAGCCATCTGCTGGGCTAAGAAACACCCATGAATCAGTACAGCAGTATTTGAAATTCACTTTTAAAGTCAGTGTATTTCCTGCCTCTAAAGCTACTTGGCTAAGTAAGGCATAAGTCATTCCTTTACAAGTGAAATTTTACCACAGTTTCCCCATGGTGAATGTTGTTACTTGCTTTTCAGACTGCTGGTCTGGATAAAATGGGCATCATAATCCTTAAAGGTTTCTGCAGTCAATAACATATCCTTTACTGTGTTTACTATGTTCACTTTTTTTATTGATTATTAAGGATACAGGTTGTACTTAACGAATCTCTGGAACTGAATTGTGAAGCCTAATGAGACACTAAATTTACACCATTTGCATAATCTTTGTTTATTCATAGATTGTAAATTATATATTCAGTCCCTAAATACCTTCCTTTCTAATTGCAAGTAGCAGATGCTCTAATGGTGTAAAAGGATGCATTTTGTAGCAATATTAATTTTGCAATTCTAAAGTTTGTAATTTTTAAATGATTCCTTCTTAACCAGTTTAGTTATTTCTTGCATCATGTGTAATGCAATCTATTCCCTTTGCTCAAAAACTATTGAAGTAAACTTTTAAAGTTTGCTGTGAAAAGAGGAAAAGATCAAATTTTGCAGAAAAACTGGTAACATGATGCCACCTCCTGCAGCTAAGTTGTTAGAAATCCTTTGACTCCTGGGTAATTTATGAACTCCAATAGCTGAAGAACATACAGACTAAACAACCCCATGTGTCTTTGTCTTAGTCTTTCTTGTCCGGGTTTTTCTCTGTATGGTGCACTATAATTGGCTCCTATAGAGAGAAAACACTAAGTGAATCCAAGGAAATTTTTTTCTTCAAAAAATGAAGTTGGAACCAAAGCAAACAAAATATTTAACTACTCACTGGCTAATGTCTATCCATTTATTTTTTTTATTTTCAGGAAATTCAAACCGAAGTGCAATAAGATCATCATTGACTTTGATTCAATTAACAGCAGACTGAGTCAAAAGCCTCTGTGAGTTACGTCTCATTAAATCTCTAGAAGATTGTGATTATCCTTTTCTGAGAAGCTGCTAATGCCTTTCATCCTGAAGTTACACATAACTTTTTAATAGCCACTACAGTCAAACTAGACATCTGAAGTATGTAAGGCCTGAAGTTTTTCTCTGTCAGCCTTGTCATACAGAATCTACATCTAAACTTTTGGTTGTTGCATATTTTTCAAGCCTGCTTTAAAATCTAGAACTATATAAAGGAAACATAGTACTGCATATGTACTACAAGAAAATGGTTTTGATTCTTACTATGTCCATCTGCTCTTTTTATTCTTACTATGTCCATCATATGCTCTATTAAATGGAGTCAAAATCATTGTAGATAGTCAAACAGTAGTATTTGTTTTAAGCAATAGAATGCTGGAAGACCTCACTTACATATATAGATCTATCCTTATTGGATGCAGGAATCGAAATAGCTAATCCATATGAAGTTTAAGAGGAGATGTCCATGCAAATACTGATATTCTATCTACAGAAGCACTAGAATATTCTTATTAAAAAGTTACAATTAGATTAAAATATTGTGATGTCAAACTATACTGTTGCAATGTACTTTTATTTGCAAATGTGATAGTGATTTTTCTTTTCATTGCCCTCTTACATTGTAATATATGGCGTGTGTGTTTTTTAGTTTGGAGAATTTTCTGCGTTGGATTCAGATTATAGGATTTTTAAATTCTTTTTCCCAAGACACCTTGAATTTAATGGGGGCTAAGTGAATAAATCATTGGACTTTCACTTATGGGACCTTATTTGGAGTTTATTTTCTTGCTTAAAAGGAAGTTAAGTTAATTGGTCTAAGTTTCTACTAGACAATCCAACATGGTTCAATCTCGGAATTAACCTGTAAGGTAACTGAATCATTTCTTGTCCTCAGAGAGAAACAACAGATATTCAACCCATGTTGAGGTTGTCTATGCCAAAAGTAGTAATTGTGGTTTTAGCTTGTTTCTTAATGCTGGCACAGTCCTTCATTTTCACAAATGTTGCCTAAAATAATATCCTTTTTAATTTTATGTTGAAGTTTGGGAATAGATTTGAGTGCCTTTTCTTTAATTTGATCTTTTTAAAAATTAAATATGCTTAATGGCTTTGTTTAGAAGATGTTTTTATCTCAGAGGTAATCATATTTTTTTAAAAAATATGGTGTTATTTCAGTAAGCTTTTGTTGTTTCTGTGAAGGCTTTCTGTTCCATTCTTTGGGACATTATGTAATTTGGCTTCCTACCAGTACTATTAAAGTATTATTAAAATCTGCTATGCTGAAGTAGACTCATTATTATAATATTACAGCATGTGCTAGACTCCAGAGTGCTGCTGTTTTTGCAATCATATGCAAAGCATATTTTGTACATTTGTGATGTCATTTCATAAAGCATAATGTTTAAAGATCACTTGGTGTAATGGTAAAATGTCGGTCTTTGTGACTTTTCTCCTTATTCTCTCCAACTTCCATAATTGTTTCTCACCTGACATTTGGTCTGAAATCAAGAGATTTTTTGGTGCTGATTTTGAGGTGGATTGGACTGGAGTATTTGAGAATCTAAAAATTACTTTATTTTCCTACCCCCACCTCAGTTCTTAAACGGCTTATACTAGATGCTCCTTATTTATCTCAGTATGTCTGTAAGAGATCTAATGTAAAGGGGTATGTCCAAGTATGTCTGGGTTGATAAGTAAGGAAAAGTCTCTTGAACTGCAACAATTAATATTTAGATGTTAAAATGCAATTATTGAAAATATCAGTAACATAAGAACATAAGAGTGGCCATACTGGGTCAGACCAGAGGTCCATCCAGCCCAGTATCCCGTCTATCAACAGTGGCCAGTGCTAGGGGTCCTGGAGTGAGTGAACCTAACAGGTAATGCTGCAGTGATCTCCCTCCTGCCATCCATCACCCCCCTCTGACAAACAGAGTCTAGGAACACCGTTCCATACCCATCCTGGCTAGGAGTTCTCTGTACCTTATGAACAACATATTTATTGTTCTGTAGTGTCTGGATGGTGTCAAACAGAAAAGACGTAATACTGACAACATGATCTTTTAAAAAAAAAAAAAAAATTGTGCTCCATTTCAGAGTGAATAAATGGTCTGAAGAACGACTTTGTCTTGCGTGTCTTTTACAGTATCTGCTGTTACACCAGTTCATCCCTCCATTTTTAAAACAGAACATTTTGACATCGGTAAATTTAGTTGAGGAATAGATTAGTTTTTCATCGTGCATTTCTCAAAACATTTGACTCTGATCACCGTGTAATAGGATGGGAAGTTCTTGGGACCTCTGTAGGAGAATAGGCCTCTTTGACTGAGTCACTCTAATGTAAGATGCTAGAACCCTGTATAAAGCTTGTATAGTAATTTCAGCTTATTCGTGTTGACAGGTAGGTCTCATGAGCTCCAAGCCAGCTCAATATAAAAGGGGATAGAAATAGCAAAGGGCAGATTGGAAGGATGCTACAAAAGCCAAGCTGAAGAGAACTTAGTCTGAGAAGTTAATGTGCTGTTTTACAATAAAGGCAAACCCTAAAGAGGCATTTAGAGGCATCCATATCAAGTTTGTTTTGGATGAATGGATACTTGCTTGCAGTCCTTTAATCCCGAAGGAAATACATTTCTAAACACAACCTGAAATATCTCCTTTGACTTCCAAATAAAGAATAGTTGTGCTAATTATAAATCATATACTTCTGAGAGAATTCGGTGCAGAATTCATGTACCCTGCAGATTTTTTGTTTCCCCACAATTTACTAGATTTCAACAGGGAAGTCATGAGTCGTGTGCTCCCCCCGGCAGCAGTCCTGAATGGGCATGTAGTTTGGGGCATCAGGAGCAGCTGGGAGAGGTGTAAATTGCCACTTCAGAGGAGTGGGGCGGGGCAGGTGGTTTTGGGAATGTGTGTAAGATCCTGTCCCTCTTGCTTGCCGTTGCAGTGCACCTGGCATGGAGGGGCAGGACGCTGGGATATTTCTGGGACGGGCCTGGCCCTTGTGCTGCGTCAGGGTCAGGTGCAGCCTCACCGCCAAGTCCATGTCTCATGGGGGGGGCTGCTCCTGTGCGTGCCCCTTGCCCCATTGCTGCACCTATTCTGCAAAGAAGTGTGAGGCTGACCCAATAAGCTATGGGGAAGCCATAGGGAGCTTCGGCTAGGTGTGCCATTTAGGGAGGCCAGGGGGTCTGCACATGGCCGCAGCTGCAGGTGAGCTCTTACCTGCAGTGTCATTCAGACAGGTCCCCTCCTCCAGGAGCCAGGGTGCTTCGGCCTGGCTCCTGCAGTCCGTTTCCTCCATTGCACTAGGGCCTCTGGGGGTGGGGCAGGCAAGGAAGGGGTCAGTCAGGGTGGGAGGGGTGAGTACAAGGGCCCCAGTGGTGGTGGTGGGGGAAGTGGCTAAGGGGGTGTGAGTTCAGGGGCTCGAGTGGTGGTAGTGGTTCTGGGGGAAGCAGAGGATCCCTACTAGTAGTGGAGGAAGCAGAGAGGCCCCAGTTGGGAGGTTGGAGCTGGGGGAGAGTTGGGCAAAGGGAGTTAATCTTCAGGGGAAAGATGAGGCGAGGGCATAGGGCTGTGCCTTGAGAGAGAGTGAGTCCCTGGGGCAACAATCTTGAGTGAGGGAAAGCTGAAGAAGGGGCAATAGGAGGAGCTAAGGGGGCTTTTGGATCTGTTTGCCCTCAAAGAATCAGGGACCAACCATCTTCTCCCTGGGAAGAGACTGGGGACAGACCCCACTAAGCTAAAACATTCTCTCATCAGACTAATCTGCTCTCTGCCTTTCTGCACTTCTCTCCTATTTTAGGGGAATTTATTCCTTAATCCTGCAGTGAGGATCCATGTGGGCGCAGAGGGTTTTTTAACATTCTGTTCCTGGGGGGGATCTCTTTTGAAGTTGTCTGTATTGTTATGGCCATACTTGCTGACAAGTATTTTGAAATAAATTACCAGAATAATTGAAACGGACATGATTATATTGTTGTTTTGACAAATAACAAGCAGAATTTTAAAAAATTGTACACAGAATGTTTAATTTTTTGGCACAGAATTCCCCCAGGAATAAACTGCATTTCTTCTACCAAGCTCCAAATGTGTCGTACTTCACGTTAGTATATTGGAAAAAACTCTGGCAGTCATTCATACTCAATATAAGGAAACTTTGTAGAATCAAAGTTTCACTTCCAAAATCTTTTCAATACTAAGTATATAGTGCTCCAGAGCTGTGGAGTTAAAAACATTGCATAGTGGTGTTTGAAGGATCCTATATGTAAAGTTCTGTTACCTACAAGTCTTCTTACAATGAATCGTAAAGGGTTAAATATTTCAAGTCATGCAAGCTACTAGAAATTGAGTAAGATGCTCATCCCCGCAGCAGCCTCTTTACATCACTTTTTCCTTGAGTAAAGGAAAATTCAGGGGGGTGGCCAGGTGATCCCCAGTATGGAGCAGTGGCAAGGTGCTGGACTTCATCAGTGTTTGGGGTGGGGAGAAGCTGCGCTCCTGCAAGGGACATGATGGAAAGGGGCCATGATGCAGTGCAGGATTAAAGTGAAGGAGCTGCGGAATGCCTACCTCAAAGCCCGCGAGGCAACCAGCCGCTCCAGTGGTGCCCCCATGACCTGCCATTTCTACAAAGAGCTGGACTCAATACTTGGGAGCAACCCCAACTCCATTCGAGACCACCGTGGACACTTTAGTGGCCAGTTCATCAAGGCAGGAGGAGGAAGAGGAAAGCGGGAGCGAAGGTGCTAAGGAGGAGGATGGCACCCCGGAATCTCTAGATGCATGCAGCTAAGAGCTGTTCTCACGTCAGGAAGAAGGTAGCCAGTCGCGGTGGGCGGTGCTTGGGGGAAGGACAAACACCAGAGGAAGTTCCTGGTAAGTGGCTTTTATTTTGGGAAGGAAGTTATTCGGTGCAGGCTCTTGGGGCAAGGAGGTTAGGGCTGCATACATGCCTAGATGTGGAATAGGGCGTTGATGTGCTCTCTCCCATAGCAGTAATCGGCCTCAGCCATCTTACCAAAGGTCTTATCCAGAACTTGGGCAATGCGTTTGTGTCAGGCTAACATGTCCACACCACTGTGCCGTGAGGACGGGGAAACCATTGCTACACACATGCAAGTTATATATGGGCAATGTGGAAGTTGCGTTGTATTAGAAGATCCTCCCCCCCCCCCACTTTGCTTCCTAGAACTCCTGTGGAAAATGTTGGGACAATGTTTAGCATAGTGGCTTCCTGTAAATGTTGGCTCTCCCCAAGGCACAGAAACCCAGAGGACAGTATGACCATGAAACAATCAGTCCCCACTTGACCTTGTGCTTACTCACCATTTTGGGGCTCCCGTGGGTTATGTGCACTTGCTTTGAGATGGGCAAGTTATGCTATTGAGTAGACTGTGCTTGCCTAAAGTATGGGGGAATCATTGCTCTGTCTGGTGTGAACAATGCTGCCTCTGTTAAGTGTTGCATTTTGCCTTTACAGATGCAGCTTGAGATCTCAGCTGTCTGTGTTATCACTGGCCACAAGGCTGCAAAGGATTAGGAAGAGGCCACATAAAAACAAAGACAACATGCTGCATGAAGTAATGTGGCAGTCACTTAATGAGAATCTAAAAGTGCAGGAGTGGAAGGAGAGTGAAAGGAGGATCTGCCAGAAGAATGCGAAGTGTCTGCACAAAAGTACAGAGCTCCAGCAATAAAGCATGGGTCGGCTGATAATCATCATGCAGTGCCAAGCTGACTGGATCCACGCACCTGTAGCCATGCAGGTGGAGCACTACTGTGCCTGCCCTCCCCTGTAGCCCTTCTCCCAAAACTCTTTCCCTTGTACCCCCATGTCACCTCCACCCACTTTCCCCAATATCCTGGTTTTTATCACCACCAGCTGCCTCCAACACCTGTAGTTTCATCACCCTGCCCTGAAAAATGACCCTTACCCACTGCACTCAACCACCATCACCAGGCATTATATCCACCTGTAGTGCAGCACTCATTGCACAGCACTCCAGACAGGAAGGCTGGGTATGATAACAGGACATACCCAAATCTGTGATTTGTTCTGTTCCCCAACCCACTCCCTTGCTCTTACTGTTTCCCAAGCAGTTGTGTTTCTTTTCAGTAAATGAATTTTCTTTTAAATAAATGGATTTTTTTGGCTTTGAAAACGTTCTTTATTATTGCATAAAGTAAAAGATACCTTAGCCCAGAAAAGCAACAGGCACTGGGAAGAAGTGTTCTGTGGGATAGCTGCCCATAATGCACCACTCCCAGTGCCACTGCAAGTGCCACAAATGTGGCCACGTAGCTGTCAGTGTGGACACACTGGAGCACTTTCTCTACTGCGCTCTCCAAAGGCTGATTTAACTCAGTGTGCTACATCTGCTAGTGTAGCCATGCCCTTAAAATCAGCCTCTCTTTTAGGTGCAGCACGGTAGCGCTAATATTCCAATAAGGCGTAATCCATAGCAGAATTTTCCATCTTCAAAGTGCTGTATAAGACTTACTTCTCACAATAATCCTGTGAGTAAAAAAGTATTATCCCTATTCTGCTGTTGGGGAACTGAGTTACATCAAGTGACCTAAATTGAGCCAGAGAACAAGTCACTGGAAGATGAGAAATCAGAGTTTTTGATTATTGGTCCAAGCATCTGTGGAACTGTGAGGCTGTTACATGAAATGTGAATAAAGGAACTTTTCAACTTTACAGTAGGTAATTATTACAACAGGTGTAACATTTCACAGCTGAGGAGAATCACACATTTCTCTTTCAGAAGGCAGTGAATCCTTTGAGTGTTTGTTTTTTCTCTAGTCTCACTGCTCCTTTTTTTACACAAGCCCAGCTTTAGTCAGACTGCACTTTACAACCCCACACTTGATTGTTTTATTTATTTACTTTTCCATTTGCACCTGTCTCAAACTTTCAGTGCATATTGTGCCAAAGATATACAACTCGGTAGATACCTTCCTGACCACAAGCAAGACTCTGATTGTAACCTGCCTCCTCTTACTACCAAGTCCCCCTGGAAAAAACCTAGTGCGACAGGTAAGTCCTAATAGTATGTCCTGTAATGGAAGTCCTGTAGTGTGTCATGAAGGTTGCCAAATCTAGGCTCAGGAAGCCAGAATAGCAAGCAAGTTCCAAAGCCAAGGACTCCCCCTTCTGTCAGCTCCACTCCCATCTAAACCGTGGAGCTGCTACTTCAAGCACCTTAGCTCAGGGATGGCCAAACATACTGACTTTTGGTGCTGCATATAGCAACCTTCAGAAGTTCAAGAGCTGGGGCTAAGGGTTTCTGCCCAGCAGGGTTTGGGGGTCTTAGGGCTTCAGCAGGAGAAGGGCTGAAGTCCTGAGCCCCAGCAGGTGCTTCTGGTGGGGCTGAAGCCCTGAGACCCCTCCCCGCTGGGCTGAAGTCTCTAGCCCCACCATCCTGCCACAGGGCAGAAGCCCTGAGTGTCCCTAAACAGTCAGATAGGCAGAGAATGTGGGAGTGGGGGGCTCTGTGAGCTGCACTTTAAGTGTAAAAGAGATACAATTTGGTCACCCCTGCCTTAGTTAATAGTAGCTTCAGCAGTGTTGGCGGGAAAGTGAGAGAGTCGTTCAAGTGAATAGGATAAAATGCATTTTGGGCATATAGGTTAAAACCTATAACCACTTAAGTTTTCATTGTAAATACTTCCCTCACATGCACACCGTGAAACTGTGGGGGGCGGGGTGGATCTAAGAAACCTGCAATATCCTATTTTCAAAGTCTCACCAAGAAAGGGGAGGGTGGTGGTTTTTCATAGTATGGCTTGTTGTACTGCAACAGTAATCTTCACAGAAGTGGTTTTGGTTGTGTAATAATGTCACTTTATTGCTTTATGTACTAGAAAGACTTTATAAACACACTTGAGAGAGGTATTGTGGCCAAATGAGATTGCTGCTGGCACCAAAATGACCATTGTAATTGCAAGAAAAGGTTGGAAAGGCCCATTTTAGAGGTTCCTCAGGTACAATGCTCAGAATGAATGCTCTAACTCTGTGACAGCAGCTAATCAACTGCATCTTGCCAAGGGTTCTAATGTGATGAGAACAGGCTAGAAAAGAAGAGCTATAGCTGTTGGACTCAGTCCTTACAGTAGTGTGTTGTAGTATCTTTCTTAAGGGGAATGAGACCAGGTGCAGAGTCCCTATCTGATCAAGGGTAAATAGCAGGCTAATTCTCTACTTGATCTCTTACAGGTGTACAGGGTGGGGACTGAGGACTGAAGGAGACACAGAATATAAGAAATAAGGGGGAAAAGCCCACCTGGTTGGCAAACAACCAGAGGTCTGTGAAGAGGCAGAGTGCTGTACTCAGTTGCTAGAAGGCTATTTTGTTAACCCAAATGGGGTTTTCTGTTTTCTTCTCTTATGGGTACCCATAATATGACTCAAGAATAAAGCCTGGAAGATTACCACAGCTGGTAAGGACTTTCTAGCTTGCTACTGTCTCTGTCTACTTACAGGTAAGAACAGGCTTCTACACAATTAGTGTCTTATTTTTCTTTCTGGGGGTGATGATCCAGAAGGTTTATTTTACAGAAACCTATTCTGGTGGGTTTCTAGGGTTCCACTTCCTTTGGAAGCCAGGTGTAATAATGAGCTTAATACAACTCTCCCGCCTGCAAACTCAGAATGGAGGTAAAATCTGTTTTTAGTCAAGTATTTTTCTTTCCAAAGCTGTTCTAAGATCTCAAACTCAGTTACAGAAAGGTGGGTGTCAGTGGGGTATGAGGAAGATAGATTCTCATTGCCATAGTAACCCCAGTTATAGTTTAAATTAATATGCCCTTTTGTAAAAGCTGAGTGTTTTTTTTCACTCCTCAAGCTCAGGGGAATTGAGAAGGGGCTGTAAGAGGAACTGGTGGTAAAATGTCTATGTATTACATTTTTATTCAGAGAAACAGTATCTCATTGGCATTTTCAGCTATGTTGTTAAATGGTGGTGAAGGCTTTAATGAAGCATATGGTTAATCAAAATATGTAAAAATGAAATGTTTGATATTTTGCTGGGGTAGGAGCTTAATCATGGCAGCTTAGTTCCTAAGGGTACTGATCTGCGGGAGGAGTGGAATTATGCTGTCCAGAAATGTTTTGAAGATGTCAGTGTTCCAGTTAATAGGGAGTATACTTTGAACTGGTTGCCTGTAGGGGAAGTATTCCAGAAGGAAGAAGTCTTGAGTAGCTTTGTGCCTTTAAGGCATGACTAGATAATTGTGCCATAATGGGACTATATCTGAGAGCAATGTTGCTGCCTGTCATCATCAATAAGTAACAATAAGGACACCATTTTTCCATGAACTGTTCAGCAGTGGGGCAGCTCTAAAAAGGAAAACACAAGCAAGAGAGCAATTTAATTATGCTGACTTGTTTTGTGCTAGATTTTCAGGGGGAAGGCAAGAGTGGGGATGTGAGTGGACAGCTGCCAAATATTTTGTTTATGCTTAAGGACTCATAGAAAACCTGGTCTCAGCCAGTGTATTCCCACTGTCTGACTCCCCACAGAAGTGAGACTCAAGACAATCAAAATGGGATGGCTGCAGCTGCTTCCTAGTTGTTCGTATAATTTACTCTGCTGCTCTTTGTACCTTAGTTAGAATAAAACAAAGTCCTAAACAGAACAGCAATAATGTGCCCAATAAGCAGAATATGGATGATGATGATAATAAGAGACTACCACATATTACTTCCTGGGATATCATGGTCGTCCCGCCCCCTTTTTTAAGACAATGTGTGTTCCATTCCCTTCATCCAAGGGTTCAAAAGGTCTCAACACACCAAATTAAGAGAAATAGAGTATATTCAAGCCACCACTTTAATATATTGCAACTTATTTGACAAAAAGACTCGGACACATGTTTTAGCTGGTCTCAGTCATAATTCGGGTAACTCTTTTGTCAGTTTGTGTGAAAGCCTTTCTGTAGTGTGGTCTTTTCCCTGAAATATATAATCTGCTGTTACCCCTCATCAACAGACTGTTGGCTACCTAGAACTGATTAAGATTACAATTCTAATTCTGTGTTTTACACTAAGGCATTTTAATAATAGTACAAGAAATAAAGAACTTAATAACGATGAACTTGTATAATGTTTTATGGGATGGTTTTCATATTTCTTGGAAGAGCTATCAAATGTGACTAGAGAGAACTCCATAGTCAAAATCCAGGGTTAATGCACATATTTCCTTTAAAAAAAAAAAACACGCTGCATTTAGACAGTTATGTTTGGATTAGAATATTATGGTATTGGCTTTTACTACGTAATCGGCTGTCGGGCAATAATCGGAATGCCAGTGTGGGGAGGACTGAGTTTCTACTATAAATCCTGAAAATCTGGCTTTATGGCTTTGTCCTTTCTGGTCTTTAAATCACATCTGACTGATAATGGGATATGATGCTTTAATTTTTACAGGAAGATTACTGGAATCTGTGGTGGCTCTTGTAAGGCTTAAAGCTGAACAAAATAATTTTTTGTGCGTTGATTTATAAAAAGTATGTAGTAGGATGTACTATACAATTATTCATTTTTTGTCCAGTCTCCTGCCTTTGACAGTAGTGTGTAGTTTACGACTTAGTACAGGGGTAGGTAACCTATGGCACATGTGCCAAAGGCAGCACACAAGCTGATTTTCAGTGGCACTCTCACTGCCCAGGTCCTGGCCACTGGTCTGGGAGGCTCTCCAGTTTAGTTTAATTTTAAATGAAGCTTCTTAAACATTTTAAAACCTTTTTTACTTTGCATACAACAATAGTTTAGTTCTATATTATAGACTTATAGAAAGAGACCTTCTGAAAACAGTAAAATGCATTACTGGCATGCAAAGTCTTAAATTAGAGTGAATAAATGAAGATTTGGCACACCACTTCTGAAAGGTTGCTGACCCCTGGCTTAGTAGAAGACAAATCCCAGCCTTCTTCCATAATAAGTTAATCCCTTATAACAGCGGGATTGTGCAATATTTTATGCCCCTATTCAGGATAGCACCGAAGTATGTGATTGTCTGATTGAAGACAATGGGACTGAAGTAAATACTTAAAATTAAGCAGTATTCAAGTGCATTCCTGAATTGGGGCCTATACAGAGATGGAAGCTAAATTCTTCCTTGACTCCAGAGATACTAGGTATGAAAAGAATAATTATAACCACCTTCACAGTAATGCCTTAGCAATAATGTAACATGTTCTGATTCAAGGCCCTGTCCACATGCTGGGGCTTAAGAGTGTTTCCTAAATTGTTTTAAAATGTGCTCTAAAAATTATATAAGTCTAACATGGCTAAGGCATTGTTTATCCAGTAAGGGGAAAAGCCACAGCTATTTTAGTTCATGATCTTGCCCCATGTATAGATTCTCAGAAAAGTCAGAGGGACTGTGTGCAGCATGGAGACCTTACCAGTCTAGTGGCTTTTAAACTAACTTCCTAGTCTAGAAAAGTGTTGTGTTTTTCTTTGAATCAAACCACTATCATTTAAAGATAAGGCATAGCGATCTCCAGTGGGCTGGCAAATTTAACTTGTTTTAGCCCAGTGTAGAAAAGACAGACCTATCCCAATGAATAAGATTCCATCATTCACATTAATGGAGGTTAGAACAGGGCACACGAAGACACAAATGTGTCTTTGCATTTCCTTATATTAAAGCAAATTACATTCTGAAGCATTTTATGTTTCCTCATGTATTTCTGCGTTTAAGACTTTTCAGTCTTGGTGCTTATAAACATATAAACCTGCTGTTCTCTCCTCTCTCTCCCACACACTTTACTGTCAAAGATACTTGTCAAAATGGTCCTATCTAAGGTACTTGCGTGTATCACCGACACCTCCCTTTTCCTTCACTCAGTGGCTGTATGGACTAGGAATGTAGGCAGTTTGGCTAGTTATGTTCTGATGTGAGCAGCAAGCATTGCAAAAGCGTGTCAACCTATATGGGTTGTCTGTTCCAATTTGGGGGAAAAAACCTTTGAAAGCTGCAGCAGAGCTTAGTGTCTGAAAAGGAAGCCTCTAAAAAGAGCCAAGAGCTGTATTTAAGGAAAACAGATTGAGACTTTATTGGGGGAGGGGCATTCTCAGACTTCAAGAAGTGCAAAGCTTATAATAAATAACAAATAAATACAGTTTAAAGATAAAGTTAAGTGTACTGAGGAATAGAGGAAAGGAGAGAAACTGCTGAAAGCTATACACGGAAGCTGAATCCAGGTTTTCAAATTCATCTAGGCAGAGATTACAAAATTACACCACACTCCTTAGTGTTCTTGTGGCCCAGAGCTGCAAACTATCAGTAGCACAACATGATTCTATTTGTGGTATCTGAGCATGATATTCACACTGAGTCTTCTGTGCCACAAGTGAGGGTGTGGAAACCTAATCCCTCTCCCTTCTGGCTGTTTTAGTGGTGTCCAACCCTTCTCAGCTAGTGAATCTCATCATGGTGCAGGAGCCTGCAAGCTGTCACTAGGTTTTGATATGGCTACCCTTTACCATGGTATTGAGCACTGTGAGGGAGGAGTAAAAGCAAGGTGGGAGGGAATCATGCTGGGCTTAATTAGCCTTTTCGTTGATTGCAGACAAATGTTACTTCAGTTACCACGTAGACATTTCAGCGTAATGTGCACTAGCCAAACAAGTTTAATCATAGTTAATGTAGAATTTGCTAGTGCTGCCTATGGGTGAAAAATGCAGTCCTGAAACTAATTCTTGTTGCCAAGACGGCTAATGCCATTTTGGGCTGTATAAATGGGAGCATTGCCAGCAGATCGAGGCATGTGATCATTCCTCTCTATTCAGCATTGGTGAGGCCTCATCTGGAGTACTGTGTCCAGTTTTGGGCCCATGCTACAAGAAGGATGTGGAAAAATTAGAAAGAGTCCAGAGAAGGGCAACAAAAATTATTAGGGGACTGGCGCACGTGACTTATGAAGAGAGGCTGAGGGAACTGGGATTGTTTAGTCTGCAGAAGAGAAGAATGAGCGGGGATTTGATAGCTGCTTTCAACTATCTGAACGGGGGTTCCAAAGAGGATGAATCTAGGCTGTTCTCAGCGGTAGCAGATAACAGAACAAGGAGTAATGGTCTCAAGTTGCAGTGAGGGAGGTTTAAGTTGAATAATAGGAAAAACTTTTTCGTTAGGAGCGTGGTTAAACACTGGAATGGGTTCCCTACGGAGGTGGTGGAATCTCCTTCCTTAGAGGTTTTTAAAATCAGGTTTGACAAAGCCCTGGCTGGATTGATTTAGTTGGGGATTGGTCCCGCTTTGAGCAGGGAGCTAGACTAGGTGACCTCCTGAGGTCCCTTCCAACCCTAGTATTCTATGATTCATTCAGGCTTGTCTAGGCATGACATCAAGGTTCCTCTGTGCTCTGGTGCTGTGGTTCCTCCTGCCTGCTCCACGAGTGAGGTCAGAGTAGTTATATCTAGAGGCAGGTGGAAGCAACCTGGGCAGAATGTTTTGAGCAACCCACAAAATACTGAGTAATTATTAAAGGGGCTATATCCCTTTTGCAGTATCTAAGAGATCTAATGTCAGAAATATTTGGAATCCCACCCTCACAAAAGCTTGCTTTTTAGAAATTGCTTTGAATCAAGGCTAAGCTTCTTCCTCAGAAGAGATGGGTTGTAGCAGCATTCAGAGAGGTGCTGAGCTGACATCCATAAGAGGTAGGAAATAGCCCATCCCCTTCTAGCTATGTGCATACATTGCCTAAATCACACAGGTATTAATCTGCCAACTACAAACATTTTAACTTAGCATCATCCTAAACATATTCTTTCCCTCTTCCTCACCGGAGAAGTTGTATCCTGCCTCTCTTCACTGCTATGCTATTTACCTGAGAGCAAGAGAGCTTTTCTTAAAGTGAAAAAATTGAATACATTTTAAATGATAGAACCACCATTTAAGACTCTAAATTAACAAACTATAGGGATAGGCTTAAAAACAACAAATTAATATACTCTTTGGAAGATGATAAAAACAAACAACCCTTTAAGACCAAGTTCTGTTCTTAAGGAGCAGAAGATGTTTCAAAGACTTTGGGCAGTATAAGCATTAGATGACTGGGGGGCTGTGAGGGGGTGGAGGCTGGGGTAAATAATGTGTGAATATTTCATCTCAAGAACAGTGACTCTCAGTGGTAGGAGCTGGTGAACTCTTAAAAAATAAAGGTCCAGTTTTCATAGAAAATTCCTCAGTTTGAAAGAGGCAAGGGAAGAAAAATGTGATAAATAGAACTGTTTCTGGTTGATAGTGTATTTCAAAATGCTTCTCAAGGCAGCAGTAGCTTCTTTATAATCCTGCACTTAGTGCATGCACACACTATTATAAAAGTTTTAGGTCAAACTATGATGAAGAAAGTGGCGTTTAAATAGTGTACATTGTTCTCCAGATGAAATATTCAAGGTTCTCCTTATGTAATATATTGGTGAGAACAGAGTTTGGTAACTTTATATAAAGTGAACATACTCTTTTCAAACACTAGACTGTAGAGGAGAGGTGAGTAGTTGTTTGTCTTTTTAGTACCACATTCTTTCTAAGCCTTCCATCCCCACTAAGTCAGTAAATACACTGCAGTCCTAAATCTCTCTCTCTGGGCTTAATGTGAGAAGGGGGATTGTACTCACAGGTGAGACACATGTCAGTTATGTACAGTCGAGTAATTCCCATTAACTTCAGTGTTGATGATTTAAATGCACAGCCCTGATTAACTGGCTATATTATACTATAACCCTTCCCATGCCCAACATGTCAGTAGTTTTCATCTTCTGCAAAGCAGCTTTCTGAACTAGTTGAAAGACCTAATGTCAGCCCAGATCATGCATGCAAGCTCATTACCCACCAGCCAGAGAGAAAACTGCTCACTCAGCAAAATAGTTTATCAAACTAAATAGAGAATTAGGGTATGTCTACACTTGTAGAGTTTTTGCAATGTAAGTGTCACTGGTTATAGGGAACTGGTAAAAGTAAAGCGCTGGTTCATGTACTAATTCAATTCCTCAGATGTCAGAGTGTTTACACTAGCAGCACTTCCATCGCTGATAAGAGCAGAGCTCTAGGGCAGCTATCCCAAAGTGCAGCTCTCTTGATAGGTGCGGGGGTGATCGGAAGGCACTCTCAGTGACCCAGGATGCATTGTTTCCTGTTTCTTGTTTCTTTTGTGGCATTTTGAAAAACCCCTTGTGTCTGGCTGCTTTCCCCCAGGCACAATTACAAGCAGGAATGGATCCTGCACTGTTGTCCTGTACTCTGATAGCTGTCACTTGCACATCGTGCTTGGCAGTGCAGCGGTTCTTAAACTTGAGAGGAGAGCTGCAGTCAGAGATGCCTGATGACCTAGCTGACACTGATGAAATAAGCAACATTCAATTGTTTTTGGCATTAACTGAGGTGCTGTGCACTGTGGAACGGTGTGTTTGGACTAGGTAAACTAGCTCGGAGTGGTGGGATGTAATCGTTATGCATGTCTGGGATGACAGCCAGTGGCTTCAAAACTTTTGGATGCGGAGAGCCACCTTCATGGAACTCTGTGTTGAGCTTTCCCCAGACTGGCGTTGTAAGGACATCGGACTGAAAGGGGCAATCACTGTAGAGAAGCGTGTGGCAATCGCATTGTGGAAGCTGGTGACTTCAGGCAGCTACTGGTCAGATGCAAACCAGTTTGGAGTGGGGAGATCGACCATCAGTGCTGTGGTAATTCACGTGTACAAGGCCATTAATCGCATCCAACTGCACAAGACCGTGACTCTTGGTAATGTGTGTGAAATTTTGGATGTCTTTGCAGAAATGGGCTTCCCTAATTGTGGTGGGGTGACAGATGGAATGCACATCCCTATTGAGTGTGTGTTTGATATTAATGCTGGATGGTCCAGAAAGGTGCATGACGCACGTATCTTTAAAAACACTGACCTGTACAGAAAGCTGCAAGCGGGGACTTTCTTTCCAGACCAGTGGATCACCTTTGGGGAAGTGGAAATGCCCATTGTGATCCTGGGAGACCCAGCTTACCCATTGATGCACGGCTCATGAAGCCATACACTGGAAACCTAGATGTGAGTAAGGAACGTTTCAACAACAGGCTGGGTAGGTACAGAATGGCTGTCGAATGTGTATTCGGCTGTTTGCAAGCATGCTGGAGATGTTTGTACAGTAGACTGGAAATGAGTGAGGATAATAGTCCAATGGTTATTGCAGCGTGCCGTACTTTATATAACATTTGTGAGGGGAAGGGTGAAAGATTTACTCATACATGGAACGTGGAGGCCAAATGTCTGGCGGCTGAGTTTCTGGTGCACAAGAACCCAGCAATGGCAAGGGAATGCAGGATTGGAGAATTATTGCATACACCATTCTGAAAAGGACTAGCACGAGGGGATGGCACCCAGCACACACACACAGCCACCTTAGTACTTTCTGTGCCCACAACTCGCTTTATGCATTGATAAAGCAAAGCAGCTTAGCAGAGCTCTGCCCTCTTGTCTCTGCCTCAGCAGACAGTGGCCGCTCACACTGGCTGGACACCTCCAGAGTGGAGAAGGGGTCCTGAGTGCATGCAGCAATGGGCTCCACAGCTTCCTCGGCATCCTCTTCATCTATGACCTCCTCCTAGCTAGGGCCTCCCTAGCTGAAGTATCCTCAGGGCTCTTTGCAATGGAGGTGAGGTCACCACTTAGGATTGCATCCAACTCACTGTAAAAACAGCAGCTTGTGAGTGCAGCACCAGACCGACAGTTTGCCTCTCTCATCTTGTGGTAAGTGTTCCTCAAATCCTTCATTTTCACTCTGCACTGCAGGGTGTCCCTGTTATCCCCCTTCTCCTGCATGCTGCGTGCAATCTGCTCATAGGTATTGAACTTCCTGTGGCTGGAACACAGCTGCCACTGCTCAGCCTCCTCTCCCCAAACACTGATCAAGTCCAGTAGCTCAGCATTGCTCCAAGCAGGGGATTGTTTGGTGCATGGAGCAGCCAGGGTCACCTGGGCAGATGAGCACTCACAACAGGAAATGGAGTTTCAAAGTCCCTGGAGCTTGCAGGGGAAGGGGCAAATATCCCTTTACCTGATGTCAAAGCAGCAGAGATGTTGGCCGCTTTTGGAACTGTGGGATATCCTTCAGAGGCCAAAAGATGGATTATACCGGTAGAACATGTCTTCACTTTAACAGTAGCGCAAAAAGAACAGCAGAAAGAGCTGTATGCCTCTTGTGAAGGTGGTTTTCTTTTTGCAGTGAAACTTCTGAGTTTCACTGCAAAAAGTAATTAACAAGTGGTGACACTCCTTCGGTTTTAGCGCAAAAAAGGGAGGTTTTGCGCTTTAAATGGTAAGTATAGACATACCCTTAGCCTTCTGAGCCATCACTGTGCTAAGTGAAGTCACCTCCCTCTGCACATCAGAGGTGAATGCATTTCCCAGTTACTGAATAAATCTGAATTGATATGGACAGATACAATACTTGCTATCTGACCTTTTGCCAGCACATTTTAATGCTTTAAACTCTGCATCACCCTCTACTGAACTGGGATGATATTTCAGTTTTCATATCTGCTCAGGCAAGACTGAAGATTCATTGCTCCAAATGGGCTTCCTGTCTGATATTTCTGCCTTATACATTATCAGTGTAACCCTGAGTAGAAGCATAGGTTGTTACAGTCTCTCTTGTAGATGGCAAATTTCCACTGCATATTTACAAATCCCATCTCTTGACAAAGAGCAGTATCTGGCGCATATTTTATTCCATGCAGAGTACATTTCTTTTATAACTTTCTTCACTGTCACTGTTCTGGAAACCTGGAGAACCTGCTACCTTCTAACTACCCTAGGAGTGCCTAATCCCCCTTATGATGTGTGCATGATCCAAACTACGTTTATGGCTAGACCGTATTGAGAGTGGTATTTCTCTCATCCGAATAAATTAATAACCTGTCTCAACTGGAAAAAAGCCTTTTAAAAATAACAGGAAGGTGGACAAGAAATTGCTGCGACCAGCTCCCAACATGAAATAATATCTGGTGCCCACCTCTATTATTTTTATTTAAAATTAAACTAGATTTTTTTTTCCCCTTAAATGTGGCATTAGGCAGCAACCCCATATTGATAAAGAGATGGTCTGGATGACCCAATGTAGGTCAGTTTTCTCCATCTTTAAAGTCTGATTCATCATGGCAACATGCTTAAAATTAACAAATATTTAAGGTTTTTTCTCCTTGTCAACAGAGAGCAGTGGTACAGATACCTACTAACTGGTACAATTCTTACCTAAGCAACTGTATAATTTTGGTCAGGTCTGCAGAGGTATTTGCATAAAATATCTTGTTTCATACAAAGCCTCATCACACTGCTACAATTAACGTTACCAGTATTTCCATTGTAATCCCCTATATTCAAAGTTTTGTAACTCTGCTGTATTAAAAACTTATTGCTGGCTGAAGTTAGACACTTCAAGTGTGAGCCCAGAACTGAACAACTGTATGTTTAGAATAGCCTTTTAAAATCTTTCCAAAATGTAGTACTAGGACCACTGCGAGGGTTTACATTCATAAATATCTAACCTGTGTTAAAATGCAGTTCTGAGAGTCTCACAGCATGATGCTGCTGAGTCGTGATGCAGCACCATGACACGGTGATGAAAAATGTCTCAAGGAGTATCATTGAGGTCAGAGCTTTGGTGCATTTTAACTGTTTTTATAAAATACTCAAATCACTTTTCAGTAGCATTGCTGAATATGTCAAGTAAATAATGTCCAATATGCATTTCGTACAGATTTGGAGCATACTGGCATTCATGCTTGGCAGCAGCCTTTACATCATGGATGATAAATGTTAGGATAATGTACCAAAGACAAGCACTTAAAGAGGGATTAACAAGCTCATTAATGTTTAGCAGGTAAATAATCTACACTCTTAAAAGCTCTGGACACACATTTGCATGAAACAACTACGACATTGTACCACTTCTGTCATCTGCCCCTCTAACACCTCCCTAGTCTTGTATGTAAACACCTCACCACAGTGGCTCTGCAGGTGGCGATACAATTTCTGGCAGAGTTCCCCAGCTTTTTTTGGCCTACTCTCTACCAGTCAGAGCTTCCTATTCAGTGTTTCAGGCATCAGTCCATGCTGGATCTTAGGCTGTTCCAAATTCTAACCTCATGAAATGGTTTTGGAGCAGCTCAAACTCAATTGTGACTTGAATCTTGCACAAATGATTAGGGGTGGCTAGTGGTGATACCCGTAGCTTTGGGCTACAGTATGTGTCTAGGACCCAGCATCCCAGAGCCTGGGCTTCAGCCGGAGCCCAGAAGTCTAAACCAGTGGTCGTCAAACTGGGGTGTGCACACCCCCAGGGGTGCGTGAGACCCCGACGCCACCGCCAATCCTGCCTGGAAGACTGCGGAAGTCCCGGGTGAGCTATTTTAGTACTGCCAAAATGCCACTGCAGAAAACGAAAGCTTTTGCTTTCTGCGACGGCATTTCGGTGGACACACCCCTGGGGGTGGGGGCGTGCAACTTTTTCCTCAGCAAGAAGGGGCCACCGAGGAAAAAGTTTGAAGACCCCTGGTCTACGCTACCCTACGCTGCTGGTCTACAATGAAACAGCCCCGCAGCCCAAACCCCACAGAGTCTGGCCAGTCACAGGTGTCTAATTGCAGTGTAGACATGCCTAATAAGAAGAAGCTAAGCCTGATGCTCTGTTGTTCACTTAGCCTCTTATGCATCTAAACAACAGTGTTGCAAAGTCAAAGAGGCAGAAACCAAAGGATTTAAGGGCCACATATCTTCCTTAACTTTGTTTCTGAGGGGAGTTTGTGAATGCTCCAGCAGGTATTGGAAACATTGGGAAACCCCTTTTTTAATTCTAAATTTGCAGTGGAACCTCGGTTGCTAGGCATGTGCTCAGATTGCCCAAAGCTGCTCTTATTTTAAGTTGGGGACGTGGCAGTGAAAGCAGTGTAGCCCTCAATATCCATAAGGTATATGCACTCACCTATGATTAACCTTACTTGGCCATTAAATGTCAGTTGCTGCGTACACATGGAGCTGAAAGAATATACATTTGTCAGTAAAAAGGTGAGCGAATGAAAGAAGTTGTGAAATGACATTTTTCAGAAGGGCTGTCTTATCTCAAGCACAGAGAAAAATTGCTTTCTGTAAGTCTTGGCCCAACCGAACAAAACATGCATTTCTTTCCAGTTGGGAAGCCATTCTCATCGACATAATGAAGGTATTGTAAGCTGTGACTTTTGCAAACTCTGATAGAACCAATCTGCAATCTTGACAGATATGATCTTTTCCTGGGTGCACTGTTCATTTACAGCACCAAGAGACCTCAATTAATTTACGAACGAGGACAGCAGACTGTGAACTCTTCAGCTCAGCCTAGGTGGAGATATCCCTGTCTGAATTTGTTCTGGTAATTTAAAAAAAGATTTATATTAAGCTTTTCTTTCATTTTGAGAGTAGATTAAAATTCTAATGGAAACCATTTGTATGCATTTGTTGAACTGAATAATATTTATTGCTGTGTAAAAATGGAGGGGAAGAGAGACTGAAATTCTGCAAAACTTTGCCAACAATGAAGTTAGTGAGGCAGGAGAAAGTAAGAAGAAAAAGCCAATTCAGAAAGGAAACACTTTGGTGAGTCTGCAGAAATCCTACTGCTTTACTGAAGTGTCATGAAAGGTAAGAAACATATTTTTAAATAAGAGGCTACCCCAGTGCACTTTCTGCTCTCTCTTCTTTCTCCCCCATTCCCTCCCCCCACCCCAATTCCCTTAACCCCAGGCTTTGAAATCTCTTTCAATGCTTAACTCGCTCTGGATTTGCATGTCTACCCTCCTTTCTGGAATTCATTCCCTATTTTTCTGTCTGACATTGAGCTTTCTGCACTTTAGGGTGAGTTGCAAAGCTTTTGTATTTACTTGGTGGGATTTTCAAATGCACAAAATGCTTTAGGAGCATAAGTCTCACTGAAAGTCTTGTGCTCCAAAGTCAATGGGACTTGCACTCCTGAGGGCTAGCCTACACACCAGTTTTTGTACAAGTATAACTACTTTGGCTAGAGGTGTGATTTTTTTATTATTATTTTTTTAAAACTGGAATAGTTAGATCAGTACAATCCCTAGTGTGGATGCAATTATGAAGGCATAGAGATGCTTTATACTGGCATAGCTTCTCTTTCCTGTACAGGAATAAACTGTATTTGTATAAATGCATCCACACTAGGAACGTTGTGCTGCTTTAATTATTCCAGTGTAATTTAAAGCAATACACCTTTTATGTATAGACAAGGCATGAGGTGCTCTCAAAATTCCCACCCTTGGACTTTTCCTGAGAAACACGCCTGAGGGCTGAGTATGCGATTTTTTTCAATGGGAGTTATTTGTGTTGGCTGGCATTGGCTCCATTGGTGAACTGGGTGTGTCTTTATAGTTCATAGTGCATGTCCATAGGTGACACATTTCGATTGCAAGCTCTTTTGGGCGAGGACTTTGTCTCCATATGTAAATGTAAAGAACCTGGAAAACTATTGGTGTTGTACAAATAAATGTATATAAACTAAAACAAATAATCATGATAGGGATTGGCCCTCAACCCTAATTAAAGCATTGATTTATTACAAGTACCCAAAGGAAGAAATATGAGAAGATGCGTAACACTACAGAAACAGGGTACCTGCAGACGGTGGGAAGGCGTGGGGGAAGAGGCCATCAACTGGAATGACTTGTGGACGTTCAAGAACAATGTAATCCATAGTTTTAAAGTATATTTTTCTTTTGAAACAGGGAGGTTACTACAGGCAAAAATAAAAAAAGTAGGAAATTCATCCAGACCTTTAATTATTTACAGATTTCTTAAGGCACTTTCCATGCCAAACACGTTAATTTTATTTAACACATTTATCAGTCTCTTTCATCATATGCACAGTTTGAAATAGTACATAGAAAAGTAATTAGACTCGACTCTTGGTCATAATAAAATCCAGTACCGTAAACAGAGAAGTAACCTGACATCCTAAAAACTCAAGGCCAGTCACAAACAGCAGATAAACTTTCTCAACCTTTAAGGGCTGATCAGACTGTGTTTGGAGCCAGCTTTCTGTGTCTTACTCACACTAAGTAATATCTTACTTGGTGAGTAATCCCCTTGAAGGTTTTCTTGATAGTTCATTGATCTCAACATGAGTAAGGGTGACAGATGATAAAACAGGAACCAGATTAATGATCTTTAAAATATCCCTTCATTACTGTGTAGACAATTTGGGCCAAACATTTTTAAATGGGTATATCTTTTAAATTGTATCTGTATTTAGGCACCTAAATAAAGTGATCTCATTCTTCAGATTGCCCTCTGAGAGGAGGAGGATGAATCAAGCCCAAACTCAGGGTCTGATTCTGATGCTATTAGTTCACGAGCAGCCCCGTTGATCTCAATGAGATCGTGCATCCCCTCGGCATGACTAGGGTGGCAGAATCGAGTCCTTGATGAATTACCAGCCAGCAAAATTGTCAAGGCTTTTCTTTTCTAGGCTGGCCTGTGACAAGTGCTTGCATAAATAATCATCCCCTCATTGTACGACTCTCTGAAGCATTAATTTTTTCCTGCTGTTTTTATCTCCACTCTTAAGTTTCACTGAACTGTACAATAAATTCCCTTTTTTGCAATACAATGCATTTCTCTCCCACATTCTTCTGTTGCCTTTAGGAATATCTGTTGACAAAGGCCTCACTAATGGAAATGCAAATTTCCTACCTGTCACAGAACACTTTCTGACATCAGTGGCACAGCAGTCAGAATGCCAATTCCACCCATGCCTGGGAGGAATTGGCAATCTTGTAATGTCACTGAAGCCAGTGGAAGTTGTTCCTGCTCACACCTGAGCTGAGTTTGATCCAGTGTGTGTGCTAGCATCATGGAGAGGGACCTTCTTCTAGGAAATGTTCAGGAGACAGAGATACGTTTATTCAACTCTGGGGTATAAATAAAAAACTGATTATATTTAAAGCCTTATTAGACATTGATTTATTCCAGTCATTCATCCATTTCCTGTTTAGTAATTTTGTTTTACTTTAATAGACAGCCAACTTCTCTCCATTTGCTAGTGACGCATTAGTGAGTCTGGCTCTGATAGTGTCCTATCTAATCTTATCTATCTAGGGTTGCATGAAACTATGTACATAAAACCATAGAAGGCACTTGCCTGTGTGAATTTAGCAGATTAAACAATCTCTTGCTTTACAGTCCCAATTTAAGCAAAGTGAATAACCTTTCAGTGGTTTAAAATGGAATTGCCTGAAGTCCTCAACTCATCCTTGGGCAGTGTGTATAGAATTGGGCAGCTGTGCTTGGGAAATGTTTAGGCTGCAACTGGAGAAGGAAAATAATGCTGAACTGGTAGAAAAGGTAACTTCCTCGCATTTAGGCAATGGAAGCTTTGGGAAGTTGCACTCGTCCTACTTTCCCTTTCCTTTAGAAAACCTCAGGTATTGCACGTGAAGAGCTTTGCTTCTGCATATTCTTACTGTTTTTTTCCGAGGGACCATAAGAATATTGGTGTCTAAGGCAGGGGTTCTTAAATTTCATTGCCCCGTGAGCCCCTTCTGACAACAAAAGTTACTACTTGACCCTATGAAGGAGGACTGAAGCCTGAGCCCTGCTACCCCGGGGAAGTCAGGAGGCAAAGCCCAGAGGTTCAGCCCAAGGCAGAGGGCCTGTAACCTGAGCCACACCACCAGCGCTGAAGCCTGACAACCATAGCGCATGGCTGAAGCCTTTGAGCTTTGGCCACAGGTAGTAGGGCTCAGGCTTAGGCTTAGGCTTTGGCTCCAGGTGGTGGGACTTGGGTTTTAGCTTTGGCACTGGGCAGTGGAGCTTGGGCTTCAGCTCTGTGCTCCGGCAAGTCTAATGCCAGCCCTGGGGTCTCAACCCACAGTTTGAAGTCAGCTGGTCTAAGGCAATACAATGGGTGGAATCCTGGCTGTGCTGAAGCCAGTGGCAGAAAAATGAGATGAAGCCTGAGTGAAAACGCTCCAGGGCTCAATCCTTGGTTTTCCCAAGTCAAAAGTGTGTGTGGAGGGAGAGGGAAGTGTCAGCAATAGTGGCAATATTTTTAAATGTACAAATCACACCATGCCAGCCACTCCTAAAGCACATGCTAGCATGTAGGAATGAGAAATAAAACAAAGGCTGATTAGTATCTTGTGACTCTTCTCCTCCCCGCTCCTGACACTCTCTTATTAACACCCACACACTTTTGAACACACAGGCACATGCAGCTCTTTTTTTTTTTTCTCCCCCACTCAGACTTCCTTGTACCTAGGGTGACCAGATAGCAAAAGTGAAAAAGCGGGACAGAGGTTGGAGAGTAATAGTCTATATAAGAAAGACCCCAAAATTGGGACTGTCCCTATAAAATTGGGACATCTAGTCACCCTACTCATACTTCTTTTTTCTTTCTTCCCTCTACATGTATCATAGAGTACAGGACTGCCATGCTCGATCTTCAGTCTCTAAAGCCTAACCCTGTTCCCTGAGTCTTCCCACCTTCATGTCCCATCCTTACTATGCTCCTTGTTGCTGACTTGTTTCACTTGCTTTCTCTTACTGACTGTCCCCTAGTGCTCCTTCCCTGAGCCAAGGGCTCTTCATTTGCTTGGCTGGGCCCAGCCCCTGCTCCTCTTGTCATTACTGCCACAGCCATTCCCATCCCCTTGCTTTTTTTGAGGAAGGAAGACTAGGGATCATCGCAAAGGTGATGTTTTAGTCACAGCTATTTTTAGTGAAAGTCATGGACAGGTCACGGGCAGTGACCAGTCTGTGATTTGGAAAATATACCCCTGGCTAAATCTTGGCAATGCTGCAGGTACTCAGGGGAGAGCGGTGGCCCCGGGGCGTGGGGCGCCACAGGTGCTCGGGTGGGAGATGTCCAGGGACACTGTGAGGGCTCAGGTGAGGGAAGTCCCATACCTGCTGTCTCAGAAGTGGCGACATGTCCCTCCCTAAACTCCTAGCTCTGTGCACTGCCAGCTCCGCTGCTCCCATTGACTGGGAAATGCAGCCAATGGGCGCTGAGGGAGTGGTGCCTGCTGAGGGAGGGATGTTGCTGCTTCTGGGGAGCCCCCTCAAGGCAAGTGCCACCCAGAGCCCTCACCTCCTCCCATGCCTCAGCCCTGAGCCCCCTCTCACACCCAAGCTCCTGCTGCTGTGGGGTTGGCCCAAAACTGCCCCAGCAGCAGCTGGTGTGAATGGCCCAGGGGACTCCTGAGCCGCTCAGCCAGCCCCAGAGCCAGCCGTACTGGCCGTTGCAGAAGTCACAGAGGTCACAGAATCCATGAACTCCATGACAAACTTGCAGCCTTAATCATCAGGGCTAGTGCCAGTCCTATGATGCCTGCTACTCCTGCCCTGTGGTCCGAAGCCAACTTCTTTGGGGCTGACTGTCTAACCTAATATCTCTTTCCAAAAAAATATACGTTGCTTATCACCATCTAATCAGGGTGGGCCTGGATGCCATGGGCACATTTGGAAAGCTATTTAGGTGCCTAAATATATGGATAGATACTTTTGAAAATCCTACTAGGCACCTAGCTCCCACTGAAATCCAGAATGAATTAAACTTGCTGTTCTTTCCCTTCATTCTTAGCTTTACCCGCCTCTCCACACAAACACTACCCTCCATTCAGCATGCGTTAAAAATGCCAAACAACTTGATCTCAGGGATGATGGTTCTCCCTCCCTTCTACACAGAGCAATTCTTTGTTGTCCCCCTAAGTTTAACAACAGCTGAGGGAGAATAATATAAAGCTGGCAGATGCCCAGCATGCCCTGATCTTATGATGCTGGACTTTGTGGCCAGTTAGGTGACTTTTTCATAAGCGCAGAATCCTCCCTCCATGATACCCAGAGTTGGCTAGTAGCCGCCAGGGTCACTTATTGTGGAGGAGTATGCAGCCTGTTTAAAAAGCATAATCCCACTCTACACAAAGACTTTTCCACTGAAGTGAATGATATTTTCCATGGCCCCGATTGCTGGGAAGTAATTCTCTAACTGTAGAGCAGAGATCCTAACATTCAGTGCTTTTCTTGAATTATTAAAGGGCAATACTGCACAATAATCACTACTGCACTGCTTCAGCAGCCCTTCCCAACAATGCTCCCCCAGCAGAGTAAGTACCATTTGCTTTAATGGATAGTTGCTGCACTAGGGAAGAAGGGGAGCACTTTCCATAGGAGTGAATAGCATTGTTTCTAATATTGATTCCATGCATGCTTTATATTTTAAAAATTAAATTCCCAGCCTCCTCTCGACAGATCACTGTGGTTTTCCTTTCCTTGAAATAATACCAAAGGCAGGTTGCTGACAGCTTCAGGCTTCTGTATAGTCTGCAGTCCAAGAGAACAGTATAGACATGAGCAAAAGTCAAATGGCCTCCCAGGACCACCACACCCTTAAAACAATTGCTAAGAGAGCAAGAGAATGATGAACATCTGCTGTTTGCCTCCACACGAGTGTGTCTCAGTTTCCCTCTTTTGGAGACGGACCTGTGCTCTATGGATTGGAATTGGAGCTGAACTTTTCTAGGGTTCAAGGATTTTCTGATCCTGGGTTTTCGTTCACCCCCTGACCAAGAGTGGAAGCAATTGCAAAGTTAGGATCCAGATCAGAACTTCCCCAAATTTGGCAGTGTTCTAACGTTCTGGTTTGGGCTCTTCTCTGTTGGAAACTGGTGACACTTTGCATGCCGGCAATGGTCATAGCTGGTATCGTCTCCTTGACAGTCACCAGTGGTACATACTTGAGCATGGAAAGCAACCCTATAATTAGGGTGACCAGATATTCTGATTTTTATAGGGAGAGTCCTGATTTTGGGGTCTTTTTCTTATACAGGCTCCTATTAACCCCTCCCCCATCCTGATTTTTCACATTTGCAATCTGGTAGCTCTATCCATAAAGCATCTAATAATGAAATACTATAATATGAGGGGAATTTCTCCCTGAGGAGTCAGTATGAGTGATATTTATGAAGAAAAACAAGATTCAAAATATATCCTACAGCAGTGGGTGGCTCAGTATCTCACCGCAGAAGGGCCGTGTCATTGCTGGGGCAGTATTTCACTACATCAGTGTCAAGGCCTAATTTAAATAGAAAAATGTTTTTTTAGGAGGCTATTAGCATCCCGAAACTCA
Source organism: Dermatemys mawii (assembly GCA_007922305.1). Lineage (NCBI taxonomy): Eukaryota > Metazoa > Chordata > Testudines > Dermatemydidae > Dermatemys > Dermatemys mawii. The sequence goes on from ML677326.1 coordinate 49,332,499, forward strand.
GAGTAATACAAAGAAAACATTTTTGCAAGTAAACGTTTATCAAAGCACTCAAGTCACATGATCTGATATTTTTAAAATTAAAAATTAAACTAAACTAAAAAATTAAATTTTTAAAAATCTAAAATTTCTGTGGCTGGCCAGCCAGCAATAACAGACAGGTAAAAAACCTGCTTTTAGAATATATTTGGAATACTGTTTTTGTTAGCAAATAGCCCTTATGACTAATGTATCTCCCGTGATAAATATGTTTTAGAGAGTACAATTAACTTGTTACTTAAAATTAATTAAAGCTATTCTAGCAGATGAGATGAGTATAAAGATGTCAAAGTAATTTAATAGTATGATAAAGGTAAATCATGCAGTGCTCAGTTTATTTGTATAGGCATGTTTGCTCATTACAATAAAGAAGAATAAACAAGATCTTGTTAGCAATAACTATATTTTTCTTAAGTCTTTGCTTAAAATCTTCCTTGAAGAGGGAATGAGAGCCAAATGACATTATAAACACAAGCTGCTATAGAAAGCACAAATTGTAACACTCTAAAATCCTGCATTAATTTAATCCTTTTTTATTTACTTCTATGTATGGCACTAAAAGTGATATAACATAAGCAAACACAAAACATTTCCAATTCAGAGTTGCTTTCTTCTCTTGCTTTCAAAATTACTTTGCGGAATCACGTTTTGGGTATCCAGCAAATTAGCACCATCACTTGCAATGCAAGAAGAGTTTGAAAGTGTAATGTAGACTGGTGAGAACTGTTTTTAGCACCAAGCATTGAAAGATACAGAAGGATCAGGAACAAGAGCAATTAAGAGCTGTTTGTGTTTTTAAATTCAGATGATTTTTAAAAAGTGCAATTACTGATGACTGATGGAATAGTTGGTGTATGAGGTTCAGAGGTCCTTGTATATTTCTCAGTCTTCTCTTCCTTTGTGTATGTTTGCATTTGAAAAGGCAAATAATGACCAAATTAAGCTAAATAAACACACAAGCCCATTGTACAATGGTCTAGGGGTTTGTGATAGTTTAACTAGATAGAACTGGAAACCAGTTTGTTTAACTGATAAATGTTCTGGGTGTAGAGAGCAACCAGATCTTCAGCATCCACACTCAGGGTTCAGAATAGGGGGATGAGTAGTTGGAGCCGCTGCAGGCTAGAAGAGGGTGGAGGGGGGTGGTTTACCTGGCAGGAACAGGCAGAGCTTTGAGGGAGGAGAAAGGATCTGCCTTGGTGCATGAGCCCTGGCAATCCCTTGCCATGACAGCCTCTCTGGTAAGGACTGTAAAAGGTTCCTTGGATATCTGCCGACCAAACTGTCTAGAGAGCACAGAGCCTGGCAGGACTGTTTGTGTTAAGGCGTATTGATTGCTTTGTCTATTTAATAAAGGTGAAGCCTGGGTTTCTTTCTCCTCAGTCCCATGGCTCATCTGTCCTCACTGGAGTGTTCCCATGGCAATCATGGGTTGGGTTTTTATAAGTCTGATTTACTAGAGAAATAAAGAGAAAAACAAAGCAAGATGCTCATGGAGCAATGAATAGCTACAGTGAAAACCCCACTGACAGCAGGCAACATTTTAGTTTAAAAGTAGAGCAGAGATTCTCAGGATAATTTTGTTGGACTTTTCGTTGCCCCACAACCCCATTAGGTGTCAGGTCCTGGCAGAGCTGTCCCTTGTGTATAGCAAATAGGGGCAACCATTTAGGGCCCCATGCTTCACTGTGTTTCATGTGTGGGGGTGCTAGGCTGGCTCAAGGGGTGGGGTTAGGGGTGCCTGGGGGACACTAGGCCAGCCTGGGGCAGTGGGGTTAGGGATTCAGGGGGCCAGGCTGCCTTGGCGTGTAATCAGGGGGCCTGGCGGTGGTAGTAGGGGTCAGGCCTGCACTCACCAGTGTGAAATGTACATTATATTTCTTACTCACCTGCCAGCATCCTATTGCTGTCAGAGCATGCCAGTGCCAGGCTGACCCCATCCATTTCCCTTCTGTCCAGAACCCCTTCCTTTTTGGGGACCTCCTAGCACAGGGACCCCCTTGCTCCTAGTACATGTGCCACCTTGTGACTCCCCGTCATCCCTCACCCCCCAGCACTGGTGTCCCCTCCCCACACCAGATTTTACCTGTATAAAAAAAATGTTAAAGTGCAGCCTATACAGGCTGATTTGTCCTGGCCCCTGCACCCTCCTCGGGACAGCCCTGGGCCTTGGAACAGTTGCATATACAACTTTGCTGTACAAAGTGCCTCCAGATGTGCTTATTCCAGGAATATCTTAATTGTTCCTTTTAAACTCTGGCTGGAGTATCCCAGTGACTTGGATCACTGCCCTCTTACACCCTGTAAAAACCAAAGCCTGCTGGGGAAATGTCTCACTTAAGGCTTGGATTTGAAATGGCTTTTAAATTTGAGAACTTCCCTCCCCTCCAACCCTCAATTTGAATGGAAGAAAAGTTTGTGCTTCTAAAGCAAACATCTCTGCTTCCCCTCAGGGCTGCTGATCTCTTAGCAGTGTGACAAAGCTCCAAGTCTGTACTTGTGGGTCCTGCACTTCCTGGCAGATTTAGGGGCCTCAGAAACTCATCTAGGCCCCAGAGTGACCTCCCTTTCTCAGTATAATTGGCAAGAGTCACCGCCTAGTGAGTTACCTTCATCACAGGCCAGTATGGAAGATGGAAAAGGGGGGAGCCCAGGCCCACCCTCAACTCCAGCCCAGGGACCTTAATAGTATCAGCTAAGATGGCTGACCTTTTAGGCACAAAACACAATACAATTCCCTGGGCTACTTCCCCACAGCAGTCTCCGCTTCTTCAAACTCCACTTCACCCTTACCTCAGGGCCTCCTTCCTTCTGTATGATATGTTGTCCAACACTCAGTCTCACCAACAGCATAACTTCCTTCTACAGCTCTTGACACCCACATCCCACCTGACTAACTGGGAGGTTTTTATCTGGTTTCAGCCAGTCCCTGACTGGCTTCAGGTGTCCCAATTAGGCTAGCTGTTTCTACTCCTTTCTAGAAGGTTCTTAATTGGCCCCAGGTGTCTTGATTGGCCTGGAGTAGCCTTTGTTTGGCTATCCAGGGAACAGGGACCTGCACATCCTGAGACTAATATACCTGCCTTCCAGCACTCTCCTATATCCTTCTGGTCTGACTCCATTACAGCAGTTAGACTATTACCAGGACACAGAGTTGGAGACCATTGGTCTTAACTAGCAGATATCACAGCACGATTTCCTATTTGTATGAAAGAGAGAGACCAACTGATGCCCTCAGCGGATAGGGAGCTCTGTCCAGACCAGTAGTTATCTCTAAGGGAGTTGCATTCCATAAGGCACCAGGCATAGGTCACCACAATGAAGCCTGTAATAATGATTAGAGCCCAAACCCTCGTTGCAGCGTAGCAGCACCTGGGGTAGCGCAGGAGGAGAGGGCTTACAAAAGCAACTTTATGCTCTTGATACTATGGTGATTAAATCCCAAGATAGACAGATTCCTCTTTGTGCTCCCCACAACCTGTGCTCAGTCTCAAAGGTTGCTATAATTTGGGCTGGCGTCTAACAACCCCTAACCATTCCAGCAGGCAAAGAGCATCAGGATACTAAGGGAACCTGGACACCCGCATCCTTCACCGGACTACTCACCTTATGTCACTGGCCAGGAGAGGGTGTGGAATAGGAGTGGCTATGGCCAAAGACTGGGGGAATTCTTCAAGGGTGGCTAATGGTGACAGCAGGGCAAGGCAAAGCTGCACAGCAGGATCAGGCCCTACCTGACTAGTTCTTAGGGGGCTTTATACAGACTCTCAGCAGGGGAGGGGCCTCTCTAGCTCTGTTGTACAGGGCCGAGTACCCAGCTGACGCTCCATAAATAAGTCAGAAAGGGCAAAGTGAGGGTGTCTAATTGGATTTCCTGCACTTATTTCAGTTGCAATTGTGTTTAAATCAAAAGCCATTTCAAATCCTAAACTTTCATCCGTCTTTATATCAACCAACAAGAAAAGAAAAATATTTCCTTTGAACTTTCAGCACACTGCTAATCAGAATGTACTATGCAAGATGCACTCAGTAGTGTTCAAGCAGTATGCTAAGCCACACTTTAATCAGAAGTTGAGGCTGTTCTCCCCTTTGAAGACCTTCTTTTCCTCTGGAGGAGCTCAACACAAGTGCGAAACTTCAGAAGGGATTTTACTGAATGGCTCGAAATGAGACATGTCTGAGAACAGAAGGCTTCTAAACTGAAAGCCAGGGAACTGGCCCTAGTTTGAATGTTCTAAATCTAAACTAAAGGCAGCTGTAAAATAAATCAGTTCCTTGAGTTCTGTATAAAGAAATATTATGGGGTGTGATTCAAACCTCATGCTGTTGTAACTCCATCAATAGGAATGGAGCCACCTCATTGTGAGGTCAGAATCAGGGCCATACAACCGGTGCACTTGCTTCCTTGACCCCTGCTGAGGAAGGTCATCCATTATGTTAGCCTCAGCCTGCAACTGGAGCCCTGAGAATCAAGAGAGCTATCTTCAGTTCACGGGTTTGCCTCCGACTTGCTGTGTGAATTTGTGGAAGCCATCCCACCTCTGTGTGCCTCAGTTTCTTTATGGGAAATAATGACGTTTACCTTCCTTTGCAAAGTAGTTACAGTAGAACTTCTGAGTTATGAACACCAGAGTTACGAATTGACCAGTGAATCACACCCCTCATGTGGAACTGGAAGTACGCTGTCAGGCACCAGAGGAGGGAAATACAGTACAATATTGTGTTAAACATAAACTACTGAAAAAGAAAAGCAGCAGTTCTTTACGGTGCAGAAGAACTTTCTTCTGCACAGTAAAGTTTCAAAGCTGCATTAAGTCAATGTTCAGTTGTAAACTTTTGAAAGAACCATAATGTTTTGTTCAGTTACGAGCCACCTCCATTCCCGGAAATGGAGAGACTCCAGAATGACTCTAACCTTCCACTGGAGATAGCCAAGACTATAGCCCTCAAAAGTCAATACTTCTCTGAAATAACTTTGAAGAGGAGTTCACTGGAGAAGCCATAGACAGGGAGTGAAAAATACCCCAGGAAGCCCCAAAACGATACATACCCAGGTCAAGCACATGAGAGGACTATGATAACATGGAGTAAAGAAAAGGAATACTAGTGGCTCCTACCCTGAGCTGGGATCAGCCCCTAGTCCCAGCTGGGTGGGAAGCAAGAGAGGATGACACTTCCTCTTTTCCCGCAAGGATTGGCTGAGGTGTCAGACCCACCCCCCTCAACCTCTGCCAGCTGCGGGAAGCTTAGCATTGTCCCCTGCTTCCTGACCCCATTGCTCCTCAGCTGCAGAGGCAGGGGGTCACTGTTCTCCTATCTGCCAGATCCCTGTGCATCTGGACCTCCCATACCCACACGTCCGCACCAAGTCTCACCCAATACACCTTGAATGCCTGAAGCCCTCTATATTTGAACCTAACACCCACCGGCCCTCAACTCCTGCATCTGGAGCCCCCTTGCCTCAGGAGTCCCACCCCTGCACCCAGACTACCTCCCCCTGAGCTTCCTGCACTCAGCCCCCCCTACCCTGATGATCCCCAGACTCCCTGCACCACCCTGAGCCCCCACATCCATAGCCTTCATGCCAGTGACCCCTAACACTGCACCCAGACTCCTACCCCACCAAACCTCATTCCCCTAACTCCCAGACCCCCCTGCTGAGAACCCCACACCTGGACCCCTCTGCTGATCCCCAGCCACTTTCACCTGGAAGCCTCTGCCGTGTCATAGAATGTCAGGGTTGGAAGGGACCTTAGGAGGTCATCTAGTTCCACTTCCTGCTCAAAGCAGGACCAACACCAACTACATCAGCTCAGCCGGAGTTTTGCCAAGGCTGACCTTAAAAACCTCTAAGGAAGAAGATTCAACCACCTCCCTAGGTAACCCATTCCAGTGGTTCACTACCCTGCTAGGGAAAAAGATTTTCCTAATGTCCAACGTAACCCTCCCCCACTGCAACTTGAGACCATTACTCCTTGTTTTGTCATCTGCCACCACTGAGTCCCATTGTCCCTAGCACCTGGAACCCATCCCCAACAAGCCTCTGTGCATCCAGATCCCCCCACACCTAAACCCCACACTGAGCTGCCCACACCCAGCTTGTCCCACACATAACCCTCTCACCCCACATTGGGATCCCCCAACACTGAGCCCCTCCACACTTGCGTCCTGGCTGCTTGAGCTGCCTACCCCACCTCTGGTGCACCTGGCACAGAGGGGCAGGGCCCCATGGCATTTCTGGGGCAGATCCTGATATGCTGTGTCAGGACTGGGTGCAGCTTCACCTCTGAGTCCATGTCCTGGGAGGGGTGGAGGGACTGCAGAGTGAGCTCCCATGTATGGGCCAGGGGGGAGCATAGGCCTGTGACCTATGCTCCCCACTGCCATGATAAAGCCTCTGCATTTCTTTATTGACAAATAAAACTTGAGAATTGTAAAATATTGTGTGCAGAATTTTTAATGGTTTGGTGCAGCATCTCCCCAGAAGTAATTAAATAGACTTCAAAATCGATGCAGGCAGTGGTGTAACAGTGGCTATAGAATCACTTTATAGGTATATGAAGTATCAACACTGCAAGAGTTTAACAAAATATATTGAAAGGTCCCGGACAGGCCTCATTAAAGGGAGAAGGAAATTTCTGGGCCAAAACCATTCACAACTAGCCCCTCTGGGAAAGGGACATGCCTGAGGACATCAGCTGCTCCCTAAGGCTTTCTTCTGCTCCCTCACAAAGTCCATGATAAAAATGACCAGGGAGCAGTGTCTGAAGCATGCAGTGCTGTCCAGATGAACTGTTCCTGTGGCAAGCTACTCTGTGACTAGGGCCTGAAGATGGGTGGCTTCCTAGGAGCTGCTTGTTAATTTTATCTGCTCCTACTGAAGCACTGAAATGGGTAGGCGTAAACCTACCCACACAGAAAGCCCTCCTCTCCCAGGCTAAGTGGAGGTGCAACCGGACTCAGGCAACAAACAAGTTTGGGGCCAAAAATGCAAGAACAGTGATGGTAGGGAGGAGCTCAGGCATAAAATCAGGGATCCAGGGAGGTACACTGAGCAGAGAACCCAGGACAGCACCCACTGCTCCTTGAAGATGTCTAGGGAGCCAGTGGAAGTGGCCCAGTGGAACTGTGCCTGGAGACATGACTTGAGGGCGCATCAGAAGCAGCCCACCTGACCCCAGTTGCCCCAGCCCCGAGCACAGATGGGATTTGCATAAATCAGGTGGTGCGGGGAGACGTGCAGCAGGAATGGGAGCAGGAGATTCTGGAGAAGCCGGAGGAGTGGGGTGGAGGGTTGCAACCTGGTGCACTTGATGTAATTGTGTACAGGGTCTCCCTCTCGCCACAGACAGGGCAGGTGTCAGGGGACGTCATGAATGGTGCCAGGTACACATCCATGTTCATGGCTCCATGATGGCGCCACCAACTACTATTCCTGGTAGGTTATGGGACCATGGTGGAATATGGACCAGTTCACCAGGGTTCCTTGGGTGGTAGGAGGTCCCACCACTTGGAGTCAGGGTGGGACATGAGGGTGAGGAAATGAAGGGTGTGGAGCACAAGCAAGTACAGCTGTTTCCAGGCTGTGAGTTGGAGCTGGACCAGCAGCATGTCCCGCAGCTGGCTCAAATGGTATATGCGGGGGGGGGGGGTGGTGGCTGGAGTGACTCACAGGGCATGGGTCTGATGGTTAGTGATGGAGGGTCGGGGTGGGGGGGCGGGCAGGCAGGGAGCACCCTGCTGCAGGATCTGTTCAAGGACTCCTGGAGCACATGACTGAACATGAGGCGTGGAGAGCCTGGTGTGCTGACCAAGCACCTGAAAAATCCACCCAGTTCCCCTGGAGTGTAGTCCAGGAAGCCTCTGAGCCTCGTGGTACCAGCCTCCAATGCACCGAGAAGGACACTGCCACCTGCATACCGAGATGATGGTTGTGTAGAAGGGGAGTGGTGAGGAAGTTCTCCTGGTCAGTGGCCATCACAGACCTTGTTGCCTAGACTAGCTTCTAGGACTGAAGACCACAGGCACCCTCCCCCCTACGCTGCCCCTTTCCCCCCCCCCCCACACCACCTTGTCCCACCCCCTGCTCCGTCCTCTGCCATGAGTGCATGCTGCCCTCGCTCTGCTTGTTCCCACCTCCGCTCCATCACCGCCCCCAGACCTGCCTGCCGGCCACTGACTGTTTGCCAAACAGCTGATCGATGGGTTTCTGCTGAGCACCCATTAGTTTTTCTGTGGGTGCTCCAGCCCTGAAGCAACCATGGAGTCGGTGCCTATGCTGAGGACAGCCTGGCAAAAGACTAGCAGCTTGGGCAGGGTCTTGTAGGAGAGCTCCTGGGTAGACATAGAAGAGCAGCTGCTCCTAGCCAAGCCCTTGGAGGTGGTGGAGGATGGCAGGCACCAGTATGTGTCACACCAGACTACCAGCATAAAGGAGTCACTGTAGGGTCTACCAGAGGAAGACACACACCTGATTGTGAAGGCAGAGCAGGCCCTGTCCACCGTCCCCGAGAGGGAGATGTTCAGAACACCTGCAAAGCCCCTGTGCAAACCCCACCACGAAAACTCCAGGATCATCAGCAGGAGCTTGGCCATTGTCCTTGGGGTGGCCACAGGGTGTGGAGCCAGTTCCAGAGCCTGGGTAGGACCAGTTGGTTAAGCACCAGTGACCTCCCCACAGGATTAGGCACCGGAACAGCGCCGTCCACCGCCACAACTGCCCAGCCACCCCCCCTAGAAAGAATATCCCAAGCTGGGAAACACTCCTGTAATAGGTGCACTGAGCTGGGCTGAGCTACAAGTGTAGGTATAACAGCATCCACACTGGGATCATTAAAGTAGTAAGTCTTTTATATGTAGAACAACCCTTCTGCCTGCCCCTCTGTACGTTGCACTGGTCAGGCATGATTTGCTGTGATGTGCAGGCTGTGAGATCTAAGCACACCAGCATGACTTAACTATAGGTTGTCAGCTCTGTGTTTCCTTTTGGTTGTCAGCTTGTGTCACATCCTTAGTACAGTGTTTAAAGCTAGTTTGTTTGTTTTTGACTGAGAAAGGGAATCGCACTGTGAAAAACAAATGGTGCTTCCTCATTGGGTCTTTGTTTCATGCACGTCAATAGAAATTTTGGGATCTTTTTAAAATCTATCTTAGGCTTCTGTTTCAGAACACCCTCATCCTGGGCACAGCTAGGATATTACTGCATTTCTTTGGGGGGAGGGAGCATTGAAGTCATTTGACCTTGTGCCGTACAACACCACTGGTGCGGAGGGGGGTGTGGGGGGGTGGGGTGGGGTGTGTGTGTGCCTTAATGGAACAGGAAGGTGCAGCCAGCAGTGGCTTTTTTTAATTTACATTTATGTAAAGAGCAGTGTACTTAGCTAAAAGAAACAACTGAACGTCCACAGTTGCAGCTGTCTGCTCATAAAAGGTCACTGAAAGGACACTGGGTTCTCAGCAGTTGATTGGAACTGAAAAGACTCTAAAAAAAACAAACAAATGTGTTGTTTCCCATTTATACAGCTTGTCCATTTCACTGAGCTCAGCCAGGGAACCTGGACTCTGAGCTGTTTCACATCCTGCGTCTCATTCACTGAGACTCTAGGTGGGTTTTTCAAGGCCAGAGTGATACAGGAGAATGTTAAATACAATCCGAGACATGTAATTCCAGTAAAAATAAAAGATGGATGCATTGATGGATTTAGCTTCGGCAAAAGAACCCTCAAGCTGATAATGGCTCAGCTAGAATCCCTCAGGTTTAATGTGATCGCTCTGTCTGAAATGCTAAAGCAAGGGCCTGCTTGACGAGGCTGAGAAAGTAACCCTGTATTAGGGAGCAGTTCGATGGCACTGTGCTGATGAGTCATGCTGATCACTGGCTTAATTGTCCGGCGGTCACACCTAGACGCCCAGTTCCACTGGATTAGAAGCTGTACACAGGTAAGTAAAAGATGGTGCCTGCCCTGAAGAGGTTACAAGAGAAGAGTTTCTGAGCCTAAGGCTGCAGCTCTGCTTCTCGATGAGTTGATTTGCCTAGGGATGGCTATTTACTTGAGTCAGTGCAGTTCAGCAGGGTGAAGCACTGCAGATGCTGGCATTACCGAATAGGAGGGATTTTAAATTTTCGGTGTTTTAATTTTTCTTTGTATATGTTGTTCTGGATACAAAGCCCCCGGCCTCCCTTGTTCCAGCTACTGAGCAGGTACTGCAGCTGTTGTGCAGGTAGCTGGTATTTTAACTCAAGCTCATTGCTAATTATTGCTTCAGTAAGCAACAGCTGTTGAGCTACAGCTCAGCTTCTTCTTTGCTTTGAAAAGACCACAGGGCCCAAACTGTAGCGAATGAAAAGCAGGAAAAAAATGTTATAATCATTTCACTCCCCTACTGCTATAGATTTTATGATCCTTGTAGTGCACTGTTATCTAAGGCATATTAATTGCTAGTCCGCTGATGTTAAGCAACTGAAACAACGTAACACAATGTTTGGACACTTGGTTATAGTCAGTTTAACAGCGTTCTTCTGGAGAGCCTCTCGGTTATTTTTTTAACAGTGGAGGAACCAGCTCTTCAAAATAACAATAAAATCATGTATTGCGGCAAGGCCATAGCAATAATAAGCCATTAGCTGCATTGCAAAGCATGAGGTCAAAGTTTCTCGAGCCACTGAAGAAGTGCAACAACAGCCCATTAGTGCTGCTCCTTCAGAGGCTTGTTGCTAGTGTAACGTAAGGAAGGGGGAAATACTGTTAATAGCTTCTGTGTAAGTGAAGGACTCAGCATTTAACTTAGCAGAGGGTGAAGGCCTGACCTAGCACAGCAGTGAGTGGCACTGGTTTGCTTTTGCCACGGGAAAGACAGAGAGTCCATTCTCTTATGCATGCTGCTACTGGGCTTTTGCTCGGTTGGGGGGCGGGGCGGGGGGGGGAGAATCAGGATTTATGGGGCTCTCTGGCTTGAGTCCTGGAGGAATGAAGCTACAAAGTAGCCTTTCAGCAGCAGAGCCCTGACAGTATTTGTAGCAGCTCTGCTAAGGCAGCTGCTTGCGCTATCTAGAAGAAGCATTTCCCAAGTGTTAAGGTTTGAGACTAGCCGGCTGATTAAACAGGCTGCCAAAGGTGGGTATGGGATGGCTGTCAGGAGCTATATTCAAGGCTAGTCTTGATACGCAGTGGGTGGATTAGGGTTAATGGCCACAAAACTGGTCCCTTCTAACTAAAATAAGAAAAGATAGTTGAGATAATATTCATGGAATGAAAGCTGATGTGTATCGAGCATGTTTTAGTCACTAAGGAGGATGACAACTTTGGCCAGTAGCAGCCCTTGTTAGACAGTGCACGAGTTGTCAGTGCAATTGTTTTCCCTTGAGGGCTAATGTCTGTGCAGGGAAATTGACAGCCAAACCCCTTTGTCAGCCACAAATGGATACCCGTCACAGCAGGTATGAATGACAGCTGGGATTAGTAATTGGATTCAGGGACTCTGACATGTCGGTCACCAGCTCAGGCTGAGGGTCGGGGTGGTTTGCACATGTTAAAAAAAAGTTCAGGGCCAGAGGGGGTAAAAATAGTGTATGAGGTAAAATGAAGCCTGATCAATTTACAAGCCAATTACTTTGTAAATGCCTCGTCACACATGGTGCAGCGTAGTTAGTAGCTGATGGTGGTTCAGTGACCAGTGTTAAATTTCCCAGTGGTTTCAGGCTGAGTGCTGGAAGGCAGGTGTGCACAGTACAACCAGCCCCTCATCAGAGCACCCCCCCCCCAAAGGAGCGAGTGTGTGTGGGAAATGACCTACCTACCCTTAGAAACAGTCCTTCTAGGGCAGGCTCGAAGCATATTAGCAGGGCAGTGTGGGGAAGGTACCAGTGCTACAGCTTGGATGTGGCTAGATGACCTTGGGCTTTAGGGCTTAAACTGCAGCATTGCTTCTGTATGCATTTAAAAAAAATGTGGCTTTGGGTCTCAGTTCGGCATTATCGCTTATCCTCTCTGTGGGGCTGTTGGGCTGACACGTTAAAGAGTACTGCAAAAAAAGCATTAAGAGACATTGGTGCTGGGATTGCTGCACTCAGCTGACCAGAAAACAGTTCTTGGCAGCAAGTTCCATTCTGATTTGCCAGGCGAGAGGAACAGTGACAAAAAAATGTGTTTGAGGTGAAGGGAGATCTTAAGGGAGTGATTTCCCCCCCCCCCCCAAGGGCCAGGCATCAGTGAGCTGGAGCATGAAGAAGCAGTAATAGCCTTTATTTGTGAAACTCTGTGGGCAGTGCTAAGCTGTTAAAATGGAGGCTCATGAGAATTCTTCAAACAATGGGGAGAGAAATGCAGACTAGGCTGATTTGCTACCAATAGTCCTTTTTTGAGGGCCTTGCCCAATGTTTCTGTACCACTAGGGAGCGCCAGAATCACACCTGTGATGCCAAACCACATGCAGTGTTTGTAAGAGCACAGTGGTGCTGAAGATGAACTATAAGGCATTATGTACAAGAACCTGGTTAGGGTTTCAGAAAAGACTTTATGTAGCCTTCCATGTACATACAGTGTGGCTGATGGGCTATGGCCGTGGTTTTCAGACTGCAGTACACGGACCCCTAGGGGTACATGAGAAAAATCCTGTAATAGCGGCCAACAGAGTTTATTTGGTATAGAGCTTCTGAAACTGGAGGGCGGGGGGGGGGGCACACTGCAAGGGGAGGGAAGGAGAGGCAGGAGAAAGCTGCGAGGACAGGCCACTCGGGCCAGCCCCACGTGGCAGGGCTTGGGGTGGGCGTGCCCTCTCCTGTCCCTGACTTACCTCAGCAGGCCACCCAGCCTGTGTGGATAGGAAGGTACCCACAACCACAATTTTTATTTATGGGCAAGGGAACGACAGCTCAGAAAGGGAGCTGATTCCCCGCCCCCGCCAGAGTTACAATTGTTTGTTACACCCCCGCCCCCCCCCCAACCCAGACAGGCTGGGTGGCTTGGTGGGGGTGACTCAGGGAGGGGAGATGGTGAGCCATTCTGGGGCAACTGGCATTGCCCCTCCCCCCACAAAATGTTTCTCCTGGGGAAACACGGGGTGGGGGGGAGAGGGAGGACCATCAACTGTTGCTCCATGGAAGGCTGAAAATGGGGGTGGAGGTGTGACTTCTCTCCCCTCGCCTATCTCAGGTGCGGGTATGTGGCACATTACATTGTTTAGAAAGGGGCACACAGCCTAAAAAGGCTGACACCCACTGTGTTGTGTGACGGATCTAAGCTTAGATCAAATATGCCCCTCCCCTTGGCTAGTGGCAGCAGTGCAGACTCTGGGCCTGACCTTGCCCACCTTTGACTATTGCGGATGTGAGCAGGGAATGCAGGGCTGGGGTTTAAAGGAACTGAGCTGGGCGCCACAGGCAGCTCCCCAGACTTCTTGGACACGTAAAGCACTGGGTGTTGGGTGCCTAAAGACCAGTGCAAGTTGGGTTTGAGGTGCTGGGATTCCAAACAGGTGCTGCATTATCCAGGAAGGCTCCTTAGCCACAATTCCGGTAAGCAGTGTGCCGTTCTCCCCTAGAAGATGGAATTTAGCTCTCAGTCTGGCTTTCTCTGGTGCACCATCAGCCTCCAGAGGAAACAGCTTTGTTTTTAAATGTTTGCAGCCTCTGTACTTTAGAGTAATGTCTGTAGAACCTCACTGGATTCAATCCCTTTTAAATTCTATGGGACTTTTCCTATTAGGACTGACAAACCACAAACATGTTCCCAGGGGTTTATAGAGAGAGCTTCCCGTTCTAAAAATTCTCAGTTTAATTAGGTCCTGTAATCTCATGTCCTAGCACTTTTTCATGCTCCCAGCCTGTGAAGTTCACAAATGTTAAGGTAGCAGCTCCCAGCATGCTGCTATGTGTATGTCTCTTCTGAATGCAGGTTTATACTGGGAGAGGGCCCTAGTACAGCAAAGTTTATAAGCTGTGATTTAATAGCTACAGCCATCTGAACTAGCTTTCTCCCTTTGTAGCCTTATTCTTAGCTTCTGAATTTTTTTCCCCTCTGAAGCCCAAAAGGATTTATTAAGCTTGCTTTGTGAAACCTATTAACTGTAAACTGCATAATTATGTTACTGTGGGCTTTGAATCAGTTTACAGGACACTTGGAATTTATATTCCTCCACGCCAGAATTGTAAGTCAGTAAATGAAAAGGGTTACTCAATTTACCTAAAAGTTATTAGTATTTAACTGACATCAGGAGACCATTATTTGCAGAAGCACCTAAGAGCAATAAAAAAGTGCAGAAAGAGGATGATCTTCTAAAAAGCATTTGAAAGGAGACAAAAAGCAGCAAACCAATTGAACTTGTCTTTCATGTGCACAAGAGGGACTTGAGCTACTTTCTCTCTTGCCTGATTTGCAATGTGTTTTGGCTATAACAGTACTGAGCATGTTTCTTTATTCAGTGGCTACACAGGGCCCATTTTTTCCACCCCCAACTAGGTGTGCAGGTGCACGCATGCTTGACACCATGTGCGCCCACCTTTAACACTGCCTTGAACTGATCAGGTGGTGAGACTTAAAAATCAGGCCCATAGTTTGTAAAGCATATAGCGCAGCACAACCACAATTAAGGATTGAGCAATGTTATTGTTCTTTGTGCATTGTTGTAGTTTCAGATGTGTTTTAGAACTATTAAAAGCAAGAGCTGGAGCGACCGCAACAGCAGACTACAGTTGTCTGCTTGGGATTCAGTCGAATCTAGAACAGTGGTTCTCAACCAGTGGTATGCGTACTCCTCCGGGTACAAAGAGGTCTTCCAGGGGGTGCATGAACTCAGCTAGAGCTTTGTCTAGTTTTACAACAGACTACATGAAAAGCACTAACAAACTCAGTACAAACTACAATTCCATATATGCAATGACTTGCTTATACACTATACAGTGAAAGTTCTTATGATACTTATATTCCCACTGATTTATTTTATAATTCTATGGTAAAAATGAGAACATAAGCAATTTTTCAGTAATAGTGTGGCTGTGATACTTTTGTATTTTTACATCTCATTTTGTAAGCCAGTAGTTTTTAAGTAAGGTGAAACTTGGGGATACACAAGAAAAAGGCCAGACTCCTGAAAGGGATACAAGTAGTCTGGAAAGGTTGAGAGCCACTGATCTGGAGTCCTCATGAGCTCAGACCAGCCATACGGTGTTATATTTGCTCGTCAGCAGACGGAGACAAGGCACAACCCTTTGTAACACTTCCCCTCTGAAAGCGGCTGTACTAACTGACTCTGTTTTCCAGCACAATGCTCAGTCTGCCTACCTGCAATTCTGGATAAACAAAGGCTAGTAGTGTACTTTGAAACTTTTGCTGCCTAACTTTTGGTATCTTATTTACAGGACCTACTGGAAACTGGCCATGATCAGGAACTCTGAAAACCCACCTACTACTTTTAGGCACTTAATTTAGTCAGTCACAAGTATACTGTGGCCTGCGGTTTTTGTCTGTTACTGTGACAGGTTTATTTATCACTCTGTGTTCTACTCGAGTAGATCTGTGTGGAATGGCCTGGAGGTCTCTCACTACCAGGTATTATCCAGCAAGGAACCTTTTCCCATCTCCCAAAATCTCTGCTCCCAGTTTCCTTGTTGGCTTGTTACAGCGTGAGAAGTTGGAGCCTCTGCTGTGTGCACAAATGTGGTGGAGGAAGAATTTGTGTGTGAGCAAATGGCTGACTCAACCTGAGCAGCCCTTTGGACCACTGGCTTCCACACGATCCCTGGCTACACTACCCACCGGAGTGGGTAGCGCTCGATGTATCGGGGATCGATTGATTGCATTTCTTCTAGACATGATAAACTGATCTCCAGATCAACTCCTGTACTCCACCTCGGCACCAGGAGTAAGCAGAGTCAGTGGGGGAGCGGCTGTGGTTGATTCGCCGCCGTGGGGACGGCCAGGTAAGTCAACCTAAGATACTGTGACTTCAGCTACTGAAGTTGCGTCTCTTAGGTCGACACCCGCCCCCGCTCCCATGGTGTAGCCCAGCCCTCAGTGAGGGGAATGCTTTCACTAAATGAGCCTAGACTCTGTGTTTTAGAGCATGCAATGATCTTTGTGCTTGACCTTGTTTTGAAAGTTATCTTTTAGTCTGAATCCTTCCAACAGCTTCTAAGGGTCTCCCCTGTGCATCGCCCACTACTGAAAGATTACACATTAGTCTCATCTTGTTTTGTGGAGTCATGATTTGCCAGTTATTAAGAGGTTCCAACTGGGCAGTGCTGGAGGAAATGGGGGTGGAAAATAAAGGGAATATTTTAAAAAATGACCAGTTCACTAAAAACTGCTCCAAAGGTCTGGAGAATGACACTGAACGTGAATTTCAAATAAATATCAGTATTAAAACTTAACTAACCTGGATTTAAACTCAACAATTAAAGAGTCTGAACACAAACATTTTGTCCTTCTAAAAGCCTTAATATTACAGTAGAGTCCGTCTCTGAGCAAGATAGGTTAGTGCAGTATTTTTTTTCCTCTTTACAACACTCAGGCCTCACTGAAAGAGCGGTTTTGAAGGGCTGCAGTTGTAACTGGCATCTTTTTTCTTGTCTAATGCAAATATCTTTCTCTCAGCTACCAAGTGTGAAAATACAAAAGCACTGCACCAGTAAATAAATAAAAAATAGGCCCCCGTTAGCCGAGCAGAGTGACCTGATTCGTGCTGGATCAACATGTTATCAAGTTGAGGTTGTCACTACATAGCAAGTGTGATGAAGTCTGCCTGTTCCAACTAAAATCAAAGCACTCTCTTGACACACACACACAAGTGCTGAAATCAACGCTTTCTACAGAGCGGATCTAAATGTAGACAGACATCTCGTGTGGAGGGCGGGGAGGGGGCTCTAGCTGCCAAACTGATTATTTGTAATCAGATGCTTTAATTGTCTTATTTTAACTGTTCAGGAAGGCAGGAGCTGGACCAGTTCCTACGCAAACACGGAGAGTGAATTGTGTCTCCCCCTCCTTGCCCTTCGTATCTATATTACAGTCGACTTTGTGAGGTGTACTTAATGTTTCTTTAAAGTAGGCCACTAGTGAAATCCCATTGAGCAATTCACTATGCTGAACTAGCAGACTGGGCCATTGGATGGGAGAACAAAGATATTACTCTGTAGCAGATAAATCAATATCAGTACAACTGGATCACGTTGCATCCTCAGGTATAAACAGAAAAGCAATAACACACTTGTAATGTCTCACAGACGTTTAAAAAACAAATATAAACACACACACACACATTGGGTTGGCTTTTATTGGAAAGCCTAAATGCAATCTATAGTCATCAATCTGTGGAAAATTCAGGACACATATAAAGTTCAGAAGGCAAATTAAAAGACCAATACAAATCAGACAAAATTTACATCTCAAAATATCATGAAAGCATTTTGACTGGCTTTGCCTAAAATACGTTGAATTTCATCTTCTTTGCTGTAAGCTACTTCTTTTAATTATACAGTTTTTCTTTAAAAAATGGTCTTTTGTTTACATATTCCCCAAGGTCACTATTTCCTGCAGGAGCATATCCAGATCACAAGTCTTTTTAGCAAGAAATAGGCTCATTATACTTACTAACAAGGTCACTAATTGGCTTGATTTGACTTTATCTAGACTGATCACCAACAGATACTATAAATTTGTTATTTATTGGTGCCCAAACAAAGAAACTAGTACACGTCAAGTAAAAGATATATTTCAATTCTGACATGTTATACAAGCTTTTCATACTGAAACAGAACATAAACGTTGGATATAATTAAGAATATGAGCCTATTTCAACAGAGAGCACTTGCAGCATGCTAGATAGTGCTGTGACAGAGCCACCCAACAGAACCGCAAACACTTTACATTTTATATTAGAACTGTAAAATGCTAAACCATACCACTCCTTTGGGGGCTGACATATCATAGTTTCTAAATGTAGGGTCCTCACAACTTGAAGGGTAAAAAATATTAACTAATCTGTGCTTTCAGTCTAATAAAAGAGCAGAATTCATTAAAAGTGTAATTAGTTCTGTAGCTAGTTTAAATCTCTCCCAGCCAATCTGTTTATCAAACAATCCTGCTGTGCAATTTAGAGTATGTAATACTACAGAATCTCAGTATACAAAGCAGTTAGAAAACTATTTTTCTTATAGCCCCATGAACCGTTCATATTTAAGACGTATTCACTTGCTATGTTTTGACATTATCATACATTGATAGAAATACCGTGTGAAATAAAATAAAAAAAACTCCAATTTTGTCTTGTCTTAAAAATACTTTTTTTGTGGCTGAATTTGGTGCTCAAAGAGCTGAGAATGGCGTGAGCCAAGAAATGGCGCACAGATCGTAGGTGCTGTGGAAGCTTCCTACCTGAACCATGTGCACAGCTCAGTGGTGTTCTGCAACCAATTCAAAGGAACCTTTATTGGGCGCACAGCATGCAATATTATGTGGTGTTTTTTCTGATATGACTAGGCACTAGGATAGTCATCCCCATCTCACCCCCCAGTTCCTGTTCAGTTTACAGAGTAACAGGGTTTGACTTGGAAGCCCAAGGCCAGGGCACTAACCCACTGAATGACTTACCCTTCTAAACAGAAACTCTGTAGCATCTAATCACTGTGAGCTTTCCTCTTTCTTAAAATTATACATTTAAAACAACTGTATTATACAGAAGACAAAGTTGACATAAACTGGATGAGACTACATCAGATCATCTTCTACATACATTTGCCAAGCACCTGAGACACTATTCTTTCCATTGCGTAATGTAGCTTCTAAGCCCACATAAAAAAAGCAAACAACAGAACCCCACTTGTTATGAAGAAATGTCCATTTATTACATTGGGGCCAGGAGAAGGCAAGAAAAACCCAACCTATTAAAGTCTTCCATCATAATAAACAAGCCTTACTTGGTTACTGTGCCTTCTAGTAATGACTAATGAAGCTGCACTGGCTTGGGCAACAGGAAAGGGAGTTGTCTGATTAGCCAGCCACTTGCGAATGCTCCATCCTATCAGCGAAGTGACAGAAAGATGCACAGTTTTAAACCTAATACAAAAATATTAACACTTCTGGACATTAGTCATACGTTGTTATGTCTCTACAATATAATCCTTTATACTGTACAGTTATAACATAACAAATGTGCAATTCTTTTTTAAAAAATCACACACAGCACATGTTTTTATCATTTTATTTTTAAGTATAAACTTTTTTAAACACTTTACATAAATTAACTCCTCTGAGACTAATATTTGATGTACAGTAAATTGTAATTCATATAAAAATCCATAAACAACTTGTCTCACATAATTTACAAAAAAAATCAGGGTTTCCTTTGCTTATCTGTGACAAAGATTGTATTTGCCATTTTGCCCCCCGAGGCAAACCACGTTAGCATTGTAAAATCCATTATTAAATTCACATGGTAGCACAAGTCATTGTACCAATGTCCTTTTAGAAAGCAGCACAATTTAAAGCAGTTGGGTTGTCTATAAACAATAATTTCTGCCCCACATTTTAAAATGAACAGAGCTATATACCACATCCTATGCAGAGAGAGAGAGAGAGAGAGAGAGAGAGAGAGAGAGAGAAAGAGATTACTTTTTGTAAGCAAAGGTCAACAATTCGGTAATATTTGGAAACACTGTCTGGATCTGTATTGTAGTTAAATACAGTGCTCAAAGGAACAGACAGCCTGTTGCAAAATCTTTAGGCCTTTTTTTTAATACTTTCAGTCCAACTTGAGTGCAGCGATATGCATATGTAAACATATTCTTTAAAGCAGATCACCTTTAAGGTCATTCAGAAAAAAAGTTTTGTTTTTAGCAGTATCATTCTTCTGGAAGGCTCTCTTTTCTTTGTAGAGTCTATTCAGATTGTGCTACAGCAAAATCTGAGCAAAGGTATAAGTTTAGGCTCAAGTAGTAATGCAGCAAAACAGTTTTGTCTCCCTTTCAGAAGACACTGATACACAGTCAGTCTCTTTGGCAGCCTCAGCTAAGCCAGTGTGTTACCTCTTTCCTATCTCACTTTGTCTAAGGAACTGTATATTGTTAGCACTGTCTGCTAATTCAGGGTATTGCTCCACAGAGAGTACATAGTACCCATCATATCCTTGTACCTTCCCAGCACTTAGCAGCTGCCTCTTTTCCCCTTCGGTCCATAACCTGGCACCTTCCTCTCCATCTCTTACTCTTTGTTGTTCTCTAGCCCAGGCACTGGACAGAGCTCTTTGCCTAGCCTGCTCCAATATTCGTGCCTTCTCCTCATCGAGCGTCATGCCGTAGCGGACGTGAAGAGCTAATGCACCATACTGCATTTCAACATCAGCAAACCTACGAGTCCTCCCATTCACCACCGTGGTGGACTGGGAAACGGTTACGTTGATGCCATTTTCCAAGGCTTTGCGCCCACTCGTCAGCCTCAGGGTACCGAGATCGCTCTCCGGGGAGGTGGTCTTGATGAAATAGTGAGTGTCCTTCCCCTCAATGGTGAAATGCAAGTTCTCCAGGTAGTAGGCATTGTTCAGAACAGCTGCCACTTTTATACAGTCCTCATTTGCAATGTTGAGCACGTTAGTCAGCACTTTCCCTTGACTGACAGCGAGCATAACCCCTTTCCCAATCAGAGACTTCACTGTTGCAAACCACAGCCATGACTTCTCTCCGCTGGATTTGGGTCTACTGATCTGAACTTCTGCCATCTTTCCCAGGGACAGGAAAGCCTTCGCTTGCCTTGCCACTTGTTGTTGCACTCCAGAAATTGGCTGGAAAGAAGAAGAGACAGAAGTTTTAAAAACCATCTGTAGTCCTTACATGCCAAACAGTCAGGCTTTCTTGGCATACTGCCCATAGCTGACAATGGGATATGCCATAACTGACAGTGCCAAGGAGTTAATTGAATCTTCATACTGGTTGTTCCGCTGAGTCACAAAGGCTAGTCTGTTTGATAATCAGTGTTTTTCTCATTTTGGCTCCTTGAGAACATACACACAAAAAATCCTTTAACTTCAAAGGCTATTCAATGAGTTATACAGCAAGGGCCTGTGTGTTAGTACATACTTAGCATTTAGACAGGCCTTTCCTATTTTAACACATTAATTCTGAGAACACCTCTAGAAGGCAGTATTATCCCCATTTTTCTGATGAGGAATGGAGGCAAAAAGTTTAGCTAATGGGCTCAGCGACACAGAAAGGAATTGGGATTAATGTCTATGAACCCTGGCTCCTAGTTCTGTACTCAGACTGCTAGAACACCCCTTTCTATGCAGATAAAAATCTTTATTTTTGGCATGAGGTGGGGGAATTGCTAGTTTCAGACAATGGGTTCCTGTCCCAGCCATCTCTCTTCAGGTCTCTCACATGGTGAAAGTGATGAGAGGGAACAGCACAGCGCCTATAGTGAGACACTGCCATCAATTTATATTTGCTAGTAGGCTTACACCTGTCGTCGTAATGATGATGCCCCTCCCCCTTTGTATAATGCAAAGAGCAATCATTGCCCTGCTGGGATTATCTCTAAACAAAGAGTTTTTAGGGACCTCTAGGAACCCGCTCCCAAAACAAAACTAAGACCTGCCCTCTACTATAGCCAAGAGGGAACTCTCAGTCAGTAGCAGGTATATAAGTATGCCATTCCATGGCTACCTGCAGCTGGTGGGGTGTGAGAGGGTGGGATCAGGAACGTCCACAAAATTGGACATTAATAGGGAGGAAACATGGAGAGAGATGGGAAGCAGCCACCTCCTACAAAAATATGCCTGGTGAGGGGTACAGTGCTGGGTACTGCCAGCCATTCTCCAAAGTACTGTAGCTGTTGGTGAAAGCAGAGCTGGGAGAGCCAAGGCCAATTTGTTTGTGTGGGCTCTGATCTCTCCTGCAGCAGTCAGGCATTCAAGCAGCTCTGCTCTGAAGTACTCCAGAGGGAAGCTGTGTGCTACGTCCAACCCTTCTGCCATGGCACCTTTTCTGAGAGTGGGGATTCCTCCTCTTCCAACCTCCACAAATGGGGAGAGGGGATGCTGAGGCACAATGCACGATTATTGTCTTGTTAGTCCCTGCCCACTCAGACGTGACAACATGGGGGTCACGGGTTCCAAAAAATCCAACCCCGCCTATGCTGGGCAATGACTGGTGAAGCTCAGGGGAAAACTGCTGACAAATCTGGCTTTCAGCTGGTAGTGCTCAATTCAAAATGATGCAAAGGTGACTCAGTTAGAAATGCCCACCACACCCTACCCAGTCAGACTACATTGTGACACAAATAGAAGCCTGGTGCTCTAGCACCTTCCAAGGGGCAAAGATTATTTTTAAGCACCTTTCCCCAACCCTCAGCAATCTCTGCTTGCCAGCATGGATAACTCCACCCCCCCGTCATGCACATTGCTAGATCTTTACATCCTATCAGGGGTGGGAGAGGAACAGGTGAAGGAACATTCCCATCCCTTGACTCTAAAAGGTGAAAATATAAATTGCCTTCCCACATTGGTAGCACATGGTGAGCATTGGCTGTCTGTGGCTACCATGTTAGTTAACTAGTAGTGGTGAGGGCTGCTTAGCCATACCCAACATGTATACACGCTGTATTCATGTCTGTTCATGCCTTCTGATTAGTTCTATCTTTTTACTGAATAATGAAAATCATGCTACTTCCTCTACTAACATGAGGACTTTGAACCGCTCACCTTGGTCCGCTGCCCCTCCTCCAGAATTAATTTTGGTTCACTATCTCACTGTACCGAGCACCTTTGTTTGGAGGAAGTGCTGTGGGCAGGCTGACTCCTTCCACTCGAAGTTTGTTCTCTCTTCCCTCAGCAGAGCTGTTCCTGTCCTTTCATCTATGTACTCTCCACCCTCACGCCTCTAATCTTTTTTCTTTTTAATTATTACTTACCGTAGAATTTTATCGAGTGTGTTATTAGTAATGTTAGGGGGCCCAGAGCCTTAGCTAGGTGTCCTTATTACTTGAAAATTAAATTAAATAAATAATCCCTGGTGGCTCTTCACCACCTATTCCTCTTCTCTCTCTGCAATAACTTCTTCAAAGGTCAAATTAATAGGCGCTCTCCATTCCACTATCTTCACTGTCTGTCTTTTACCTTTCATTTTGTCCTCTTTTTGCTCTGTGTTCTTCTCTGCCACTCCAAATGAATGCCCAACTCAAACTCCTCTAACTTGTCAACTTGATCCCACCTCCTCCTATATCCTAATCTCCCTTGCTCTCTCTCATTCCTTCTGTTTCCCCTTTGGTATTTTCCCTTTTGCACAGATCATCTCTATACTGAAGAAATCCTCACTCAACACAGCTGCCTCCTTCCTTTTATCTCTGAGCTTCTTGAGCAAGCTGTCTATTCCCAGCACCTTCACTTCCTGCACTCCAACTGCCTGCCTCTCCTTTCCAGTGTCACGTCCACCCTCTGTTCTCATTTCAAAGATTCTGAAGAACTGTCTCATCCTAGATCCCCCATCGCTCCCCACCTTGCTCTGTGTGTTCTCCCCACCCTTTTTACCTCCGTGCTTGCTTTGTTTCTGAGTCTCCTTTAAAATACCAGATTTATTATTCAATTCCCATACAACATAACTCATTGTGAGATATATCCTTTTCCTATCCCCTTTCATAATCTATGTTTGTCTACATTAGATTAAAAAAAGACAGGATCCTGAAGAGTTTACAATCTGGTAAAGCACTGTGCAAAATTATGGTACTATACACAGATTCATTAACAACAATGATCACGATAATAAATTACTGATGACTACTTAAAATTCTACATAATCATTCCTGTAAATGAGAGAGGCTTTTTTTGCAATCATTATTCTGGCTCATCCATTTTTGATCTCTTCTTAGTCGGTCTAATTGCAAATGTTGGGATTTTATTGTGTGTAGCTTTTTGTTCTCTGAATGACTAGATTTATAAATGCCATTTTACTAAAAGGCAGATTTGGCTTTTCAATTTTGCATTCTATTTCTTTTCTTTTGTCATTTAAAACTGTTACAGGTTTTCTGGTCTGCAGTAGATACTTTTTCCCCCCCATGGAATTTCATAAGCACCTGGAATTTTGATTCTATGTAATGTAATGGGTTTTACCTGAGGTAATTTCATTTTCAATATTTTATCTTTACATATAAAACATGGTTAATATTAAAGAGAAGTAAAATTGTACTGGTGCCCGGTATGCATAATTTATATCACCTATTCTTCTGTTTATTTCACAGTCTATTTTTTACCGTGTTCACTTTCTGCCTTCAGGCAGGGTATTGGTATAAATCCAATCTCTAGAGTTTCCACTGGGAAACCTACAAGTCAAAAAAGGGTTTCAAAGTACTATATTTATTTATTAATTCTCTACATTCTTGTCTCTGTTATTGAACACAAACTGGATCTTGTTTAAAATCATACTTAATTTAGCAAAAGAACAAAAACTAGTGTAGAATTAGCATTTGCAATTTACTAAATCCTTTGGAAAAATATTTAAGGCACAGAGATTTGTAATACAATGTTTAAATAAAAAACTGGCAGCAGCACCCTGAGGAATATATAGCTCAATTAGAACAGTTCCTTCCATTCAACCCCATCTCCATCTGTGGTGTTTTTTTGTTCGTTTCTTACCGGTATATCATCCCATTGCTGACTCTTCACAAGTTCATATGAAGGTTCTGTTAAATCAAATTTGGGAACAGGGAAACCAGGTATGGCATTGTGCAGATGGAAGCCAAATGTCACCAGCCAGCTGTTAACATCTGGAAGAAAAATGTACACGAAAAAACCTCCAGAATTTTTATATTTTGAAATGTAATCTTTACCTGTTTTAATCTAAAAGTAATTCTTGTCAAAGGCACAATAGTTACATTCCATAACATTCCAGAATTATTTAACATTCTTTCTGAGGTACTGATGTCTATAGTCTGCACAGCATGAAGATTTTATAGTACAATTCTACTGGAACTAGTCTATGTACAAGTATAACCCAGATGGCATATTTAGATAACTTCCAAGTGAAAGTACTATTCTAATCTTAAAGGTGGCTATTTTTAAAGCATTATAGGTTCTCATGTGTGTATCTCAATGATCTCTAGGTTAGATATAGAAGCATAAGGAAAAGATGTTCTTCTAATTACTGCCCTGCAAACTCCACTGGCATTTCACAGTCAAGCTGAGTTCTTTCCATCTCTGTAAACAATCACCAGTAATAAAAGTACTGCAGGTCACATTCTGTTCTCAGTTGTGCCTGGGCAAGCCTACTGTCTCCTCAGTAACATTTGGAAGCTCAATTGCCTTCCATGGAAGGAACTTAGTAAGCAATTTTGTTGCTGTAAAAGAGAGATCAGGATCCAGCTCACCCTCTCTTAAATTTAGTTGGGCGAATGGGAATAAAAGGTAAAATTGCTCACATCCATCAGTAATACTGTTGAAATCTATTCTCTGCAACAGTTCCTATTTCAGCACAGCAATTAGCAACTACAATAGGAAAAACATTTTGCTTGCAGAATCTTCCTAGTGGTGCTAGTCTTAATTGTCTATTTGTTGCTCTGGAAGTGTGGCTTCTATTCTGGTAGCAGCGCTGTAAAATGGAATCCCCTTAACTCAGCAGCTCCCCCTATATATATTCAGAGTCACTAAAATTAGTTTCTAGTTAAAAAAAATATTACATTGGGAACACTAAGAATGGATTGTTGTTGTTCTTTAATAGAAAGTTGGGAGCCAGGTTAGAAGGGAGAAATGTTGATTAGGCGGAGTAGGGACAGCTTGCTCTGCTCATGCCTGAGCTGTGCCTGCTCTGTGGATTGCTGTCTGGCCACCATCTTTTCATGCATACTACATTAAAAGAAAAAGAAGATGGCAGAGCTGTGGGTATTAAAAGCCAGCAGTTTCCAATGAAAACCCTGCAAAAAGTGGGGAAGGGAACAGAATCTTTCAGAATGTCAGAAAAGGTCTTGAAAATCTGTACTTTAAAATTATTATTTAAAGCGTTCTCAGGTACATAATAAATGTCAGCAAGCTGTGGATGCAAAGCTGCCATCTGGCCTAAAGTCACCTAAATTACTCATAGAAGCTCCAGCTTTATATGTATGATTGAGTCCATATTATTCTATACAGCAGAACCTCAGAGTTACAGGAATGGAGGTTGTTCATAACTCTGAAATGTTCATATCTCTGAACCAAACCTTATGATTGTTCTTTCAAAAGTTTACAATTCAACATTGACTTAATGCAGCTTTGAAATTTTACTATGCAGAAGAAAAATGCTGCTTTACTTTTTTTTTAGTAGTTTATGTTTAACGCAATATTGTATTGTGTTTACTGCTGCTTGATTGCGTACTTCCGGTTTCAAAGGAGGTGTGTAGTTGACTGGTCAGTTTGTAACTCTGGCATTCAGAACTCTGAAGTTCTACTGTAGATCAAGGCTGTTCGTTAAAATGTAGTTTTCATTTTTCTAGTAATACTTTTGTGGCAATTGCATTTCTCTAAATGTCACAATGAAAATTAGTGCTATTGCATTCCCTACAGTACATATTGCTAGGAGATGATAGATTCAAGGGACTGTGGGCAGCCCTACCTCTGACAGCCTGTCAACACCTATTAACTAACTAGTGGGCAACTCTTTGTCAAAATGAAGGAAAACCACTTGTTTCCCTATTTCCTTTTTGGAGGAACACTCACACCTCCTTACTAAGTGCAGATAAGCCTCCTGTAGTCTGACCCAACCTAAATAAAAAAGGGCACAGATAATCTTACTTAGTTCTAATACTGAACCACATGACATGTATTCATATAACTCTGTATTTTTCAGGAACTTCTGTTGATGCACAGTAATATGTCACTTTTCTTTACCTAAGTGGAAACAAACTGAAACATGCATCATCTAACCTATTTGTCTAGCAAATGTTATGAAGAATTAAATTAGTTTTTCTGACATTTTCCCATATTCAGTTCAGCTGATACCATACTTAGTTCTCAACCCACATGCACAGATTTCAGGGTGATGAGTACATTAGAACAGGTTAGATCTTCGAGTAGGTGGGAAATATTACTACAATTTAAACAATTACAATTTACCTGTGATATAATCCTTCACATCATGTATTTTACTGGCTGGATTGTTATTTCTAAACATGTAGAGGTTAAAAGGAGCTGGATCCTTCCCAATTCTTTTCCAGATTTCAATGTCAGGTGTAGTCCAGCGGCCTGCCAATATGTCATAATCTCTTTCTCCAAAATGGACTAATTTGGTCAATGGGTCATACAAGCCTCCGTGGAATCCTATTACCAACTGGAAGTCAAGGTTGGAGTCAAAATAGATCTCGCCATAAGCAGTGTACTGAATTTGCTTAAGCATCAGACCGTTGCTACTAAAAACAGCCAGTGGTGTCCCAGTGTTGTCCGAGGCAATGTAAAACTCATCCCCACTGCTAATCTCCATGGCAAAAAGGTGCCCTTGCAGGTCATAGTAAAGAGAAGTGATCTCAGAACTTGAATGATTATATACATGAGTTATTCTGGTTGGATAAGTAAGGTCTGCATAAAAAAACTGGAGGTGCTGTCCCAGGCTAGTTTTACTGGAAACCCGTCTTCCAAGTCCATCATAACGGTATATCACTGTCCATCCGCTGCCTTTGCTGTAAACTCTAGTGAGAAGACCCTTTGAGCTGTATTCAAAAATCTCAGTACCCCTCTGACGCAGGAATCCATCTTCATCTAATCGGTATTGAACATCGCCTAGACGAGTGATTCTGTCTCTCAGGTCATAGCGAAGTGGTGTCAAACGGGCACTGTTACTAGGGTTGAGCAAATGGAGGTTGCCATTTAAATCATAGTTGTATCGCCACATGATTTTTTCATTTAGATAAACTGTCTGGAGCTGACCATCAACATCATATTCATAAGCATATTTGGTGGTGTTGGCAAATGGCCCAATTTTAATTTCTCTTTTAGTTACTCGTCCCATGTTATCATACTGAATTGTAATCCAGTACATTAATGACCTAAAGATTTCATACTGAATTTCTTTGATGCGGCCATGAGCATCAAAGTGTTTTGTATAAGTCATTACAGCTGTGGAAATTATCTGGTTAATATCATAATATATAACTCCAAATTTTCCAAACTGCTCAACTTTACCAGAGATATCGTCAAACTGGTAGAGATCAATAGGCAATGGGGTTTCATTGATGACACCTTGCATGCTAGTCACTCTGAAGCTATTGTCATAGCTGTAGTCAAACCGAGCATTTACCATTCCGTCTTCACTAAAGCGGAAAATCTGCCTGTCAATCAATGGGCCGATTTGCCTGTATCTAATGGTGCAGATAAAACCATCACTCTGGAGGTTTACTGTTTTCAGAACACCTGCTGTCTCATCATAAGTAAAACTGACTCTTGTACTATCATACAAAATTTCTGAGAGCTTGGTCTGCCTCCTATATTTGAATAAGACTCTTCGGCTTGTACCCAAGAAAGCTGTTTGAAGGAGTTGCCCTTCTTCATTGTAGTCCATGATAACAGAGGCGTTGCTTTCAGGGGGGTTGTATATGTTCCGGTAATAGCCAATGGAACGAATAGTTTGCATGGTATGACGAGCAACGCTGGGCATGGTTATGGCAGAAAGCCGATCCAACAGATCATATTCAAAGATGTACTGCCGTTGGCTATGAAGCAGGAGGACCATTGACTGAAAAGCAAGAACAGATTTTAATCATGTGACAAATGGTGAATTAACACAACTTCTTGACAACAGAAACGTGACATTCTACTTGAGAAAATTATAATCTTTTAAAATTAAGTCAGCCTTGACCTTACATATTAAACATTTCCCTGCCTAATTTACTTGAATGCTTAATTGTAAAGGGTTCTGTAATTAGTAGCTCCAGATTCATAATGTGCTACTTGTTATGACTGTGTCATTCTTTTATCAAGTACTCACAGCCAAACAGCAGATTGTCAATGGATTTTGATAAGGCATGTTTAATACAGGCAGAAGAAAAACTGTCTTCAAGCCAGTAACTCATGAAGGGAAAAACATATGGGAGATGCAGTTTCTCCCCCATAATTAGTGATAATGCTGAAGAATTTTACTAGCCTGAAGATCCCTATTGTTCTCGTTCTATATATATTTATGACATGGGCAAAGCAATTGTTTGATTATTTACATCAAGACCAACTACACAAGAATTATTCTGTCAGTCAATGCCATTTTTCTGAAGCCTGGATACTGTGAATCACTGGCCTTGATTAAATCATGTCCACAACTGTTAGTGAACAATATTTGCTGAATAATGGCTTCAATGGAAAAATAATTAGAACATTACTTCCTCAGGTAGGGGCCTTAACTTCTGTATTTATACAATGCAAGGTACATTTATAGCATTAAATAATAACAGTTGCATTACACCTAGAGAGATGCCACATAATAACACAGAATTATTTACTAAACATAACTTAAGGTAGTAGGCAAAGCAATACTGAAAGAAAGGTTCTGTCCTGGAGCAAAGTTGGAACATTAGATCACGAGAGCATCTGTCATTCCAGTTTCCTTGAATGGCAACTTCATTTTTTGCTCATATTGAGCAATACACTTTTAAAATTATATGTTCCATATAGCAACACATCTAACACAAAACTGAAAACTACAGAAAAGGAGACGTTACTTATCAAAGTAACTTTTGTTCTCTGAGTATACTGCCTGTGAAACAGTGTGTCCTGCCATGAGCTTACTAGAATTATCACAAGGGAATCAGGCTGAGAGGAGTGGGGAAGGCAGTATGTCGGTCACAGCACTCTAGAATTAAGGGTACCTGATGGGTTACATGGCAGGGCATGAGATCTCACAATAGAGATATGCAGAGACAGTATTAGGAAAGAGTCATGTTTCTCTGATATTAATATATAAAGAAGACTCATGAGTTCTCCATTATTGCTTTGATTCTGTGCTACAACATGAACATAGTATGAACTGGCAGCTTTAACTATAATGAAATAATAACTCTTTTCTGTGCCACAAAACACAACATACAGGTTGGACATAAATCATTTACCAGTGACTTAAGTTACCAAGATCTAATTAATTCCTGTGTATTATTTTATTATTAAGAAAGCAGGTAGATAGAGATGCTGCTTGTTTGTTATGTGGCTTAAATAATTTACAAATCCATCATTTACTAGAAGTTAACTAAGGCTCGACTGCATGTCTAATGCAAAAACATTCATCACCCCAGTACCCATGTGAATCCATATAGATACTTAAAACCAGAAATAAAGTTCAGTTCTGCTGTGTATTTTCTTTGCATATATCTGACATGTTCTGCATAGCTTTCAATGTGCTCAAAGCAAAGCTGATAGAACAAAGCATTTGTTAAAACTTTAGTGTTCTTTACCTTTTCCAGATAGGTGTAACTCCAAGTTTTTCCATCAGCAAATACTCTAGATACAATCCTTCCCTGCCCATCATAGTCTACTTTTTCACTAGTGGTTCCTCGCTGAATACTGCCAATTTGACCTGTAGATGAATAGGTAACATTGACTGCCATCAGCTTGCTGCTTGGCAGCCAAAGAGTTGGATGCCCTGATGTGTCGTAGGCAATCCTCAGCAGAAATTTACGGTGGTCATCATAGATCTTTTCTGTCTTTGTGGTTCGATCAAAGTCGACTGAAAGGAGGTTTCTGCCATTAACCTTTTATAAAACAAACAAGATGACACAATAAATCATGTTGTTCAAATACCAGCCCCCTATTACTTCCTCAGAGTACCAGCTATTGTTTAAACACCATTTATAATGATTGATTCCTTGTGTCAGTAAATTAATTTAGCAACTTCTTGCTATAAGTGCAAAGCTTTGGATTAACTGCAGTTTTAAAAGGTTTCATTAAGTAGAGAGACAGCCTGGCATTTGTTCAAAATCTGTTCAATTAAATTCCTTAAGGTTTAGTCAACAGTTAACAAAATACAAAGTATATGCATTGAAAACTTTTATAACAACTGGTGCTACTTGAAGAGCACATACCATGGCTTTTAGATAAGCAGTACAAAAATGTGGGGGAATGACTAAAGAATTAGCAAATGATTCGATGAAACAAGACAAATCACTGCCCGGTTAATTAACATTAATCAATGACACTTAAAAAGTGAGCAGAGAACTCAGCCCTAATCCTTTACCGTGAGCACTATCAAAACAATTAGTAAAAGTTAAGATTCTGAATCCAGATTTAAACTTAAGCACATAGGAATTGCCATACTGTATCAGACACATATTTAGTCAGTATCCTGTCTATGACAGTGTCTAATGCAAGATGCCTCCAAGGAAGATGCAAGAAACCCTTAGTGGATAATTATGAAATAACATGCCCTCCGAGGAAGTTTATTCCCAACGCATGGGTCAAAGGGTTGATTATGTCCCGAAGCATTATGTTTATAACAGTTTTTAATAAAAACAAACCAACCAACAACCTTTCAATTCTAACTATGGAACTTCTCTTTGTACATATACTGAAAAAGCCTTTGTTGAAACCAGTGATAACAGTGGGTTCCGTACATTAATTATACGTTGTATGCATTTTTCCCATTTTTAAATATACTGCCTTTTAGCTTTATTGACTGTCCCTTTATTCTTGTATTATGAGAGCAGGTAAATAGAAATGTCTGATTTTGTTTACTATTCATATGTCATATACCTCTAGTGTATCCCGTTTTATTTATCCCCTCTACAGTAACCTGCCTCATTGTTTTTTAGTTTCTTTTTTAATCCAGACCTACAACCATTTTGCTGCTCATCTCTGAACCCACTCCACATGTGCTCTTTCCTTTTTGAGTTTTCCATGTGAAGATGAATTGTGGATACCCATACCCAAGATAGATTTTCAGCACAGTAAAATGATAATAAATAGGAAGAAGGGGCAAGAACAAGATGATAGTTGTATAAAGCATTTTTAAAAATCTGTTTTCTAAATTGACACATGCAGGAGAAGAGAGGAGTATGAATAAGGGGTGAAGAGAGCTAGTTCAGTAACATTTGGAAAGGAGCAAGAGAATATGCTGATCAGAGAAACTAAAGGAAGGTATTTGCTTTTCAAGAGTGCACATGAGTGAAAATTTAACTGTCTTGAACTTTAACCTACAGTTGATGTGCTTCAGAAAGATGCATCGAAGTTAGATCTTTATTGTTGGGCTAACGGGTATTAAAGAGCTGCTGATGGATCACAGAAAAGTTTGGGGAAAAAAACCCCAAACATTTTCCAGAGAATCTCATCTGCTTATGTATCATATTTGTCTCTGTTGACTTGTTCTTGTGGAATCAGTAGCATAAACACAGAATCTTTGTTCTCACCTTTCGAACAAAAATCTTGTTTTCATATAAAAACTGTCTTGTATAAGAAAAACACAGAAAAATCTAACAGCTGCAGAAGTGTTATCTAATACACTTAACGAGCTGTCTAATGTTCTTTAAATATACTTTCACGAGTTCTAAGCGCTTGTCTATACTTGAAACACTACAAGGCGCAGCTGTGCCTCTGTGCCACTTCACTGTAGATACTACCTATTCCGATCAGAGGGGTTCTCCTGTTGGCACAGGTAAGCCCCACCCTAAGAAAGAAAAATTCTACCATCGACCTAGTGCCGTCTACACCAGGGGTGAGTTCAGTTTAGCTAAGTCACTCCGGGATCTGGATTTTCTTTCGCCCCTGAGCAAAGAACCTGGGTTGATCTAACTTTTCAGTATAGACCAAGACTGATTCAAAAACCAGTTTAAACCTGAATATGGCATACTTCCCTCTGCCCCATTTCCATTGTTTGAGGGCTTTTGCTATTTTTATTTTCAGGTAGATTTGTTTATTCCATTTTCCTACCATTTAGATCAGGTGGTCTACTGGAATTAGTTTTTCTGTAGGGTGTGCTCTTTATCTCTCTGTCTTCCATTTCTTAGCCTTCCCCAGACACCCCTTCATTCACCTCTGTCGGTCCCTTTTTGCCTATTCTTTCTTTTGGTCTTTGGAATTCTCAATAAAAATGGGAGAAATGTATCAATAGTTCAGGATTATGTACATAACTAGAAGATCCAAAGTCCTTCTAGTATGTGGCATAGATTGCAAATTATTTTGGGATTATTATGGATTGTGACGGAGTCAGACCAGAAGGATATAGGAGAGTGCTGGAAGGCAGGTACATTAGTCTCAGGGTGTGCAGGTCCCTGTTCCCTGGATAGCCAAACAAAGGCTACTCCAGGCCAATCAAGACACCTGGGGCCAATTAAGAACCTTCTAGAAAGGAGTAGAAACAGCTAGCCTAATTGGGACACCTGAAGCCAATCAGGGACTGGCTGAATCCAGATAAAAACCTCCCAGTTAGTCAGGTGGGTTGTGGGTGTCAGGAGCTGTGGAAGGAGGTTGTGCTGTTGGTGAGACTGAGTGTTGGACAACATATCATCCAGAAGGAAGGAGGACCTGAGGTAAGGGTGAAGTGGAGTTTGAAGAAGCGGGGACTGCTGTGGGGAAGTAGCCCAGGGAATTGTATTGTGTTTTGTGCCTAAAAGGTCAGCCATCTTAGCTGATACTATTAGGGTCCCTGGGCTGGAGCCCGGAGTAGAGGGCGGGCCTGGGCTCCCCCCCGCTCTTTTCACCTTCCATACTGGCCTGTGGTGAAGGTAACTCACTAGGTGGTGACTCTTGCCAATTATACTGAGAAAGGGAGGTCACTCTGGGGCCTAGATGAGTTTCTGAGGCCCCTAAATCTGCCAGGAAGCGCAGGACCCACGAGTACAAACTTGGAGCTTTGTCACAAGATCGATTTAAAAATTAGTAGATGAAAAATTTAGATAAACGCATCATGTTACCTACATAAGGTATAATACAGTAAAAGTGTAATATTCACTAGCATATATACCAGCAATACATTTTGTCACTGTCTCTGTGCACATTTGTTTTCTTTCCAGCAAACTTTTAGTGACATATTAGCAGAGAAAAGTTAGGAGTGCCATTTTTTTGTTCTTCCTTCTTTTCTCATTGTCTCCTCTCCATTCTCTTTTCTCCTTCATTCTTATGCAGACTGCACTAGAGTCTTTTCATAGTGTGGGTTCACACACATTTTTTAAAAAAATGGTTTCAGATCTTTTTCTCTAGGGCTTTTTTTTTTTCTCCTTTCTCAAGGCATTTTCCTCTCACCATCTTCTTACTTTTCTTCTCCTGCCCTATTTCCCCCCAAAGGTATTTGCACTTTAATTACTATTATTTTATCCTAATTTCTAATCACTCATTCTGTTTTCTCCCTATTTTGACAAATCTCTCCCTGCTATTTGCCTCTCTCTCTATTTTTTCCCCATCTCTCCATAATCCATGCAGGGCTGTGACACCTTACAGATCCCTCTCCCTTCCCTGTTGCACTAGAGCAAGGAAGTTTGAAGGGCATCACTCCAT
Organism: Dermatemys mawii; assembly: GCA_007922305.1. Classification (NCBI taxonomy): domain Eukaryota; kingdom Metazoa; phylum Chordata; order Testudines; family Dermatemydidae; genus Dermatemys; species Dermatemys mawii. The sequence goes on from ML677326.1 coordinate 49,366,939, forward strand.
TTCTGACACATGAATTAATGGGAATTTCTCTTTTGCTGATTTTGTAATTTATTTGGCCATATTACATTTTTTGGTGGCGAGACAGGTTTAAGTTAAATTTTCTTAGATGCCCAGAGGCCTTTGGGCAAGAGAACCCTATAAATAGAATATTATCCTCCATCCATCTAGGGTACCTTGGCCTACAAGAACATTTGACATGTGCTTCAGTAGGGTCTGCTAACCTTCCTTGTAGTGCAATGAAATGGTTATGAACCAGAGAAGCCAAATAATTTGTGGGGGTGGTGAAGATGAAAGCTACAATGCTAAGGAGAAAAGGAAGTGACCCTCAGGCTGAACACAGTAATACTTAAAAAGAGAGTACAAGATTTCTGTTTGGGCCAAGTTCCCTTTCTTTTAGGTGTGCTGCTTTCCTTTTTCATTCCCTTAGCAAGAATATCAAGTGTCAACACTAGGTAGGGTTTTGCCTACCCTGAGCAACCCTCACAGTAAATAATCATTCCTCCTTGTCAGAAAAAAAAATATTTTTTTCTTGGGGTTGGGGAAGCGAGGAGAAATATGAGATGCAAGAGTGTTTTTCTTTTCTCCTCTGTCCCTAATAAAATGTTTAATATGGCACATTACCTATAACTAGTCAAGAGGAGCAGACTGAAGTTATTCACCTTTATTTGATGAACTACCAAGGATCGATTTAAAAGAATTAGGTGCAATTCCAATAGTAATTCAGATTTCTATTGTGGTCTTGAGGTGGTCTCCTGGCAACCCAATTCTGAGTGCTTAATCTATGTTGTCTTTATCAAATGGCTGTTGTAAATCATAGTTTGCCTGCTGAATACATTTTGCCTACTATATAATAAGGAGAAAAACCTAACAGAATGGTAAAAGGCACATATTAGAGGGTTATTTTGGGAAACAAAATTAAAACTTTTCTTCCAGAAATATGTATTGTTACAACTTTCAGTATTTTTTAAAAAGAACGAGATCCTAGGATTGCATTAGTGTTATGGCAGGAAGTGTTACAAAGGATAGTAAAAGTTATCTTCAAACATAGGAATTCCATGACCTTATCAAGATTCAAATTCAATTGACATCTCTATGCTGATGATTCTCAGATCTCTCTCTCCACTCCAGACCTGTCTTCTTTTGTCCAAACTAAAAACTCTGACATTTCCTTGTGAATGTCTAGTCATCAACTCAAGATTAACATGGCTAAAACAAACTTCTGAATTGCTCCCCACTGCCAACTCTTCCCTGTTGCCTTCTTTTCAATTTCTGTGGACAATGCCATTTTGCCTGTCACTCAGGCCTATAACCTGGGGGGTCATCTTCATCTCAGACTTCCCTTTCTCTAGATCCTCGCATTCAGGTTATGTCTAAATCTTGCTGATTCTTTCTGCATAACATCTCCAAAATATGGCCTTTCCTTTCCACGCAGATGGCAAAACTCTCATCTGAGCTCTCATCATCCCATGCCTCAATTACTGCAACGTTCTTCTCTCAGGCCTGGACAAATGCATTCTTGCCTCACTTATATCCATTCGGAATGCAGCCGCAAAGATAATTTTCCTAGCTCATCATTTTGACCCTATAACCTCTATCTTTGCATCCTTCCATTGAGCCCCGCTTCTCTAACACATCAAACCTAAGTTCTATGCACTTTCAAAGCCCTTCATGGCCTATCTCAATGGAATCTATCATCTCTCTTTTGTTACTGAGGTGTCGACACTCACCTCCCATCACCCATGATGCCAGCCTGTACAGCCCCTTGTTAAATTTTCAAATAAACATCTCCATGCTTTCTCCTATGCTACCCACCACCTTTGGAAGGTACTGCCATAAACATCTGCATAGCTACCTCATTATCTACTTTCAAATCTTTCCTCAAGTCTCCTTTGCTGTGATCTCTACAAAAAACTCGTCAACGGGTTGGCTGTTTGTGAACTCAGATCACACCCCATCCACTGACCAATATTGTCTCATTCTTTACTTGTACTCCCCGCATCTGTCTGGAGCCATCGTTTGTTTCTTTTCTTATACTTAGATTGTAAGCTTTTTGGAGCAGGGAGCGTCTTTTGCTCTGTATGTCTACAGTACCTAGCACAATGGGGTCCTAGTCCACGACTTGGGCTCCTAGGCAGTACAGTAATACTAAAACTACTACTACTAAATGCTGACTCATTCCACGATATTAGATGCCAAGTTCAACAAAGAGAGTCTATGGAAAAGACATGAACAATTAAAGAAAGAAAATGAGATAGCAAGAGATAACAAGCTGTTTCAGCCTGATTGGACTAACCTTGTTATCTCTAACCTGGTCCTTGCCTCTTATTTATTCCTGCCTCTGGATACTTCCACTGCTTGCATCTGACAAAGTGGGTATTAGCCCACGAAAGCTTATGCTTCAATACTTTTGTCTTTAAGGTGCCACAGGACTTTTTGTCACTTCTGAAATTCCAGACTAACACGGCTACCTCTCTGATTAAAGAAAGAAAAACTCTACCCAACAGGTAAAGTAGGACCTCTACTGTGGGACTATATATTCTACATATTCTGTGGCTGAGGAGTAACAATGCCTATTGAATTGTGCCTATGTTACCACCCATGAACACCAAATGTTGTCGGCATCATACATACTCACACGTTTACTCACCCTTAGCTTTCGGCCAAACACATTGACTTTTCCCTGGGCTTGTTCTTTTCTGAATCTCCATTCTACTAAGTTCTGTCCATTCTCTCCCGGGAGAGTCATGTTTCTTTTCGCTACTGTTGGATTGGCTGTGCCTGCTAAAACATGCGGTTCTGTTTGGTAGTGTGAATCCATACCACTGGCATAGATAATTCTGAGGGAGCCATCATAGCCAATCTGGTAGCTATTCCTTAGCTGATCTGAAAATGAAACAAAGTATAAAAACGTATTACTTACATGGGTTCAAAATCTGGCTTTTTCATGCATCCACATATGTAACATAAGTACATAAAGTCTTGACATTATATTTGACTAATACATACAGGGTGAGATGTACCAATGGGCTACATTCACACGGGGAACTTAGGCACAGCAATGCTCAGCGTCCACCTCCTAGGGCCTCTGCCACCCAGTAGTATTGACAACCCCAGACTCCCCAGGCATTGTACGTGGGCAGTCGGGTGCTTAAGAAGGGGATTCACAGAAGCCAGCTGAGTAGGGAGCCAGCTGAATTAGCCACCACTGAATCCTTGAGGGGGCCACTTAGGGATATCGGGCAAAAATCCGTTAGATTTAATTGGGGATTGGTACTGTTTTGATCAGTGGGTTGGACTAGATGATCTCCTGAGATTCCTTCCAACCCTGATATTCTATGATTCTATGAAATGCAGAGGAAAAGGTTTAATGCCTAGATCTACAAAGAGACTTAAGCATCTAATAGGCTATGAGGAGGCACTTCCTTCCAATCAGGATTTATAGCCACGAATCGCCTCCTGGAGATAGACACCTAAGCCTCAGAGGCACATTCTCCCTCCTCTTATAGCCAATAGCCCAGTGGTTAGGGCACTCACCTGTGATGTGGGAGAACCCCTTTGCCTGAATTGGAGCTGGGACTTGAAGCTCTTCCACATTCCAGATAAGTACCCTAATAACCAGACTATTGGGTATTCTGGGGGGTGCCTTCCTCAGTCTCTCCTGTTGAAGCTGTTCCAGTTGGTATAAATAATTAAATATTCATTGCAGCAGGGACTTGAACCTAACTCTCCCACATCCTGAGGAGTGCCCTAACCACTGAGCTATTGGGTATTCTGGGATACACTCCCTCTCTCCCTCCCTCTCAAGGGGCTTTTGAGAGTGTTAAGGATGCTCAGAGCACACCTATCAGACTGAGCCCACAGGCAGGAGATAGGCAGGAGAAAGCCTTGTTTGAGAATCCTGCTGGGGATTAGGCATGAGTTAGTGCACTGAGCAGCTTAGCAATGACTGACTTAGGCGGCTTCACACATCCCCACGGGCAGAAACTTAGGTGCCTAGAGGACTTTAGGCACCTACAGGGTTAGGCAGCAGATGAGTAAGGTTTTGCAAATGTCAGAGATGCCTAAATATTGGACTTTGGTGCTCAAGTCCCTTTGAATCCAGCCTTAAGTGTCTTCGGAGCACAAATCTATTTGACTTGCAATGGGACCTTTGCTCAAAGTCACACACTTTGGAAAAAAAATCACACGTTCAAAGATTAATTCTATTGGACTGTCGTAAAATATATTCTTTATTGTATCATTATATTTTACTGTATTTGCAAAATACTAAGTGCACTGTGACCGCTGCTAGAACGTGCAGCTATAGCTCCACACACTATCTTAAGTCTCAGCTCCAATGCCAAACCATTTTAAAACCAGTTCTTTCCCCTATTCTCTCTCCCTTCCCCATGGTCTTTCATCATTACTTATTGGAGACTAGGTATCCTCTATGCCTGATCCCAAAGTTTGTTTCCAAAACCAAGAGGTTGTCGGTTAGATAATAAAGTAGAGTTAATTACATCCTCGTATCTACTCCCTCCCTGTAAGGTCCTTGAACTGTAATATTTTCACTAACATCTGCTGCGCTAATGTACCTATTTAGGCAGCTGATCTGAATACATTATGTACTGAAAAACAAAACAAACAGGGTTGCAATTTAGTATCTGATTATAAGTACCTGTGGTTTTTGTTTTGTTTACAGTACCTTGAACCATGGTATAGAAAGAATCAATTGATGATAAGTTTGAAGTGATGCTGACGTCTTCCTCTCTGCTAGATGATTCAACGTCCACTGTAATGGCCCTTTCCATTTCCCCGTGAAGGTTAGTGACCACTCCAGTTGGAAATGTGACATTTGTGAGACGACCCTCACTGTCGTAGCTAAAATAAAACACAGTGCAAAATAAAACGATAAATAGCAAGAACAAATTATTTTCACTTACAAGTAGAACAAACAGAAATATGACCTGCTGATATTGTAAGGAATGTTTGCTTTGTGTGTGCTCTTTATGCACAACGAAGAATTCAAACATACTTTGAAGTAGCGAAAGCCTGTTTAACACACAGGAGCCTCAATGGTGCCAGCAAGAGCAAACAGATAGATCTCCAGCTCTGCATATTATCCTCTGAAATGGAAGCAAAATCATATTGCACTTCTAATTTGCTGTTTCAAAGGAAACATGCTTAGCAGTGTAATTCCTTAGCATTCTGCACTCACTCTCTATTATCAGAGTAGATTTATTTCACTGTCATATTTATATGAGCTGTCCTCACAATTTTTCATAGCATGGACCATATCTTAAGAGAGATTGTCTCATGGGTCCATTTCCCTGCCATCAACGATTATGCATCTCACCTGCCCCCTCCTGTTCCTGACTGCTTAAATCTCTTGTATTACTAAGAAAAGTAATATTAGAATAGCAGTTAATGTATTTTTAGCTGTCTTTCTGAAACTTAGCTGAAACTGAGGATAGCCAACATAGGAGACTAGTGAGATGTCTGTGGTCCATGGATCACAGTGAGAACTGCTGTATTCCACTAAATCATTTATAAAATACTCTATTTTCCTGCTCCACGTATATTTCTTTAGGATAATTGTATATCTATTAAGCTTTACATATGTATATAAAACATCTATAATGGAAATAAACGTGATTTCTGAAATGTGCCTTTTCCCATTGCTATGTTAATTATATGTCACTGTGTGACATGCATGGTACTGTAGACAGGAGAGGAATTATATGGAGAAAACAAAAATATAATGCAAGTGTAAGTTAAAAGAGCTTTTCCCCAAAATATTTAGTTATGGTTTTTTCATCAGAAATAGGTATTTAATAAGAATTCTAGGTCTCAGTAGCTGCTTTAGTTGCAGGCAGAGCTGATTTTAATGGAAAAGTAGCAGCCAATCTCTATGAAGGCATCAAGGTTCAGGATCACCTGGAAGAGAGATGGAATGAATGTTCCATGTCATCTTGATGACTAGAGGTAAGAATAAGTTAGAGCTGCATATGGGTTTTATGTTTTACACTGAATTTTTCCTATAGATGTGAGTAAAGTTGCACTTTCCCCCTATCTGATCATAAATACTGTGTTACTGAATTCATTTAAGATATGTCAGTGCCTCAACAGTGGCTCTACCAAAGCATTAGGCAGGAAACACTGGTTACCCCCAGTGATTTCTTCCCTTCAAATTCACATCAATCAGAGTGGGTAGAATTGCAACACCATTCAGCTTGCCACAGGAAGATGTTTATGGCCCTCATCTTTTTATATTATTGAAAACACCACATACATTCTGTTTCTATAGCATGTTTTGTCTCTCTCATGCTGGTCTCAGATCTCTGTCTACCATTCTCTCAGATACAGGAACTCCTCACTTAAAGTCATCATGGTTAATGTCATTTCATTGTTACATTGCTGATCAATTAGGGAACATGCTTGTTTAAGGTTGTGCAATGGTCCTTTCAGAGCCAGCTCCAGGCACCAGCCTGGGAAGCACGTGCTTGGGGTAGCTCTTCGTAAGGGGCAGCACTCAGGCCAATATTAGGGCTGCACTTTCCACTCCAGACACCATTTTGTTTTACTCAGCCGGTGCTCCAAAGGTTATGTTTTTTTATTTGCTTGGAGCGACAAAAATGCTGAAGATGGCCCTGGCTCCATCGTAAGGTTGTTTGGCAGCTGCCTGCTTTGTTCACTGCTTGCAGGAAGACCAGCCCATTGGAGCTAGCTGGTTGGGGCTTGGAACCAGGATGGACTGGCAGCCCCCCTATCAGCTCCCCGCTTCCCTAAGTTCCCTGTGCAACAGCCACCCAGCAAGCTATCAATTACTGGCAGTTCAACTGTCCCTGCCCCCCACTGCCAAGTGCTGTTCCTGCCCTCTACCTAGGAGCTGCTCCCAGGAGTCTCCTGCTTGCTGTGCGGGGGGGGGGGGGGGGGGGGGAGCTAATATCAGGGTATCCCCTCCCCCTTGCACCTCACTTACCCCTTCTCCATATAGAGCAGAGTGGGGACACAGACAGAGAGAGACAGAGAGAGCTTGGTGCATCAGCTGCTGTCTCAACTGCCTGATCAATTTAAAAAGACAATGTACTTAAGAGTGGGGTCAGCTTACTTAAAGGGGCAATGCTCATCTCTCTCTCTCTCTCTCTCTCTCCCCCACACACATAGGGTGTCTCTGTCTCTCTCTGCCATGCTGTGTCCCCTCTCTCCATTCGTGCTGTCTTGTAGAGTTTGAGGCTACATAAACAACAATATATTAACCCTTGAGGGCTCAGCCAAAAGCTCTCTCATCATTTAGCAGTAAGGCAGTCCCCCGGAAATATCCCACCCTCTTCTACCCTCTAACTTCTTCACCTCAACCAAGCTTCACAATAATCATTGCTGGGTACAGTATTAAATTGTTTGTTTAAAATGTATACTGTGTGTGTATATATTTATATAATATAGTTTTTTGTCTGGTGAAAATTTTTTCCCTGGAATCAAACCCCTCCCCTCATTTACATTAATTCTTATGGGGAAATTGGATTCTGTTAACATCGTTTTGCTTAAAGTCACATTTTTCAGGAACATAACTACAATGTTAAGCAAGGAGTTACTGTATCCCTCAATTCAAGGGACATTATACACTTTACACCCAAAGAACCTACAGTGTGCGCTTAAAAAAAGGGGTTCTCTCAGAAAGGCAGAAATCATGGGACTGAAGTAACAGAAAAGGTTCTTTACTTTGAGGGAATGATTTCCACATCATTTTACATCATCAACTTAAAATCAGTTTGCTTGGATATTTGCTTTACCTATCATAAATACCACACGGGATTACTGTAACTGAAAGAGATTAGCTTAAAAAGAATTCTCTAGTTTTTCAGTTTGGTTGCTTTTGGATTTGACAGCACTTTGTATCTATATCAATTTCATCCTTTCACTACAGTCCTTTTCCTCTATTTGTGTAGGATTTTCACACAGCAACATTTCATTTAGAGAGAGAAATTTTTTTTGAAACTAGGAAAGTGTGGTTGCTATTCCCAAAGTAACAAGAGGTGGCCTCATGTTTTACAATTATCTATATTTCAATTTGTCAGGATTTCTTCGAGTTTCCAAAATAAAAATATTGTGCATCCCACATTTTGGGTCTTCTTCATATATTCTGTCTTACCTTTGGGACTTGGCAAGTTGAGTGATATTTTACTTCTGCAAAAAATTGAACCAAACATACCAACATTTCTTTCACTTCAGTTCAAATGACATCTATTAAGAATACCAATCCTACCTTCAATCTCATCCTTCAGAGCCATACACTTAATTTTCTTTCATGCAAATCTTCCCTCTCTGTCTCCCATGGGAATGTAAATATGCCAATTAATGTCTCTTTCTAGGTTCTACTTTATAGCACAATGTTTTAGGGGAGTGTTTGTTCAAATTATCTTGCTGGGAATTATTTATTAACATCCTTTGACTGCCGTAGCCAAAGAACAGAGCTCATTTCAAATAACTCTTACTGTAACTACTGCCACATTGCTAAGAGGGACATTAGAGGTACCTCTGTGCCTACCGAATCATAATACAGTATGTAATACTTGATCATAACTCTGCATATAACATTCCAAGTGTAAAGCACTATTCTGTATATCAATGATAGTTTCATCTCTGTAAGCTTGTGCATATGGCTGACATGAAGTCCATGGGTCCGAGCATTCTGTTCTTATTTTTTTTTAGCATCTAGAGAGAGGTAATAGGGTGCAAATAAAGCTCCCTTAACTGTCCATACCTGCTAAGTTTTACTCAGATGGAGACACAATCACACTGTTCTTGCTTAGTGACAGGTTTCGGAGTAGCAGCTGTGTTAGTCTGTATGCGTAAAAAGAACAGGAGTATTTGCGGCACCTTTGAGACTAACAAATATATTTCAGCATAAGCTTTTGTAGGCTATAGCTACTTCAACGGATGCATAGAATGGAACACACAGTAGTGAGATATATATATATACACACAGAAAACATGAAAAGGTGGAAGTTGCCATACCAATTCTAAGAGGCTATTTAATTTAGATGAGCTGTTATCAGCAGGAGGAAAAAAAACCCTTTTGTAGTGATAATCAAGATGGCCTATATCAGACAGTTGACAAGAAGGTGTGAGGATACCTAACATGGGGAAATAGATTCAATTTGTGTAATGACCCAGCCATTTGTACTGTTCTTGCTACATCCCCAGGGGTGCAGGGAGTGAACATTGGTTCTCCTCCAATTCTCTCCCCTGGCTACTAGCGGTAACTCTTGGGACTGTGGCACAACTACTCGAGCCTTCCTAGTAGCCTCCCATCCATTGCCCTTGCTATGCCTCCTAGTGCAGCACAGTGGGAAGGGGGAAGGAGAAAGCAGTCAGGACCAGCTGTGTTGGGGTCTAATATTTGCTGACTCTCCTGATCCATGTACTGTAGCAGCATATCCCATTTCCCATTTCCCACATAGGTACACTCTACTCTATGGTTCTCTTGTGTTAGGAGCTGATGGTAGGTGAAAATGTTTGGAGGAAACAGATTCTGGAATGCACAAACTGGGGGTAGGCAATCTGCATGAGAGAGGTGATAAAAATGCAGGGAAGGGAAAGGATTGATGGAAGTGTGGGCCAGTGAGGATAGTGGAGAAGACGACCAGTGGAGAGGCTGAGGTTAAACAACTTAGTGAAAGGAAAAGGGTCACAATAGAAACTGGAACTCAAGAGCAACAAAGCAAGGTGAGAAAGCAATGAAGGTAAAACCAGGGGAAGGACAATGTTGCAGCTAATGCATGGGACATGGAATCAAGAAATGTGGATTGTATTCCCAATTCACCTCATTCATTTTCTGTGTAAACTTGGGCAAGTCACTTCCCTTCTTGGTGGCTTAGTTCCGCCAACTATAAACTAGGAGTAATAATACTTCCCTCTCTCACAGGTAGATGACAGGTGTTGATATTATGTGCCAAGAATTATCATTAACATATCAGTTTTAGATTGGGAGAGAGGCTGAATCAGAAAAAGCTCACTCATTTCATTTGTTCATATACTTGACATGTGTCATTTAAAAAAGATACTTGGAACTTGAAAGCTACAACTGCCTGATACAGGCATGCTGGTTTAGGAAATGCTGAGCAAACTCATAGGTGATATGGGAAAAGAACAGAGGGGAGGCGCTCTTTATTCTCAGAAAGAAGGAGGACAAGCAGAGAGGATACTCCTCCCTTTCAGCAACTAGGGGAAAGCGATGGGTGAGAAATGCTGAGGGGGCTGCTTCATCACTGAATAGAACCACCTCATAGGACAACCCTCACAATTCAATATCAATGCACTATACTGTGATTACTTTGTGGATCTCTCTGATCTCATTCAATGAAGAAGCAGCTCTTAGTTTTCAAAGGCTAAATATCGACTTTCTATGCCACTCCAAAACATCTCACCTCCTTGATGATTTAGCTCCAGTCACTCTTGCCAACTTTCCCTTTTTCTTCACATCTATTACCATCTTTTATTTTCCCGATTCATTCACTATACAGCAAAAATCTCTTCTCCCCGTGTCAAATCTGCATTTCCATAAGCTCTCAACTATTCCGTTTGCCTTTTACTTTGCTCTTTCTGTAGTTTACCATATATTCCACTTCATGCTATATTGTACTATGGGCCCCTCACATTTTGTATCACAGCATATGAGTACACATTGTAGCAGTATTTTATTAAACAGGATCTCTTCCATAAATAATGTGAAATGTGACTACTTCCTTATCAGGACACTAGACACAGCAACATCACTCTAGGCATCATCCTGGGCATTCCTAGGTTATTTTTTATTTTTTTAATTATATCCAGTATTATTACAATTCGTTGGTGAGTTCAGGTAATTTTATCATCCAACCTTGTCAGCTTTTGGCCAAGAATTTTGTTCTATCTGCGTAGTGGTCTGACACTGAAATTACCCTTGAAGACATTGGATCTAAGGCTAGACTGCAATCCCCTCCCTCTCTTGGAATGTTCAGAGCTGCTTTGATTTCCGCATGCCCATCCACAAACACACATACTATGACTATTCCAGGCCTTTCTGATCTTCCTCATGCACTCCAGGTTCTACAACAAAGCCACTCAACTAACCTCTCAAATTTCTCATGAGGATGGCAAACATGGTGAACTTTACAAGGAAAAAAATAGTTAAGCTCACTCACCAGTCTACAGTGCCTTTTCAAATTCTCTCAGCTCTATTCCGCTCACCTTAACAAAGTCACCTCATGATCACAAAAGGCAAGAGGGGAGACCAAACTAATAACACCACAGGTAAAACTGGCCTTGAATGTCAGACTCCTTGGCCTACTTAAGATCATCTGCTGCTGCCAGCTAAGTTTCTTTTCCACAATGACAGACTCTCAGTGGTAATGATTATTATCTTCTCAGACTCTTGACCTTGTGCTCTCTGTCTGCTGGAATTCTCTCTTCTGATGTCCATCTTCTTCAGTTTTAATGCATCCCTGCCCATGCCATTTTCAGTGCTAGCCTATACAGGACATTTTCATCACTCTCTTTCACTTTCCAATTTAGTATCTTCTAGGAAAACCTTGTTGCAGGAGGAAATGTCCTATGCTCAGTTGAACAACATAACTTTCATTTGTGCCTCTTATGGCATATATCTCAGTTCAAAGGAGATTTACCTTGGTCACAACTGTCACAGTTGTATACAGTAAATTATTTCAATTTAAAATATGGAGCCATAGAACTGAACTTCTTAGTAAAGCTTTCTGTAAAACCTGATGTCAGGGTATGGCCAATATTGTTTTTCAAAGGGCCTCTATATAACACATGCTTGCAGAATTCCTCCCTTAACAAAATGATTACAACAATGAAGAAAAATAATTATGGAACTTACAAATATGTCCGTTTCAAAGTGAAAAATCACCGCTTCTGGCACATCTCAGATAACAAGATGTGCAAGTCAAATACATTTATGTATTTGTTGCCTTGCTTTAACATTATTTGAGACAGTATATCTGAGAAATGAGGCATGAACATTTTTCATATTATAGCTATGTATAAATTGGATGGTAGGATGAACAGTAGTATTAATATATTCAGTGAACATACATTAGAAATATCTTTAATGCATCTCTCTACTTATTGTGAGTGAACAGGAAAATCACAAAACCTTTGCAGATTGCTTCTATTTTGTCAGTAAAGAGGTCTTCATATCAAAGTACTCTGCAGGTGTTTCTAGTGGCACACTACATCAAGTGAGAGCACAAAGAAAAAGTTCAAAGCTTATCTTTAATAAGTACCAAATACTGTCATTGTGTACGTCTATCATCATTTTGATACATATTGAAAATCTATCTTAATGTGGCAATAAAATGTTTCACTCAGCTTGTTGAGGCCATTAAGCTCACATTTGCGCTGATAGAAAGTACGATCTGTAATGCAAAAAGAAAATACAGGGAAATGAGCCTGTAATCCAGGAGTTCTCAAACTAGGGGTTGTGACCCTTCAGTAGGTCACAAGGTTATTACGTGGGAGGTTGAGAGCAGCCAGCCTCAGCCTCAAAACCCACATTTCCTGCAGCATTTATAATGGTGTTAAATATATTAAAAAGTGGTTTTTAATTTATGGGGGGGGTCTGCTGTGTGAAAGGGGACACCAGTACAAAAGCTTGAGAACCAATGCTTTAAGACATACCATCCATTTATAAAACTATTCTTTTCATTATATTTAACCTCAAAGAAAAAAATGTCCTGAATTTTACCCCGCAAAAATCGTAATGGTAGTAAAAAACAATCTGCCATCCACAGGTCCAAGATTACCATAAACTGAGACTAGACAAAGTGATCATGATTAAATTAGGGCTGTCAAATGATTAAAACAATTAATCACGATTAATCATGATTTAAAAATTTAATCACAGGTTTAATTGCACTATTAAATAATAACAGAATACAAATTTAAATTATTCTGAACGTTTGGATTTTTTTCTACATTTTCAAATGTATTGATTTCAATTACAACACCACTCTAGACAAAGGATCTAGTTAAAGCCTCTAGTGTTTCTGCACATACAGTGTTTTCCAGAAAAAGCAGTAGAATTAAGATAACCAGAATTTTTGTCAGGTTAATGCTACTGTTGAAGTGTTATGGAAAGGAGCAGTAGGCTAAGGTCCTTCCTTGTTCTACATATTCTTAGCTCTCCTACTATCATGTATCTACCTTCAGTGTCACTTCTACACACTTGCCCTATTTAAACGCTTTCATTACTGACAAATAATGTACAGGCGAGTTGCAACTTACGCACTTTCATCTTATGCAATTTCAGCTTTATGTGGTCGGCAACCCCAAAAAAACCCCTCACTGCTTCTGATTCCGCCCACCAATCCACTCAATGAGCGCACGCACCAGAGTGAGCATGAGATGGGAGACGCGAATCTGCTGTTCCCACTATAGTACTGTACTGCTGTACCCACTACAGCACTGTGCCTCTCATACTGGGCGCATCTTGCTGTGCTGAGTGTGATTCTACTGTACACACAGTGATTTAAAGATACAGTATGGATTTTTCGTATAACCATGGCCTCTAAATGCAAGCAAGCTACTTCATCTGGTGCTCAACTGAAGAAACAGCGATCTATTCTAAAGCTGGAGGAAAAACTGGCTGTGTTGGACTTGAGAGATGGTATGTCAGTCTCCAACGTGGTGCGTAAATACGGCTGCAACAAATCTAGCATCCGTGCCATCAAGATTTGAGAGAGAGAAATTCGTCAAGCCACGGCATCAAGTGCTCCAGTAACTGCTAAGGTGACAAGTCAGGTGCGTGATAAGATTTTAGTAAAGACTAAAAAGGCAGTAAACTTATGGCTAGAGGAGATGAACTGTAAACATCAATGGCAACATGTTGCGAGAAAAGGCTCTTAGCATCTATGCGCTGTTAAAATGTCCCACCGAAGAGGGACAGCTTTCTGATGAGAAGGAATTCAAGGTCAGCCAAGGTTGGCTTAACATTTTTAGGAATCGTTTCAACCTCAAAAACATGCAGACTTCTGGTGAAGCTGCATCTGCCAATGAGGAAGCCTACCCTGAACAATTAAAGAAAATCATCGAAGAAAGGGGTGATCTTCCAGAACAAGTTTTTAATGCTGACAAGACTGGGCTCTTCCGGAAAAAAATGCCCACCCACATGTACATTTCAAAATCAGAAAGACAAGCCCCTGGCTTCAAAGCAGCTAAAGACAGTGTGATTGTGTTGCTTTGTGGCAATACACCTGGGTATTTAATAAAGCTGGGCTTGCTCTACAGGGCTGCAAATCCCCGGGCCTAAAAGGCAAGAACAAAAATCTCCTGCCTGTGTTCTGGCAGTCTAATAAAAAGGCTTGGGTGACAGCAGCATTATTTGTGGATTGGTTCCACAAGGGTTTCATTGTGGAGGTCAAGCAGTACCTTGAGAAGAAAGGAATTGACTCTAAAGTGTTACTGATCATAGACAATGCTCCTGGCCACCCTGAGGCACTCCGGTTTGTGCATAACGATGCTGAAGTCGTTTTTCTCCCCCCCAATACCACCTCCATCCTCTTGACCAAGGCTTCATTAGCTGTTTCAAGGCCATGTACACGAGGCTTACATTCTCACGGATCCTTACCGCTATGGATGCTGATCCCAATGTTAATGCGATGGAGTGCTGGAAGTCCTTCAGCATTGCTGATTGCATCACTTATATTAAACACGCAATGGATGCAATCAAGCCTGAAACTGTCAATGCATGTTGGTGAAACCTATGGGAAGACTGTGTGAAGGATTTTAAGGGATTCCCGACCATTGACAAAGAAGTGAAATGCATTGTTCAGGTGGCGAGGCAAGTGGGTGGTGATGGCTTTGTTGACATCCTTGAGGAAGAAATTGAGGAATTAATTGAGGTCCATAGAGAGACACTGACTAATGAAGAGTTAGCGGAACTGATAAAATCATCTACAGAAGATGAAGATGACAACGATGAACAAGAAGAGCCTGCAAGTTGGAATCTTCATACATTTTCGGAAGTGTTCCAAGCAGCGAAACACTTGAATAATTAAATTTCTGAATATGATCCCTCTATGGAATGAAGCCCCAAAATCTCATGGAGTATTACAGATGCTTTGAGGCCTTACCAAGAAATGTTTGAGGAGCTCAAGAGACAACAGTGACAGTTGCCAATCACTGTGTTTTTTTAGAAAAAAAAACACCACCAGCAGCAGAGCCTACACAATCAACTTCTCGAGCTGAAGCAGAGCCAACCACTTCGTCTACAACTCGCTTTCTGTCACCCAAGCCTGGCCCATTGCCTTCTGGATCGACATCAAGCCCTGATGACTCCCTAATAGTGTTGTCAGGGGAAGGGGAAGACGGATCTTTGGACTGTGTGCACATTGGATGAATGGTGACTGTTCAGGTTTATAGTACTGTACAGTACTGTACTGTTTTCATTTTTTATTCTTCTCTCTCTCTGTTATTAATGTTATTAAAATATCATGTTACTATATTTTGCGTATGTTCTCTTTATTATATCCTGTGCTGTACATTACTATATACAATACAGAATACATAATATATACACATAGTACATAATATATACACAAAACTGTACTTTATTGGTGATTAAAGGGACTTTCAAGGGTAATTTTGACTATAAGCGTTTTTCGCTTTACGTGCTAACCATGGAGTATAGCCCCCGCATAAGCTGTGACTTGCCTGTATGTATTTTGACAGTGTAAATCCTGAAGTATGACCATGCAAATGAATAAAGTTTTAGGATACACCTTACGAGCCTGATTCTTATTTATATTAAAGCTTATTTACATGTCAAAGTGGTGTAAAGGGTGCCGTGGTAAATGAGTCTTGGTAGTCTGGCTAGACTTTCTGGTTACTGTGTAAGGTACTGTCACTTTATTTTGAAAGATGGGGGCCCTATTAAAACAATTTAAAGCGTGTGACAGGGTTTGCTTACCTCGCACGAGTCCAGGCAGTGTCAGGCCTGTGGTATTGACAGTGGAAGTCCTGCCTTCTTGGCAGGACTGGGCATGCTCCAAATACTCTGGTAGTATAAAGGGAGGAAGTCCAGCTCATTCTGGGCTGGTGGCCACAGGAGAAGAACCTGCCTGGGAAACTCCTGTGGAAGACCAGCAACAACCCCTGACAGTGCCAGGAGCTGGGGTCCCCTGGGCCTGCTTGAAGCCCGGGAACTGGAGAAACCAGAGGAGGCAACCGGCCTGACTGTCCATGGAGAGGATGAGATGACAGCAATTAAGAGAAGGATTTCTACAAAGGGGAAGTGCAGAGGAAATCACAGACACATTTATTGGAGAAATGAAAAAAGCATATAGAGCTTATGGCAGTGACAGAGCTCAGGGAATGCAGACAAGATGACAAGAGACATAAGTGGATAAGTTGGAAGATACATAGTGTGAAGGGCCTTTAAGGTAAGGACACGAAGCTGGAATCTGGTGTGGTTGCAAATAGTGCACTGTTTATTCTAGGACTGCTCCTCATCCACTGAAGTCAAAGGGAATTTTTAATTGACTCGAATGTGCATTGGATCAGACCCTCTGCTAGAAGGGTATATTTTTTCATATCAAAGTGAGATCTGGAATAGATTTTAACGGATTTATGTGAAGCAAAAAATGAAAAAATCTTCTGGTTGCACTGTAACAACAGACATTATGGAAATGACTATGCAAAGGAGATGAGATAATTTTATTATGGGAGTGACTGAATTAATAGCGTTGTTAAGCCTCTGAACTTGCTGGGAGTGAACCAGATACTTTCAGAAGCCTGAGGAAAGACAGATAGCGCTGGGTATTTATGCAGTTAATAAAAGTTCTATTGCCTTCTTGTCAACTAACCTGACTCCTGAATGCTTTTCTAAACATTACAGACATAACCTCTTGATTTTCTTGATAGAAACCGAGACACCTCTCACTTTCCGCTGCATAGAAGCTTTATAATGTTGCTGATCATTGTTGCCATTGTGATGTTATTACCTATTTGATGGTATCTCATTTCTATTTTTATTACTTAGCTTACCTTTAAAGACAAACATTATATAAAGTAATCTTCCAAGGACTGAAAAATGAAGGTAAAAGTACATGAACTAAGATATACTGTTTATACCTTGCTACCAGTGACATGAGGTGCTCTATAAATATCTAAGGAGTGAGATAAAGTTTTTCTTCAGAGTTTTCATGTTGATGCCTAGAGCACTGGTAATAGGATGCTATTTAGCATGTTTACATTTGTTCTCTAAGCTGGCATATTATGAAATAGTGAGAGGATTCTGTTGTTCATTATGAAGATAATTTTTCCAGAATAGTAGTTTTGTTTTATCAAATTGATATTTACTGTAATGTTGTGCTATTTATATACTGTGGACAGTTGCAAGGTCACAGCCTGTTTTCACCGCAAAAAAGATTAAATTTTTTAAACCTTTAGGAAGAAAGTTAGGAATCTGTGCATTTTTACAATTTATCCCCAGTAGAAATGTAAACATACAATTAGAGAAAGCTGCACCATTATCATTGAGAAAGCCTCAAAAATAATGAGTTGGATTCAACATTGTTACATAATATTTGTATATAGCACCAACTGTGCATTAGCAATAGAAAGTGAAAGTTTCTGCCGTAAAGGACTTAGGGTGAATTCTCTGATCTCCTGCCTTCACAAAGTGAACGTACATCATCCAGAGATTTTCCCTGAAGACTTTCCTTTGCATAGGAAAAATCCTTGGCTAGTGTGAAGCAAGTGGAGGTGGTTCATCATGTCCCCTGTCAGCTTTGCCACACATTGCTGATGCGTCCCTCACTAGTTTTACTACTTGGCATAAGGGCAAGGCAGCATATCAGGGGCAGCAAGAGGAGCTGGTATAATGGAGTTAAACTCAGTTATACCCTACCCTTGACTGGCATAAGAGCTTCTGCCAAGAGCAGAAGTTAATGCTGCCTCTACTCCCATGTTTGGGTAGAGTAATTCCACGGAACCATGACGGTGAGTCCATACATTGCACTGCACGTCTCCAGAGGGATTTGGAGGAAAAATGTGTGTAGGGGATTCTGAGCTGAGTCAAGAAGCAGGTTTAAGTGATTGAGATACCATGGAAGGAGTGCCAGAGAAGACAGCTGGAGGAGATGAAGAATGAAGCAGATACAAAGATACAAGTTGTATAGCTTAAGCTCACAGATGGGGGAAAAAGACAGGCCAAGAAGCTGTCAGGAGCCAGGTTGTCTACACAAGACTTCAATATAGGAGAAGGCAAGAAAGGAATTTGAAAAGGGACTGAACACAGTCAGTATAGTAAGCATGGTGAATGATTTTTTGCCCATCACATTTTGAACTCATTGACGGGGTATGAGGTGGGTGGGTGGGGAGGTGGGAATAGGGCCAAATCATATAGTACCAAGGGCCAAATCCTTCTTGGATTGTTCCTTACATCCAGTCAGCAACCAGAATTTCTGTTCTGTGGGAAATTCTAACTCAAAAAAACCCAACAACAACAACAAAAAAAGAAAAGTTGAAATTTCATAAAAAATGAAAAATTCTCAAAAAACTCTGTTTGGAACCACTGAAACATTTTATTTGGACAGTGTCTCTTTTTGTTTGTTTGTTTTGATAATGTAGAAATGGGGTTTTTTTTTGATAAGGTAGAAACATCATTTCAATAATGTCAGATTTTACCTTCTCTAAGCTAAATTATCCAACATTATTGAAACAAAATGATTCAATGTTATCACTGTCAAAAATTTTATTGCAATCAATACATTCCTGCCGAACGTTTATAGTTCAACAAAACTGCATTTTTGATGGAACACAATTTTGTCAATCTTTTTTTAACTAGATGATCAACTCCTGTAGGCAATCTATAATGAGATTAATTGTACTAATATGGGAAGGAGCATAAGGTCCAAAATATTGTTCTACAATATTTCTACTTCAGCCTTCATCAGGAATTGCATAAAAGCAGCAGCAAAATGGAAACATTTTGTTTACTTCTGAAATGTAATCTCTTCACTGTTGTTGCATGTCACTGGAATGTTGGTACCTGGTAAGTGGGGCAGCTATAGGGTGACCAGATAGCAAATGTGAAAAATCGGGACAGGGGGTGGGGGTAATAGGAGCCCATATAAGAAAAATACCCCAACATCGGGACTGTCCCTATAAAATCAGGACATCTGGTCACCCTACGCAGCTAAACCACTCAGTTCAGGGCCTGTACCCTCCTCTGAATCATTCACCACTGAGCAAACTGCCAGCACTCAACACATTATTAATAATAACCACAACAGGTAAATCATGATGCTAAGCAGTCAAGCGGGTAAAAGGGATGTTTTTTTAACCTGGAACACCATATAAAACATTAACTTCTAGATTCACATTCTGCAGATGTTAAAACTTTTCTAAATTGTCTGGAATACTTGTTCACTTAACAAGGGGGGCAGAATAAACTTATAACAGCTTCCCTGCTGCTAATGTCACTCTCCTTGATTTCCACCCTCAGTCCCTTAGTGACTGATGAACAAAAGAAGGAGTGAAAAGACAAATGAGCTAAGGGCATGGAATGCCCAGGGAGGAGCAGGATGTCAGGAGATACAAATTGGGATTAGGAAGAAAGGTACCAATGGGAGTGGAAAAGTCAGGCAGTCAAATGTGCCTTTGAGAACTGATGGGGGAATCTGGAAAGAGGGAGGAGGATCAGAGAGCAGGTAGAAAACAAGATACTGTAGGAGGGGTAAGTTTGGGGGCCAAATGGATGGGGAAAAGAAGGAAAAGCAGTGAGAGGACTGCAGGGGGGATACACCTGGAACCTGGAGCAGAT
This sequence comes from Dermatemys mawii, assembly GCA_007922305.1. Classification (NCBI taxonomy): domain Eukaryota; kingdom Metazoa; phylum Chordata; order Testudines; family Dermatemydidae; genus Dermatemys; species Dermatemys mawii. Next base: position 49,386,746 of record ML677326.1, read on the forward strand.
CTGAGTCTGCTGATGCTACCCTTCTCTGAAAAAAAGGAGGAAAGAACACAGAAAGGAATGAGATATACAAGCAGGAAATATGCATGCTTTAGCTTTAGTAGCTTTACCTTCTACTGGTAAAGTAACACTAGATAGGGTTATAAACAGCTCTCTTCCTTGGTGTTTAAGCTCTAGGGAGCTAGTGTTTTGAAATCCAAATATCCTGATGTTATTGCCTCATAAACAATTCTTCAGGTTTGAGTATTTTCTTCACTGAGACTATCCTGATATCAGCAAGGCTGTAGTTTAATGAGCTAAAATGTTTAGCTACTAGCTGAAACAATTTTTCAGGAATCACATTAAACTTGTGATTGAAGGGAAAAGGCCCACAAATTGATACTAGTTTTAACTAGGAATTCATTGCTGGAATTAATTCATGGTTAATGACATAGATGGTCAAAATCTTTCTGGAAGGTTAAAATTTTAGATTAGCTCAGGGAATGTGTACATCCTTCATAGAAGCCAGGCGAGTAAAAATGACCACAAATTGATTTAAAGCAGCTAACGTGAACAACCAGATAGCACTAAGATCAGAAGGTAACAGATACTAAATGGAGAGATTAGAGAAAATATGGAGAATTCTAATGTTTATTTATTTTAAAATGTCTATAGTTTTTTTTTTTTTTTTACACTTAAGACAAAGGTCTTATAGAACTGCTTGGCACAGGATCAAAGAGGAATGGGGGAAATGTGGCTCTAAGCCCTCTTTCCACTTCCCTGATCCTGAGCTCAGGCTAAGGATCACTCTAAGTTATCTCTTAGGGAACATACTACTAGCAGGCTTCAGTGGAGTGTAAAGTGGGCCAGCCACCCCTTCCTGGCTCTGACACACCCACTGTTTTTCCCTCTTGAGACTTAAAACAAAAAAAACCAAACAGCACACACAAACTCTCAGTACCATTCCAATTAGTCAAATTTACAACATGAAATTTCAACCACCTCACCTCTTCTACCAAGTAGTAGCTCTAAATACAAACAACATCCCAAATGAAGAGAAGAATGATGGGGGATTTGATAGCTGCTTTCAACTACCTGAAAGGGGGTTCCAAAGAGGGATGGAGCTAGATTGTTCTCAGTGGTACCAGATGACAGAACAAGGTGCAATGGTCTCAGACTGCAGTGCGGGAGGTTTATGTTGGGTATTAGGAAAAAGATTTTCCTACGAGAGTGGTGAAGCGCTGGATCGGGTTACCTAGGGAGGTGGTGGAATCTCCTTCCTTAGAGCTTTTTAACATCAGGCTTGACAAAGTCGTGGCTGGGATGATTTAGTTGGAGATTGGTCGTTCCAGTAAGTCTGGAATATTGTAGCTCAGAGCCATTCCAGAGCAATGAGTTCCTTACTGATTGTCTCTGTTATTTCGAGGGAGATGGGGCATCAGTGCCTCAGCAGATTGTAAGCATACCAATATATCACTATTCCAGCAGATGGCATACAGCCAACTATCTTGGCTTTATGTCATGCTGGTATTCTTCTATGCCAAAGGAATCCCTGCCTAGCAGTTCCATTAGGGCAGCTTTACAGCTACTTCATGATTCCCAAGGAGTGCAAAGCACACTGATTGAAAGGGGAAGGGCAAGGATCTGGGAATTCCCTAATGATTTTCAGAGAATTTTTTAGAAAACTGATGCTGTTATGATGTTACGCCATCATATCAACCTTGTGCACCTTTGAAACTGGAAATAGGTTCTGCTTTTGAGGGCCTAACAGAGCTCTCCCTTTAATTGTTTATATGGCAGGATTCTGTCAACCTCAAAGAGATGTAGCTAAATCTAAAAGTCAGCTGCATTTGCAACATAATGCTTGGGCACTTTACAGAATGCAGCTTTAAGCATGTGGTCAATTTACCTGAATGCAAATTGCAGTGGCTTTCTGGAATAATTAATGTTCTTGAGATTCAATCATTCAGTTAATAGAGAGTTTTGAAACAAAATCTTTTTCAGCTTGGGAGGTCTGACTGGCCAATTCTAGCACTTTGGGACATTCCATGTAAATTTATGACATTCAATGGAGGACTTTTAGTTCCTTACACCAATAAATGGATTACATGGATTCATTTCAGGGTTTTCAAAATTGTGACATATAATATGGATAATCTTTTTCATTTCAGCATTTCAAAATCTTCAGTTCAGATAAAAAATAATATTATTTCATATACCTGTGCTAGTTTACCATGAGTGAGAGAACACAGCAGAGTGGAAACGGTTTGTACAAAAATGATGCGATACATACTGATATAGTATCTCATCCAAAAATGATAATGTAAAAAAAATTTAGAAAAATAATTCAAAAGTTATACATAGAAATAGCCATGATTAAAAAAAAATTCTGATTAAGCAAGATGGTTTATAACAATAGGAGGTGGACTATGTTAAAGGTCATCATGGCTGTTATCTTTGCCTGGCAGAGTATATACATTTTTCTATGGATGAGTTCTTACTCTTTTTTCATGTGAAATTATTTGTACCAGAAGATTTTTTTTTTTTGGTTTAGCAAACTGTTAAGAATCAAGAATTACAATAATAATTCAAAATTGAAATTAATGTACATTTTAATAAAAAAGTACAACTTTAAGAAAAGTTAAGAGTTAAACTACCAACCTTTGAAACATAAAGCAGACACTTTATCCACTAGGGCCTAGGCTATAATAATTAACAACATAGGAATTCACAATTTTACAATAAAATATGTAAATTATGAAGAAAATAACTGGTAGGCAATGTAATATAGAGATATGGAATTCAAACATAGTTTCTTCACAAACCAGTACCTAGATCTGTGTGCTGCAACATCACATGCAAATCAGGATTAATTGGCTGTGTTTTGCTAAAGAAGAGTGGTAGAGAGAGAATAGAAACAAATTTCCTGCATTTTAGCTATGCACTTATTATAAAAGGGCACTTCTTAAAATGGTCCTTTTGCATGTGATGTTAGAGAGATTTAGTCTGTGGAAAAATCAAGAATCAAAAAGAATCAAGTCCTGTTGCTTAGTGTTGTCAGGGCAACCAGAGAGATCATCCAGGGCAAAATTCTCCTCTCAGATCTTTGGACATCAACTGAAATCGATAAGCGTTCCTTGCATTTAAGCCCCAGTCCTGCTGGATCTGTACAGATAAACACTTTTGCCCACATAAGTCTTTGCAGAATTGGGCCAAAAAAAAATCGATCCTATAGTTTTAACAGTGGTGGGTGGCTTTTCTAATTTAACTTTTGCAACTTTCAAGACATGTTGGACAACCAGAGTGTGGCACAAACAAGCTACAAAAACAGCTGGTTAGAAAATGGAATTTTCATTCCGTGGGAAATTCCATCACTTGTTCCATCCAAATCAGAACAAAACGTCAAAATGTTGCAATCTGCTGGGGGACAGAAATTCCAAAAAAAATTTTGCTAGTAAACATTGAAATGTTTTGATAATGCCAAAACATTTCAATACAATAAAGACATTAACATATAAATAATATAAAATATATAAATAACAATATTAAAATTAATATTTAATAAGAGTTAAAACAAAGTGAACTGAAATGATAAAGTCAATGCAAAACATTTTGGCATTATCGAAACATAACAAGGAAGTTGAAATAATTTGTTTTGAGACTTTTTCCCACAGAAAAATTAATTAAAATTGATATATTTGTACAACATTTTTTATTCTGACAAAACTGCATTTTCTGATGGAAAACTGTTCCTTCAAAAATATCAGCCCACTCTAGCCATAAACTGCGTACAATTCTGGCCATAGATTACAGAAGTTGTGGCTCTGGAAACCAAACAGAAAGTCAGATTCACAAATAATGAAAGGCAATTACAATGAAGTTTCCTTGTTCATATCTATCATTCCCTTCTTCAAAAAGGAAACACATGACCTTAAATAAGGGCATTGTATGTGAACAAACATTTAAGGAGCTGCGAAGCACCAGACATTTTTTAAAGAACTTTACATTTTTACCAAAATCAGCGAGGTGCTCTCACTTTGCATAGCTCTGCATGGTCAGTGTGGTCTTAATTTTCCGTTATCAATTTTATATATTTCTATATTGTGGATGAGTGAAACTGTTTAGCTTTTGCTATAATTATTTCAGTTTAGGATTTGTAATGAGTCAATACTGTGAGGTTATTGTTTATAAACGTAGGTAAATGGCAGCATGGAAGGAGAACTAATACTGACTGAAGGGAATAGTCAGCCTTTGCTTAGTGTCAAAACACAAGGACGGCTCTATTAGTTAGCGGGCCATATCTAGCAGAGACCAGAAAGTTTACATGAAAGAAAGTTGGATGTGAAAAATGGTTGTTTACTGAATCAATAAATAAGTAATTATTCAGCTCATGAAATATATTACCTTAAATCCTACCTGTAGAGTAGAAGTGTAAACTACTTGGTACTGAATACAATCTATCTTTGAGACGATGCAGAAGCCATTAAATACATTCAGAAACCATCAGCCCTTTCCCTAATGGTATCTCACTAGGCACAAAATAATTAAAAGCAACAAGGAGAGAAATTACAGGTAGGAATAAAACACTAGCTCTCCACTATCCAAAATGAATGCCAGTGTGCTAAAAATGCCAGCTGTACCCAGCAGCCACATTAGTTTAAACAATAAACTTACTATCCCCCCCAATCCCCTGAATGGTCCAAGCCACAAGGTCAAAGCCAGGAATCTTATGTATTCGTGTTGAAGATAACCCTGTATTTACTTTCATTGAAACGGGTGACTATGCACAATCGACCTGGAACTTAGCTTTGTTCTCTCAGTTAAAAGGACATTTCTAACTCATGACAACAAGAATGTATTTCCTGCTTACTGCTGAATAGTCTCCCATTCTTCTGTGTGCCCTTACTATTTTCTATATGCTTTTGTCAAGGCCTAAAAAGATAAAAAATGATGCACAAATGTGCAATTAAATATTAGAGCTGTGCACTAATGCTTTGGAAACATACTTATTATCAGCGCTCTGCCAATCTATAGATTATTACAACAATATCTTAAAACTGGCAACAATTCTATTCCACCTGCTGCTTTTGTTGGAAATCAGCATTTCTAGTAGCATCTCCCCTTCAGGACACAATGTGCACTGAAGCAGTGCCAGCTGCTCTCATGTCTCTGATGGCATATGTAAAGGTTGGAGAATAGATGCAGGTGCTCAGTCTCCCCGTCTACTGCCTCAGCCAAATGTACACTGACATAAATGTGAAATAAGTGCCGAACATAGATGTCTACCTCTGCAGCCACTGCCTGACAGCAGCACTTTATTTTCTTTATCATGTGCACTGACTTGAAAGCTTTTTTCAGGTCCTGACCTTGGTAGCAGTTGTTGTTACATTTCATTCTCAAGATAGGAAAGAATAATAAACAAGAGACTGATCAGTTTTCATTATGCCGTTTGTAATTCAGAATACCTCAATACAGTTCCCTCTAAACTCTCTTCCTTCTCAGCCTGAATAATTCTACTTCTTCTAATCTCTCATTAGTCAATATATGTATATTATATGTACGTTCTGTGTCTTCCCAAATCACTTTGGGCACCTTTTTCTGAACTTTTCTAGCTCCACTGTTTCTTTACTCAGTGAGGTGATTTTTTAAAAATCTATTTTCAATTCATTAATAAAAATGATTTTTTCATAAAAAAATTGTATTAAAGAATTGGGGAAAAGATTTTTTGATAAATAATTTGTGTTTTTTCAGTGGCACATTTATTAAACTGTGCTTGGTATAGTGATTCAGTTCTTTGTTTATTTTTGGGATGCAGTTGCCTACAGAAAAACAAAAATTTTGAATTCTCTGGTACTTCTGGTTACACAAAATGTCATGATTCTTTTCAGTCGATGACTCTGAGAAATGTGTGGGCCTTTTTAGATTTTAGGTGCATCATACTCCTGTCCTTTGTCGCTGGTGAAGAAGTCTTACAGCTGTACATTCTCATCCAATCGGCGCTGAAACAGCCCATAGCACTTCTGGGGTTGAAACATGTAACAGCTTCAGGGCTCTTGCTCTTTTGCCTTGGCCGAGGTACCTTGCCTTAACAGGACCTCCAAGCATTCAACACAGAAGCACCTGCAGCAGCTGGCATTGCTATACAGCAGGAGCTCCTGGGTGCCTTCGCAGCAGACAGTGCAGTAGGACTGCTAGCCATCCTCATCCATGGTGTACGGCTCCACCACTTCCGCTGCAACTCAGCTCTCCTGCAACTCTGCAGCAGATGGTACAATAAGACTGGCAGCCATCCTTGTCAAACATGTAGCTTGGCCGGGGGTTCTAGGAACATCTTCCCTGCCTGGCTCCTAGCAACCTCCAGGACATGGTGTACGGCTCCACCGCTTCCGTGCAACTCTGTTCTCCTGCGAGCTGGAGGCTTCTGCCTCAGGCTGCTCTCCCAGCCAGCAGCACCGCGTGGTCACACCTATCCCAGCCTACCCCTTGCTCCCATGGCTCACGAAGCTTGGACAGTAGTAAGGAGCATTTCAACTATAGGCTGAGCAAGTGCAGAATAGTGGTAAAATGTGCCTTTGGACGTTTAAAAGCTCGCTGGTGCTGTTGATCGGATCTCAGTGCAACCAATTTTCCCACTGTTATTGCTGCTTGCCGTGTGCTCCATAATATCTGTGAGAGTAAGGGGGAAGACGTTTATGGGGGGGGTGGGAGGTTGAGGCAATCGCCTGGCATCCAGTTTTGAGCAGCCAGACATCAGGGTGATTAGAAGAGCACAGCAAGGCATGCTGCGCATCAAAGAGGCTTTGAAAACCAGTTTCATGAGTGGCCAGGCTATAGTGTGACAGTTGTGTGTGTTTTTCCTTGATGCAAACCCGCCCCCTTGGTTGATTTTCATTTCCTGTAAGCCAACCACCCTCCCCACTTCGAAATAAAGTAACTATTGTTTCGAAACCATGCATTCTTTCTTTATGAATTGAAAAAATGAGATAACTGACATGGTAGCCTGGGTGAGGTGGGGGAGATGGGAAGGACAAGGCCACACTGCTTATTGTAGCCACACTAAAAATCGAACTGTTTGAATGACAGCCTTCTGTTGCTTGGGCCATCCTCTGGAGTGGAGTGGCTGGGTGCCTAGAGCCTCCCCCTGCCTTCTTGGGCATCTGGGTTAGGAGCCCTTGGAACATGGGGAGGAGGGTAGGGTACAGTGGATGCAGCAAGGGTCTGTGCTCTTGTTGGTGTTCCTGCAGCTTCCACAGATGCTTCATCATGTCCATTTGCTCCCCCAACAGATGCTTTAGCATGTCTGTTTGCTCCCCTATTAACCTCAGCATCACGTTCTTCTTCCGCTCTTCACGCTCACTTACTTCTTTCCTAGCCTCTGCCACTGAATGCTTCCATACATTAAGCTGTGCCCTATCAGTGCCGGAGGATTGCATGAGCCCAGAAAACACGTCATCGCAAGTGTGGTTTTTTTGCCTTTTAATCTGTGATAACGTCAGGGATGGCGATGATAGGGGGAGCGTAGAAACATTCTATGCTCTGCGATTCTGGGGGGACTGTATAGTCACCTGTGCTGCTAAGTTTGCCACGCTGACCAAACAGGAAATGAAATTCAAAAGTTCCCAAGGCTCGGCCTGTGTACCTGGCTAGTGCATCAAAGTTGAAAGTGCTGTCCCAAGTGGTCACAATGGAGCATTCTGGGATAGCTCCTGGAGGCCAATACCGTCAAATTGCATCCACAGTACCCCAAATTTGAACCAGCAATGTCGATTTTACCGCTACTCCCCTTGCCAGGGAGGAGTACAGAAATAGATTTTAAGAGCCCTTTAAGTCGACAAAACGGGGTTGGCTGTGTGAATGGATTGAGTTTTAATTTGACATAATGCGGCTAAATTCGACAATCGCACACTGTAGACCAGGCCTAAGAGCCCACGGCTATGAGGTCCAGATCCACGCTCTGGTCATGGGAGCCCTGGGCGCATGGGACCCCCACAACGAGTCAGTACTGAGAGCATGTGGAGTAGGTTGACGTTACACCGGGCTCATGAGACAGCTCATGGTGTCCGACACTATCAGGTGATTCAGAGACATCTAAACAGAACCCATCAAAGGACACTGCCAGTACCGGGTTGAGTACGCCGACCAGGGAAATAAACCACTTCTTCCCTTCTCTGATGAGCTGAGGGACCCACCCCATCCATGTACTTATTGTCTACACCACTACTCACTTGGACTCTTAATACATTCCATGGGTGGCGTACCTGAGCCTATTTATCCACTGGCACTTTAAAAAACTCCTCATCCTAATCTGGATCTATGCTGGTTATGTGATCTGCATGTACCTCATGAACCTTATAACTGATACTTGGAATCCTCCATAACCCAAACCTGACCCCAGATGTAGAATACCTTCCTTCTTAACTTGTGTAAATTTGATTTTAAACATTAACTTTAAAAAAAAAATTATTGCAGAATTAATGGGAGTATAATGAGCAAAAGGAGAGAGAAATCTAGATTTTTAACACAAACCTACAAAAGCTTTTTTGCTCGAGCTATGATTCTCTGGACAAAGCTTGCTGCTGTCTCATAATAATCGTATTAAAGTATAAAACACAGATTCAGGATCATCAATCTATCATCAGCAATTTCACAGTCAAGTTTGGAAGATGTCAGACAGACAAAGAAAGTACAGGAGTGATGGAGTGTTTAATTATTGTTTGGATTAGCAAGTACCATCTTTTTAAAGCTTATTTTTGTTAAAACCCTAAAAGTATTTCAAATCATGATTCTGGACTCTAGAACTTTGTAGACTAATTATATAACTTTATATTTTCAATACTTACTCAAAAAATGTAGTCCATCCAGTCTCATCACTTTTAGTTGCCAGAAGCCCACTGTTGCCATGGTAAGTAAATAAAACAAGCTCTTGTCCTTGGGCAGTCATGCTTTTCAGGCATCCATTGGTGCCTATAGTCAACCAGATCACTTGGTTATCAGGAGACACCACTCTCACTGGCATTCGATTGGGATCCCGTCTGATACGAAGTGTATTTCCATTGCTATCCGTTACTGCTGTAATATCATTATCATTACTATAGCTAAAATTGTACAGATAGTCTCCAGTGACTAAACTCATAGTGTACTGGTGAGTACCATTGACATCAAAGATATAGAGCTCTTGATCAGCTGGAGAGGCAACTTCATAAAAGTTCACTGAATTCAGCAAGGGCTTGTTCTTTGACACAGCTCGTATCCGAATATTTCCAAGATCAGCAATGTACAATGTACCATCCGGAGACACCGCTAAGGAGGAAGGGGCATTAAGTTTGGCATCTTTAGCATAACCATCACCGCTCTGGTAACAGTCACAGTTGACATCATTTTTGCAATCGCACTCTGATGGTATTCCAGCAACTAACGAGATCTCTCCATCAGTTGTAACCTGCCTTATTCTGTTAATCTTTTTTTCATCAGTTTCTGTAATGTAAAGTACTCCACTGTAGGACACTGCAATAGCTGTTGCTGATTCTAAAGTGGTCTGTACGGCATGCTTTCCGACAGAATACTCCACGCCAGGCACTTGACAGTGCATCGGTCTCCCAGCAGCAATACGGACTTGACGATTTTCAGTGATCTGCAAAACTACATTGTTATCCAAAACATAAATGGAGTTATCCATTGGATTGATAGCCAAATCTGTGGGCCATTCCAGACGTACCTTAAAAAAGAAAAGGGTTTCATTAGTCAGCCAATCTGGGTTAAGTACAATTAGCTTGCTGAATTTCGGACAATGCTTTTAGGATATTTCTAATTTGTTATAATCAGACTAGTCAAAAGGTCTCATATGAACACAAATGGAATAAAATAAACTATTTTATCCAAATTATAGATCATACAAAAAGATGCACTGGAACTATCCTACCCCCAATAACCTTGAATGACCTTATATGCATATACAACTCCTTCCTCCCCCACCAATTCAGAGAGTCTAAATCTACATAGAAGTTCAAGAAATGGATATCAAGGAACTGCCTACTCATATTGTATCATTGCTGTCTGTAATCAGACAATACCAAAAATGAAATTCAGTACTTTCCAGATTGTGAAACATTGTATTGATATTCCATTTTCAATCACAGCAACAGTAAAGTCCCTTCATATAACTCCACTGGGACCAATAAAAAAGGGTCCTCTGAGCTCTTTAAAGTATCCTGGCATTCACACTAATAGACTAAGGACATTAGTGGTTCTGTTCATTTAAAAAATATCATTATGCCAATACTGATCTAATATATTTGCTACTCTGCTGGTATTTTATTACTATACTTAACATTTCTTGCTGACAATTATGTTGTTCTGTACTACACTGAACTTTATGTGCAGAAAAATTGAATACAGCAGCATATATTTGCTAGTAGAATATACTGAAAATCATGTCCTTGGAATAAATTTCTTAACACAAAGTTATCCTGTTAAATATATAAATATTCAACATGTTCCATCTGATTCTATTTCAGGGAGTGACCAAACTGCACTAGTTTCCCCCACACCCAAAAAACCCACTCCAAATTAACTGTATTTTAAAAATACCTGACTGATATGCATGCTAGTGTCGCATGTTAGAGGTCGTGCTGAGGTTAGATCATTAGAGCCAAGCAAAGTTGATATTATTCCATTTTGATCCACTTTTCTAATCATGGTCCCATCAACAAAGTAGATTAATCCATTCTTGTCAATTGCCAGCCCTTAAGCAAGAAAAAAAAAATAGTGGGTTTTTTTTTTTGTTTTTTTTTTTACACTAACCATTTATTTAGCACCCTTTACTAACAACCTCCAAAGTGCTAATGAGTTAGGTCTGAGGAATTTGAGGACAGGAAGTACACAGCTTAGAAAGTATGCAATATAATAATTTGCAAATATATGTAGCAGTAATCATGTAAATATGAACAAAGGTTTACTGCACATTCTACTCCTGTTGACTGCATATACTGTGCCACAGAAAGTAAGTAAAATGAAGTCTATGAGAGGTGCCTGGTATTTTAGTGTACTTGAAAAACTGAACAGATGGAGTAACACATTGACATTTTAAAAATGTTGGATGTAATTTGCTGGATACATAATCTTTGTGAAATTTGAAAAGGACTATAAAGTAAAATATTTCCTGTAAAATCAAACTGGGTTTTTTGTAGCTTCATTCTACATGGTCTTTCTGGACAGTAGAGGAGGAGCTTTTCAAAAACACAGTTATGATTAAAGCACAATTCAGGCCCTGACTGAAATTTTTTTTAAGACCATGAATCGATAATGTCTCTACCTTTGGGACTCATGAGCGTTGCTTCCACAGCCTTGCCTCCATCACCACACCTTGCCTCATCAAATGGAAGGCACTGTTCTCCAGTTCCTGCTACTACATCAGCATTTTTTGTCAGGTCTTTTGCACCAGTGAGTGACTTTGGACGATAGATCCTGCGTGTGTTAGTGTCAGAAACATACAAATCTCCTGTGACTGGATCAGTTGCAAGGTAGTATCTGTGAGCTGGGTTGCTGCTGTAAAAGGCGATCACAGATTTAAACATAATGAGTAATAAACAGCACATAAGCATTGGAAGAAAAAATTTCAGATTTAACTGGCTACGTATTGACATTCATATAAAAAAATAAAAACCGTAGTTGTATGCAATTCGAGATGGCTGCTGTCTCTATAAAGGACTGAATCAAAACACTCAATTCTGAAATCTCTCTTGGGTGTCTGAAATCCTGATTTGGATCCAAACTTTGCAGCATGCCTCATCCCTCGCTTACACTTGTCTAATCACTGTTATCTCAGTATCCTTTTTATTACAACTTGTATAGGGTTGCTGAGGTGCATGGTTTATATTCTTCACAAACAGATAAGGTAGGGTTCATATTATTGGTTTATGGGGAGGAGATAAGACATTCTCCTTAGTATTGGTTTAATCTGTTCCTCTCAAAAACATGATATTCATGATTTAATACATTAGGAAAATCCATCTCTTTCACCACAGCACTGAGTGCAGTTTTTTCCCCTTACACAAAGAATCAGATTTCAAGATACTGAACATTTTGGGCACAAAACTACTAATTGTGCCAACATAGTCTTCATTATAGTGAAAGAAAGCTTGGATTGCTATCCATTTTTCCAGAAACATATAGTTTGCTGCTCCAGTGTTTCCACATCATTGAGAATTACTCTTTTCTCCCCCGACAGAGAAAAAGTAACTCTGTCAAGTACCCCTCTTAGTTGATATATTATAATCCAGTAATTTAAACTGCTACAGTTATGATTCTTGACCTGATTTATAGCACTAAGAACAGAAATGAGGTCATTCAAGTACAGAAGGTGGTTTCTGATGGCCTCCTAATGCATTAAGCAATAGTGCCAGAATAGTCAGTTCCATTTCTGATATGTTTGCAAATGCACTACTAAAACATATCTACCAATCATGCCAATATCCAAACATCTGTTCACAAAAATGTAGTATCTCACATTTTGTAAATATAAATCAGTGCTAATGTAACACATTTTATACACTGCTACTTGCAAAAAGCAACAGAGACCAACATGAGCAAGTTGTGAACAAATTATGTCTTCAAATAGGGACAGCTTTTTATAGCTATCTACTTTAAAACTATGAAGAGTGCCATATACATAAGACTGTTTTAACATCTTGGTTCAGAGTAAAGCAAGCAACGAAGCAGATAAATTATAATCAAATGCAAAGTAGTTAAATACCTTTTGTAACTGAGTGTGTTACAGAATTAAACATATAGCACAGCTGAAAACAATTACATGAACATTTATATTAAATTTGTGTAGTAAATGTAAATATGAAATTGTTAAAGTACCAAGCTAATTATTGAAACATACTTTCAACTCTTAATTATAACACAAATGCTTTATAGTATACTGGTGTACAAACTATTCATATTTACATGATTACTTTGTTTTTTTAAAATATATTTTGTGCATTTTAAATACAAATGTACTGCAAAGTGCAAAATACAAATGAAATTACTATGTAGTAAAATTTTTAGTGTTGGAATACAGCATCATCAGAGCAACAATTGTGAATAATTTATATACACAGTATAATATTTCCTGTTTAACAAACAGTGGTTAATTATTTCATAAATAAACGAGGATAAGGCTTCTAATTTTAATACACAGTTCTAATTATAAGAAAAAAGTAATAATTATTAGCAAGATCACTTATCTTAATGATAAGTAATGGATTTTCATTAATACAAAGTTATTTAGATGATAATTTAAAAGTGTTTTCTGTTTTTAAGCAATTATCAGATGTGGAGTTTGTTTACTCAGGATTTTATTATGTGTTAATATAAGGCTCTTCAAGTTGTTAAACAGAAATGTCTAATTACAGTATATTTTTGAGACATAATTGGTATAAATATATAATTTATTTTTAACTGAAAGGTCAAAAGTTGAGGTAGCCATATTTGTTATTTGTTTGTCACATCAATGCTGAATTCTGAAGAGCAAATCAGAACTCGGGGATTTCTATAACATATGGTTAGTGTATTAAGTTTACAATCAGTAGCCATAGTACAGGGATGTGCATACTATATAATTACTGAAAACAACTGGTGATACTGATTGGCTACTAAGGCCATTTTATTTAATCCCTGAGGAACTCAACTAGTAAACTTCCCCCAGCCTGATGGTTCACTTTTCAATATGATTCGTTTTAGTCTCCCCTTTAACTACACTTACTGACCACCAAGAGGTAGCATTCCTTGCTGATCCCTCCCTTCCACTCCTTGTAGGTGCTCTGCTTTCTCTTAATCACCTGTTTGAAATACTCACTTAGCCAGCTTGGTCTGCACCCCTTCTATATAATTCCCCCCCCCTTACTTGGGATGCAGGCTTCAGATAGTTTCTACAATTTTGACAAAGTAATTCCAGGCCTCCTCCACATTGAGATCCTTGAGTTCTTCATTCCAGTTCACTTCCCTAATTTCCTTAATATTTTTTAAAGTTAGCTTTTTTCAAATTAAGGACCTTTGTTGCAGATCACTTTTTGTTTATCCTTCCATTTAGTTTAACCTGAATTATCTCATGATCACTCGAACCAAGACCGTCCTCTACAACAAGTTCTTCTAAGAGGTTCTGACTACATGGGTAACAATAGTCTCAATGTGAATTACTATGTCTAACTTTTACTTGTTTAACATTCATTGAGTTAAGCCACAATAACAATATTTAACATTTTAAAAAATTACTAGGGCTGTCATGCAATTTAAAAAATTAATCACAATTAATTGCACAGTTAAAAATATTCACGATTATTTGTGCTGTTAAGCAACAATAGAATATTATTTATACAAATATTTTGAATGTTCTCCATATTTTCAAATATATTGATTTCAATTACAACACAGAATAAAAAGTGTACAGTGCTCACTTTATATTTTTTTATTATATTTGCACTGTAAACATAAAAGATAGTATTTTTCAATTCATTTAATACAAGAACTGCAGTGCAATCTCTTTATCATGAAAGTTGAACTTACAGATGCAGAATTATGTACAAAACAAAACTACATTCAAAAACAAAACAATATAAAACTTTAGAGCCTACAAATCCACTCAGTCCTATTTCTTGTTCAGTCAGTCATTAAGACAAACAAGTCTGTTTACATTTGCAGGAGGTAATGCTGCCTGCTTTTTGTTTACAATGTCACCTGAAAATGAGAACAGGTGTTCTCATGTGACTTTTGTAGCCAGAGTTGCAAAATATTTACAGACCAAATGCGCTAAAGATTTATATGTCTCTTCATGCTTCTACCACTATTCCAGAGGACATGTTTCCATGCTGATGACGGGTTCTGCTCGATAACAATCCAAAGCAGTGCAGACCAATGCATGTTCATTTTCATCATCTGAGTCAGATGCCACCAGCAGAAGGTTGATTTTCTTTTTTGGTTGTTCGGGCTCTGTAGTTTCCACATTGGAGTGTTGCTTTTTTAAGACTTCTGAAAGCATGCTCCACACCCTGTCCCAATGAGATTTTTGGAAGGCACTTCAGATTCTTAAACCTTGGTTCAAGTGCTGTAGCTATCTTTAGAAATCTCACCTTCTTTGCATTTTGTGAAATCTGCAGTGAAAGTGTTCCTAAAATGCACAACATGGTGGGTCATCATCCAAGACTGCTATAACAAGAAATATATATGGCAGAATGCAGGTAAAACACAGAGCAGGAGACATACAATTCTCCCCCACAGAGTTCAATCACAATTTTAATTAACACATTTTTTTTTGTAGAGAGGATGGAAGCATGTCCTCTGGAATGGTGGCCAAAGCATGAAGGGGCATATGAACATTTAGCATATTTGGCAAGTAAATATCTTTTAATGCCAGCTACAAAAGTGCCATGCGAACGTCTGTACGAGTGTGAAATTACCAGTGGGAGATTTCTGAAGATAGCTACAGCACTCAATGCAAGATTTAAGAATCTGAATTGCCTTCCAAAATCTGATCGGGATGGGGTGCGGAGAACTTTCAGAAGTCTTAAAAGAGCAACACTCCAATGCAGAAACTACAGAACCCAAACCGCCAAAAAAGAAAATCAGCTTTCTGCTGGTGGCATCTGACTCAGATGATGAAAATGAACATGCATTGTTCTTCTCTGGATCATTATCAAGCAGAACCCATGTTGTCTGGAATGGTGGTTGAAGAATAAGGGACATACGATTCTTTAGTGCATTTGGCTCATAAATCTCTTTCAACGCCAGCTACAAGATTGCCATGAGAATACCTATTCTCACTTTCAGGTGACATTATAAATAAGAAACATTATGTCCCATAAATGTAAGCAAGCTTGTTTCTCTTAGCGATTGGCTGAACAAGAAGTAGGACTGAGTGGACTTGTAGGCTCTAAAATTTTACATTGTTTTGTTTTTGAGTGCAGTTATATAACAAAAAAAATCTACATTTGTAAGTTGTGCTTTCACGATAAAGAGATTACACTATGGCACTTGTCTGAGATTAATTGAAAAATACTATTTCTTTTGTTTATCATTTTACAGTGCAAACATTTGTAATAAAAATAATATAAAGTGAGTACTGTGCACTTTGTATTCTGTGTTGTAACTGAAATCAATATATTTGAAAATGTAGAAAAACATGCAAAATATTTAATACATTTCACATGGTATCAATTCACATCAATTGTTTAACAGTGCAATTAAAAATGCAATTAATCATGTTTAATTTTTTAAAATCACAATTAATTATTTTGAGTTAATCATGTGAGTTAACTGTGATTAATGAACAGCCCTAAAAATGACAGAACAAACAGTAGAGGTGTGTATGGGTGGGGGAGGGGCAAAGCCTGCCTTATCTCTCCTCACTGCCCTAACTTTGTCACCTTTCCCTATTCCTGTGGTCTATATAAAATCATAATGAAAGGTGTTAGGGAACCTTAACTACAGATGCTGCTACCAATGCTGCCTAAGCTTATGTTCCTAAAATAATCTCATTGTCACTGCTCGTATCCTGCTACACCTCTCTTTTAATTTCTCTAGAGGCTTTCATTTACTGTCTACATTATTCACACCTTCAATACTCTGTGCAATATTATCCCTACCTCAGCCTATATTTATTCTATCACTTTATTTATTCTGTTGCTTCTTCAATCCACTGTTATACCTGGGAGAATTCTGTGCCAAGACATTAAAAATTCTGTGCACAATAAGTTAAAATTCTGCAAAATTCTGCATATTTTATTTATTAGAATAACACAATATAATCACAGGGAGGCAGTGGGACCAAGGACACCAAAAGTTTGCCCAGGGTGCCATTGTCCCTAAGGCTGACCTTGCCCATAGGAAGTAGTATGTATAAAAGACATCAACTCAGGTCATTGGTGTATTACTGTAGGAGACTGATCTGCATTGTCTGCCTAATTTAGAATAATAGTTTCTTGGAGTAGGACTCACATTCTATTCTTTCTTTCTGAAGCTGTGTATAAATTTACTACCCTATACAAATGATTATTAGAAGTTGTACAAACTGCTGACTACACCAATAGCATTCAATAAACAATAATATAATAATCATAGGACTGGAAGGGACCTCAAGAGGTCATCTAGTCCAGTCTCCTGCACTTGTGGTAGGACTAAGTATTATCTAGATCATCCCTGACAGGTGTTTGTCTAATCTGCTCTTAAAAATCTCCAATTTTGTAGATTCCACCATTTCTCCAGGCAATTTATTCCAGTGCTTAACCACTCTGGCAGTTAGGAAATTTTTCTTAAAGTCCAACACAAACCTCTTTTGCTGCAATTTAAACCCACTGCTTCTTGTCCTATCCTCAGAAGTTAAGAAAAACAATTTTTCTCCCTCCTCCTTGTAACAACCTTTTGTGTACTTGAACACTGTTATGTCCCCTCTCAATCTTTTCCAGATGAAACAGACCCAATTTTTCCAATCTTTTCTCATAGATCATGTTTGCTAGACCTTTAATCATTTTTGTTGTTCTTCTCTGCACTTTCTTCAATTTGTCCACATCTTTCCTGAAATGTGATGCCCAGAACTGGACACAATACTGCAGTTGAGGCCTAATCAGCAAAGTGTAGAGCGGAAGAATTACTTCTTGTGTCTTGTTACAACATTCCTACTAATACATCCTAGAAGAATAATTGTGTTTTTTTGCAACAGTGTTACACTGTCGACTCATATTTAGCTTGTGGTCCACTGTGACACCCAGATCCTTTTCCTTCCTAGACAATCATTTCCCATTTTGTATGTGTGCAACTGAGGGTTCCTTCCTAAGAGTTCTTTGCATTTGTCCTTATTGAATTTCATCCTGTTTACTTCAGAACGTTTCTCCAGACTGTCCAGATCGTTTTGAATTTTAATTCTATCGTCCAAAGCACTTGCAACCCCTCTCAGCAGACTTTGTAAGTGTATTCTCTGTACGAGGGGTGGACAAACTATGTCCCATGGGCCATATACGGGTCCGCTGGCCATTTTTATCTGGCTGGAGCGCTGTGGAGCCAAGCGCTGTGAGCTGCAGAGCCCCTCCCAGGCCAAGCCACTGGGACCTGGTTAGAGCACCCGGCTGAGCACAGTAAACAAGGGGGGGAGGGCTTAAGTGGTGGGGTCCCAGTGTGGCTTAGGTGGTTGGGGTGGGGGTATCTCAGGAGGGGGCAGTCAGGGAACAAAGAGCAGGGGGGATTAGATAGGGGGCAAGATCCGGGGGGGCAGTTAGAGTGGTGGTCTCCGGAGGGGGCGATCAGGGGACAAGGAATGGAGGTTGTGGGGGGAGGGAGGGTTTGGATGGTGGGGATTTTGAGTGGAGCAGTCGGGGGCGGGAAGTGGGTGAGGGTCGGATGGGGGCGGGGTTAGGCTGTTTGGGGAGGCACAGCCTTCCCTACCCAGCCCTCCGCATAATTTTGAACTCCAATGTGGCCCTCAGGCCAAAAAGTTTGCCCACCCCGCTCTATACCATTATCTAAATCTGGGTCCAGAACTGGACCCAGAACTGATCCCTGAGGGACCCACTCATTATGCCCATCCAGCATGACTGAGAACCACTGATAACTACTCTCTGGGCATGGTTTTCCAACCAGTTTTGCACCTTATAGTAGTTACATCTAGGTTGCATTTCCTGCACCTCCAGTCGGAACCTGCACCCCTTCCCATAGCCCTGATCCCCCTCCTGCCCTCCAAACCCCTCAGTCCCAGCCCAGAGCACCCTCCTACATCCCAAACACCTCAGCCTCACCCTCTGCTGCACCTCAACCCCAATTTTGTGAGCATTCATGGCCCGCCATACGATATCTATTCCCCGATGTGGTGCTCGGGCCAAGTTTGCTCAACCCTGATCTAGAGTATACAGAAAGAAAACTCGCAATTTTGATCATTAACAGTATAATTTAAAGAATTCTGAATATTGTATTTATTCATGGGATTTCTTGCTGACACTATGGGAAATGACATTTCGTGAACTGTCTGAACTGTTACTTCTTAAATAAAAAAAAACCCTTCCAAAATTAAGGAAAGAAAATCCATATGATCTGATATGGCCAAAAGAAGAATGAATCTTAAGAGAATCCAGGAATATGGAAAAATGAAATTTGAGTCTATCGGTATTTGTTTCAAACCAACCAACCATCCATCCATCACCGGACAGTAAACATGAACACAGCCAATATGATTGCTAAGCCTTATGCATGTCACAATGCACACATTTGTCAGCCTTGTCACAGAGCCCTGCTGTAATGTCACATGTCCAACAAGACAGCCGGATATCCACATAGTTTCTCCTCCTTACTACCAGGAGCTGGTAAGGCAAAGGAGCTGCAGGGAGTCAAGCTGCCTCTCTCTCTCCTCTGGGTGCTCCCCTTGCTGTAGCCAACCAGTCTGAAGCAGCCAGGAGGAGGAGAAGGTAGCTATAGCCAACTTCCGAGTGCCTGGCAGTGTTGCCAACACTTGTCATCTTGTGAACCTTGGTGCCATGTTACTGTGCGAGAACTTCAGCTTTCAGTATCTTTCTTGCCCTTGTGATTGCACAGAAAATCTTGAAAAATGAATCCCAAAAGGCCCCAAATCCAAAGGCTAATAACAGGAACTCAAAATATATTATGTTTACAAATCTCATGAATTTTAAACTATCATCATCATATTTTGGGCCCGCCTAACGAGTTCTGAATGACTGAAATTGGCAATAATGCTGCTAGAAGGGATAAAAGGGAAGCTAGAAGCAGGGTTTAAGACTGGGAGACAGCAGAAGGGGCAGGCAGCATGAATGGGAACAGTGACTGGGAATCAGAAGTGACAGAAACTGGGTATAGAAAATGAGAATCTGTGGCTAAAAGTAGGATGCAAAAGAGGACAGGATCTGAAGAGGGACAGGGCACAAAGAGGGTCCTTAGTGGTGCTGAGAACAGGAACTGAATATCAGTAAGTCTACAACTTGACAACTGGCATAACCAAAGGCAATATGCTCTCCTTTGAGAGTGAAGTCATTATTTTTGAAAGGCACTTCTCATACAATAACAATACTGGAAGTGACTAATCCACATTGAACATACATTCATTTGTAAAAATGGACAGTTAGAAGAAATATACATTTCCTTAAAGATGCTTACCTATGTCTAAAATCTTTATTTCTTGGTGGGAGCAAGTAAAGAAGAGTAGAAAACAGTATTAGAAAAAAGGTTAGAAAAGAAACAAGAGGAGTAGAAGGCAGAATTTAAATTATTATTATTCTAGTGAAGAAAATGAATTATGAACTTTGATCCACCAGGATTAACATATTTTGACTCTAAAACAGGAAATAATTAGTTTGAATTGCTACAATATTTTTAGATAGAGATATGCATACTTAAACACTCTAGAGTTTATCAAATTTACTTCATTTTTAAATTGCTTTAATTTTGGTTCAATGCATTATGTAAAAAAAAAAATACCACATTTTATTTACAACTGAATTTGGATATATTAACTTACAAAAGTCAGAAAACTCTCTCATATTTTAATTCTCACCACCACCTTGATTCCAAAAGTCCCAGACTAGGAAAAGACGTACCTTAGTTCGAGAACACTTGTTACATTTCCAGATGGGAATATTCGCCGAACATAGTTGAAATCCCCTACGTATAGGCTGCCATCTATCCCACAAGCTAAGGCTACTGGGGCTAGTAGTTTATTACCATCAGCTTGGCCATTGCAACTTGGGCATGAGATGCTGCGTCTTCGTCCATTGCCCATGATGCTACTAACAACTGGTGGTTGCTGAGAAATAAATTGATTTTCACCGTTTCCTTTGTAGAGGATACCTGATAGAAATAAAAATACAATTGCTTCTCACATCAAAGTCATGTTCAGGAAATGATCATCATTAAGAGCAAACATACCTTATGCAAGACTTTTTTTCATAAAATTCAGAAATATACATAGAGAACCCACAGCATCAAATTAAAAAACATTGAAAATAACCTTCTTGTGCAAAAGATATATTAGACTATTAAAAATTCTATGAACATGTTAATCATTCTGTTTATGACATTTTTATATTTATAATTGAGGAGGATTTTGTTTTTGAAAAATCACAAAATCCATTTACTTTTTATGAATCAGGCTTCTAAATCCCTTTGTTTTGAAAATCTCCCTCAAAAGACTGGAGTTCTAACTGCACGTACCCTGATTATTGGAAAAGATGGAGTCATATTTGTGAGTTTCACTCCTGTAGTCATACAGTAACTAATTTAAAACATTCTGTTAAATATGACTGGACCACTACCACATAAGTCAAATATTAATAAGGGGCTACTTCATAAAAGTTCTGTGACTCAATTTCACATGATAAGAGTCTTTTTTCACTGTACAATAATACTCTATCCCTGGTAACAAAGTCTGCACCTAGAATACGTCTGCAGTTATATACAGTTATTAAAATGTCAAATACAACAAAAAACGTAGTGGCAGGCCAACCTGCTCCTTAAACCTAATTCTGCTTTGAGGCATGAAAAGTACAGTCATTTTATAAAGACAAAGTAATATGCCAGCAGTACTTTTTTATGGCCTTCACAGGAAACATGCGAAGCAAAATACATACCTGATATTAAATTTTTCATAGTTAGAAAATTATGTTTGAATTTGGACTCAATTAAATGTTACCACTGTCCTCATTATTATACAGATCAATGACTCCATCAAGGTCTGCTGTACGGATGGTCAGCTATTATTGTTACGCTTATATGTCACATTAAATCTGAATGTGGTATAATCCAGGTAAACCACTTGTCCCTTTGCACTTTATAGTGCTACACATTTTATTTATTGAGTACAAAGTTTCAAAAGCAGTTTTTGGTGCTAATGGTAACACTTCTTTTTCAAGATACTATCAAATCAATCAATCTTACAAAAACACATTTAGGAAACTTGAGAAGGTGTGTTGCTCCTCTTCCCCCCAAGGCACTTTTAAAGTTGAAAGGAAATCAGAATAAATATCTTGCCTTTTTTACTTAGACTGTCTTTGGTTGTGCCTGTTACTTTTTTAATGTCATACAATTTGGTAGAGGTAAATACCAAAGCAAATGTACATTATGAAATCAGAAAGGATGAAACTGGCTTGTAAAAATGTAAAGAAAAGTCATCAAAATAAGGCTGCATCATAATAACAAATGGAGTGTGTTTTTCATGAATAGTCTGAGGAAAAATGCATTAATGGCATCTGAAATCCCCCTTCCTATGATTATATCATTTGTGACAGTCATGGAACCATAATTTTGCTGAAATAGCTAAGTTCTATAATTTTTATAAGAGGTTTCCTACAAGTCAAGACTCTGCAGTAGTGCACATGATTTATTCTGTCATTACTTTGAAAAACTGGTCCTTCATATTTCTCCTCTATTATCACAGAATGAAAAGATGAACATTAGAATATTTATTGCAGTGGTTCAGGGTGTCCATACAAACACCTGTCACTGTCCGTACTCTCCTCTGAATAAATTTCTCCAGCTCATCCACCTTGTCATTACAACTAACCACTTCCTTCATTCAATTAGACACATGTCACTTTGAAAAGTTATACTTGTCAAATCTATTCTTGAACATAATTTAAAGCCACAATCAATTCACCTTGTGAATAGAAACAACCTCATAATTTTAAAAAACTAGACTAAATAAAACATGCATCTTTGCATTTTTAGAAATATTTCATGGATTTTGCATGGTTCTTTTTTGATATTTTTAATTTCTATTTCCCCTTAATTGGTTGTATTATTTTTCTGCTATTCTGCAGTACCGGTTAGACTATGACCCATCATATCACACAAACTAAGCAGGATCAAACTGAGCCAACACAGATGGGAAACTTCCACAAAAGACCTGGATGCTGCTGCAAGTGGCATTCTTCTCTCTCAGGAGAGCTACACCACAAATTAAGGTGTAATTGCAGTGCGGTAACAACAGTAGTGAGATATGATGACATAAGGTTTCACTTCAGACTAGCTGCCACAGTACAATCCTGCTGGTGACATCGGGTGCATAGTCAACTTGCTGGTCCATGCCACAGCATTTTCACTGCTATTGTTATCTGTGCTAGATTAAAGTTAGAGTAGGTACATCAACTTGCACTACAATTGCATCTTCAGCTGTGGTGCAGACATAGCCTAGGTCAGTACTAACTGATGCCCTAGCATAGTGTTAGAGGGAGACCCAGTCATACTTTCCATAAGAGAACAGTGCATCCTGACCAAATTCCAACTTGCATAATTTCATTCTGCTTATCTAATTCTCCTTACAGATTCAACTGAATACAGTATTCTTCATTTCCTTTTCTAAACTCTTATGCCATGCGGCCGAACACTGTTAAAAAGCTGCCTCATTTTACTCCAAAGTTGGCTATATTTCACTGGGAGAGGAGCAATCATATGAATTCTGGTTTGGGGTCCTTTAGTATGAAAGGCACTATGTAAATTATAATTACTATATTATAATTCTGGCTGCTGCTATGTTGCTCTGGGCAGTCCCTAGCAATCTCCACCACTCCCCTTTTCTACCAAGTGAAGAGTGATAGGCAGGGTGGAACTGATTGTTGGGGGGGATGGAGGGGTAGTTCAATCTAGCTGCAATGCAGTGACACATGAAAATGTACAGGAGTTAGCAGTGCCTATTCCAGGGGTGGCCAACCTGTGGCTCCAGAGCCACATGCAGCTCTTCAGAAGTTAATATGAGGTTCCTTGTACAGGTACCGACCCTGGGGCTGGAGTTACAGGTGCCAACTTTCCAATGTGCCAGTGGGGCGGGGGGCACTGCTCAACCCCTGGCTCTGCCACAGGCCCTGCCCCCACTCCACCCCTTCCTTCCCCCTCCCCTGAGCCTGCTATACCCTCACTCCTCTCCCTTCGCCTCCAGAGAATCCTGCACACTATGAAACAGTTGATCAGGTGCTGATCGGTAGGGCTGCCGGCGGGCGGGAGGGGCTGGGAGCTGGGGAGGGAGCTGATGTATTTCTGTGATTCTTTGGCAATGTACACCGGTAAATTCTGGCTCCTTCTCAGGCTCAAGCTGGCCATCCCTGACCTATTCTGAAAGAAGAGAGTCCCTCTGCCCCACTGGCTTCTTCTTTACGTCAGTGTTCCCAAAAGTACTGCAGAGTCATTCATGACTGCCACAGAAAGGCGACAGAGAGAAGCATTAGCAACACTAATTATAAGTCATCTGTCTCCATGGAAATGTACTGTGTGGGGTTGAGGTGGGGGCATGACAGGACACTCTATAATAGGCCAATGAACAGCACATTAGATACATTGACACTGCTCTTGACACCCATGAAAACTCAAATCTTACTAATTCGCATTTGGTCCTCCATTAGCTGAATTTAGTGAGAACATAAGAACATACAAATGGCCATACTGGGTCAGACCAAAGATCTGGCTGGGATGACTTAGTTGGGGACTGGTCCTGCTTTGAGCAGGGGGTTGGACTAGATGACCTCCTGAGGTCTCTTCCAACCCTAATATTCTATGATTTTATGATTCCATCTAACCCAATATCCTGTCTTCCAACAGTCGTCAAAGCCAGATTCCCCAGAGGGAATGAACACAACAGGTAATCATCAAGTGATCCATCCCTTGTCGCCCATTCCTAGCTTCTGGCAAACAGTGGCTAGGGAAACCATCCCTGCCCGGCCTGGTTAATAGCCACTGATGGACCTATCCTTCATGCATTTATCTAGTTTTTTGAACCCTGTTTTGGCCTTCATAGTATCCTGTGGCAAAGAGTTCCACAGGTTGACTGTGCTTTGTGTGAAAAAATACTTCTTTTTGCTTGTTTTAAACCTTCTGCTTGGTAATTTCATTTGGTGACCCCTAGTTCTTGTGTTATGAGAAGGAGTAAATAACACTTCCTTATTTACTTTCTCCACACCAGTCATGACTTTTATAGACCTCAGTCATATCCCCCCTTAGTTGTTTCTTTTCCAAGCTGAAAAGTCTCATTTTTAAAGAAGTAGGAATAAATGGTCAGTTTTCAGAATGGAGAGAAGTAAATAATAGTGTCCCCCAGGGGTCTGTACTTGGACTAGTTCAACACATTCATAAAAGATCTGGAAAAGGGATAAACAGTAAGATGGCAAAAATTGCAGGTGATGCAAAACTACTCAAGATAGTTAAGTCCAAAGCAGACTGCAAACTCTTACAAAGGGATCTCACAAAACTGGGTGACAGGGCAACAAAATGGCAGATGAAATTCAATGTGGATAAATGCAAAGTAATGCACATTGGCAAACATAATCCCATTTATTCATATAAAATGATGGGGTCTAAATTAGCTGTTACCATTCAAGAGAGAAATCTGGGAGTCACTGTGGATAGTTCTCTGAAAACATCCACTCAATGTGCAGCAGCAGGCAAAAAAGCTAACAGAATGTTGAGAATCATTAAGAAAGGGATAGATAAGACAGCAAATATATTTCCTCTGTATAAATACACAGTATACTCACATCTTGAATACTTCATGCAGATGTGGTCGCCTCATCTCAAAAAAGATATATTGGAATTGGAAAATGCACAGAAAAGGGCAACAAATATGATTATGGGCATGGAACAGCTTCCATATGAGAAGAGAGTATTTTCCTATCTTTTAACCAGTTACTGACCCATGAGAGAACGTTCCCTCTTATCCCATGGCCATTTAATGTGTCCCTCATTTATCAGTTAGAAGTCAGCTTGACAACTTGGTCTTAAATCAGCTCTCTAATTTGTGTCAGCGGCTGGCCACCAAACCTATGCAAAGATTCAGCTCCCAGAAGGCAGGCAGTGTTTGCATTGCCATCCTTCCTTCCCAGTTCTGTTGAGCCTACTTAAGATGCAGTCTGAACCTTGTTAGTGGAGGCTGCCCAGGGAACATGCTGAATCAGGACATGCCCTGCACACACTCCTTTCCTTTTCACCCAGCACAGCTCAGAGCTCTAGTAGAGGGGAGGTGCAGGTGCTTTGACCTGATACAATCCCTCTCCAGGTAGACATTCTGCTACAGGGGATTATGACTTCAGTAGGAGTTTCTCCTGTGTAACTGAGGGCCAAAGTGAAGTCTAAGAGTGAAGAGATCTGGGTCTGGAAGAGACTTAGTGAAAATTACATAGCAATAATCAAAGTGAGAGAAAAAGTGGCAGTCATCACATTGATAATACACATCTAGTACGAAATAATTTAAGTATTCTTAGATATGATTTTTTTAAAAAAATCAGGGCCTCCTTAATTGCACACACAGTCATTACAATACATTAAACACATATTAAAACCAATTGGAAGATAAAATAACATTTTGTAAACTAAAAAATTCAATAACATGCTTTTCATTGTAACACCTTTGGTAAGGAAAATCCCAAAGGTTTATGTAATTTTAGGAGGGAGAAATATGGCCTAATCTAAATCATGGAAACACATTTCATTCTTTGCTCAGGTATGGTACTTTTTTTAAACTGATGAAAATATTTGATTAATTATAATGATATGCTTCAAGCAAGGGCACTAGTGTAAAATATTAAAATCAACAATGACAAGAATACACCCTTACCATTCTGAACATCCAACACATGATGTTTATCCAATGTCCAACCACCCATGTTAGAGGCATCCAATTCATATCCCTGCAAAATGGCAGTCCGTTTCTCCCAGAGAGTTAGATCCAAACAAGACTCGTATTCATAACCCACAGACACTGGAATCATAATAAATCA
Organism: Dermatemys mawii; assembly: GCA_007922305.1. Taxonomy (NCBI): domain Eukaryota; kingdom Metazoa; phylum Chordata; order Testudines; family Dermatemydidae; genus Dermatemys; species Dermatemys mawii. Next base: position 49,413,454 of record ML677326.1, read on the forward strand.
CATTTCATATTCCTCACCATAGATGAAAAATGGAATTTTGTTCAGAAAACTAACTTTATATCTCTATACTAAGCTTGTGATTTTTCTGCCCTCACAAACTAAATTAAAACCTGTATATCCTTTATCGTACAGAGATTTTTAAATTGTGAAATATTTGAACAAAGGAATTTCAGATGGCTAAAATGATCTTATTTTTAAAAACAGCAGTAGACTGAGTAAGTCTGACCCAAGATATGGGTGCAAAACAGAGTGGTTTTTTTCCACATTAATTTTCAACTGTGCTTAAAATGAGATCCACAAAAACTATCCACATTGGGCTGACCCTCCAACTTATTTAATACAAATGAAAAACTATCAATTTGTGATCTCTTTTTATTTTGAGATACATTTTTATTATAAAAAGTTTACCTTAATTATTTCTAATACGTTTTAGTACAATGCTGTTTTGCTAAATATTTTCTGATTAACTGATATAGTCAGTTTTAATTTAATACTATGATTCTAAGGCAGTAATAAATTCAGACAAGCATCACACTGTACATACCAACAGCTTCAGATAAGCCATAGACCTTCTGGTTGTATGCATCAGTTTTATCCCATATGAAAGTGTAAGCCAGATTTGGGGATGCAGGGAACCATTTCTGGAAAAGTCTTCCTACAACTGCCACCATAAGATGAACCTTCATTAAGTTAAATGGTATAACAGACTGGGTCATGGTTATCTTAAGAACTGATTTATATCCTGCAGCTCTGGAGCTTAAGTATGATAATTTCAGATCAGTTCCTGGGATTGTAGTCTCTTCATGAAGTACCTAATTGTTGATAAAGAAACATTAGAATAATGTAAGTTGTTTTCAGATTAAACTGAATATAATAGTATTTTAAAATCATACCTCGAACAACAGTGTATTAAAATCCATAATGAATCAGAGCCTAGATCTGAACTGCATTTTAATAAGAAAACATTTTAACAAAAGAAATCACAATATTCTGCTTTTTCTTAAAAGACATCTCAAAGTCTTTTTGTGATGTAGTCACTCAAGTATTATTTTCTGCTGCAAAATTTTGAAGACTTATGGACATTTTTTTTTTCCCCTGGAAGAACACCTCCAGTATCTTTTTCCACAACAGTTTTGTCAATAAAGCATCCTCTTTCTGTCTAAATGCACTGGGCAAATAGCTTCTTCTGAAACCACCACCCATGCTGTGTATCACGTACAGTAACTGTGATACAGCGAGCACTATCCCCATTGAAGAGGCACTTCACATCTGAGATCCAGCAATAACTCCTACATGTCTCTGCATGGAGCTGACAGTGCTCTTCTGGGTTAAGTGCTTAATTCACTCAGAGGTAAGAATGGTTCTCTGAGCAACGTCAACAAACCTAAGACACCATATATTGTGACAAGTCAATTTTACTATAATTAAGAATGCAATTATGAAGATACTTGTTAGCATACAAACATAATTCCTTTCTTCTAGCCCTCACCTATATTGCCTATTTAGATAAAAAGCTTTTCTGGGCAGGGCGTTATTGCTTAGAATGTTTATGTACAACCCCTCGCACAATGGGGATCCAGATTTTGATTAGGGCCCCTAATTGTTACTGTAGTACAAATGTTAAATAATAATAGCAGTGTTTCATAGAAGATTATCTTATTTCTGTACTGTAAATATTTTAAACTAGAGCTTTCTTCCATTTATTGCAAAGACGGAGAGAAGCAGGATGCCTTAAGGAAAGCTTCCCCAGATTTCCTGATAAATTTTCACTGCTCAGACATCCACTCATTGCTTTCTCATATCAGAAAGGTTCAATCCTGTTTTTATAAGTTTTTTCCCCTTCCCTGAGAATTGGAGTTTGTGTGTGGTAGTTGGACATGAAGGGTTTCTGCCTTCTAGGGATTAAAATAGTCCATCACCTTTATTTCACTCAGGACTTTAATGGGATAAGAATCACATCCCTAAATACTGAAGGTAGAGCCACCAAGCATCCCCATTAAAATGAAAAGGTTTCTATAAACACTATTGTAAATCACATCTCAGGGCTGAATTAAAGTAGTAAGTGGCCATAGCAGCACTTAATGCTCCTGGGAAACAAATTTAGGCAGCTTTACTCTACTTTTACATCCCTTGGTCCTTGGGACAGCCAAGACCAATGTACCAACTTATACTGGTGGATAACAGTCTGCAGGGAAGCACTGTGCGCTACTCTACACCCCAGAATGCCCTCTATGTTGAGGCAAGGACCAATACAGGCAAGCAGAGGGCTGGCTATGGGAGCTCTATTCTAAGGAAATCCTCAGATGCAGTTTTAAAACTGCTTATGGACCCTTTAAGAGGTTGCTTCTTTAAGAGGGCCCTGGCCTATATAGTTTAAGAGGCCTTAGATGTCATGTCATAATATTCGAAAACTGATGGAAACTACTGCCGGTATATTAAGAAAGGTTTACATGACATTAACTATATTTTTCTCTTTCCTCATTCTGTGACCAATTATCATAGACAGCAGTTTGGCTCATCTAACAGGAAGCTTCGGATGCAACAAAGCTGTCATTCAAGTAAGGTATGCATAGGCAAGCACTTTTCTTCTCCTCCAGTCAGAAACTTCCCACACTCTGCTGAATTTCATATTACAGTTGAAAGAAAAGGAAGACTAAGATGGAGAACTGGTTACTGGGACAAGCCCAATTACTAATAAGCAATTCTTACTTGTCATATATCTGCTCTTCCCACTTCACCAATCATCACCGAGAGCAGGTGACACACCATTCTGTCATTAAGAAAGTGCTTAAAATTGGTGATATTTGTGTTGCCTCTAAAATTACTTGTGCAGTGCCTCATCCCAAGATGCAGAAAGTATAGTGGATGCTCCTCTGAACTGGAGGGCAAACAAGTCTCTGCAGTCTAAAAATGTAAAAACCCATCCAGAGATACAGGCAACTGAGGATCTGTTACTTTGCTAAGACCTTCAAGGCAAAACAACTCTTTAAGATGTTTGAAGGATTCCCACGCTGCACTTAAAAAGTGAACTAACAGATGCTGTTCTCTTTCTGGGGGGAAGAAAAGGCAACTCGACTGGAGAAACAAAGGAAAATAACACATCCGTAAATGAACACAGCATGATGGTTCCCATTAGTCCCAAAGTTGACTCAAATCTTCTCTTGCAACCAGAAAGTGTAGATGAGTAGTGCTAAGTTCTAAAGCATCCATCCACCCACTCAGCTGGGAAAACAGAAAGTAAACAGGCCACTCTGGTGGGCATTTTCACAAAACATTTTCACAAAGTGGGTTTGGATGGCTGTCTCTTTAAGAGCCAGGCGGCAAATTCAGGTCTTACTGAGATAAAAAACTGACCGTTTCTAGGGTAAGCTTCACAAAGGGGGCTCAGCACTGCAGCTTCTAGCTTTAGATGCTCTGCTGCTTAGTAGAATCCACAGCCCAGAAGTAGGCATTCCGGTTCCCAATGCAATGTACAGGGAGAGCTAAGCACCTAACTATGGGATCCACATCCAGAAAGGTGAACAAGGTGCTGCTTATGTTAGCCACAGAAAATGCCAAGGAGAAGAATGTGGCCTAAGCACTGCCCCTCAAAGGAACTTACGTGCCTAAATTTGGGTCAGAGGGAGGTGCCCATCTTTTCTTGGGATTTACCTCTCCTGGAATGAAGTGCCTAAGCCTTTTCTTACAAAAACAAGTAAGAGAAGCTGCCACATCCTCCCCCTTATTATCTTGAGTCCAAGGGTTACAGCACTCACCCTGGATGTTGGTGAAATACTGAACTTTGTGCGATTAGGAGAAGGGGTCTGAAGCCACATCTGTAACCTCTCAGGACAGCACCTAACTTATAGCCTATGGGATATCAAAGGTGTGTCTCTCCCGATCTTTTCTGTTGAAGCCGTTCCACTTCGTGTAAATACTTAAATATTGAGTGAACCAGGGTGAGAGAATGTCTTTACATCCCAATGGTTTGGGCACTCAACTAGGCGGTGGAAGACCACACTTCAAGTCCCAGTTCCAATGACTAATTATTTATACAGCTTCAACAACAGAAACTGAGAGAGACCCTATCAAAGAATGCCCTACAGCTCAGTGCTCAGGTGCTCTTTTCTAATGTGGAAAACCCAAGTTCAAGTCTTTGCTCCACATTAGATATAGGGGGACATAAACCTGGGTCCCCAACATCGTTGGTGAGTGATCTAACCTCTGAGCTAAAAGGCATAGAGGTGGGGACACCACAACTACCATAATTTTTTGCTATAAGGGACAGGCATGACCACCACAACCTCCCCTGCTCCTGTGTTTTTGTGGGGACTGATCTGTCACATGGTCTCTGAGAATGCCTATTGGATTGGATCTTACAGAGATCATAAACGGGGAATGTTTACTAGGTTTCAGGTTTGAGCTAGGGACCTGTGTGTCTGTCCTGATGCAGCTGTGCATAGGCTCAGTGGCAGATTTTTCGGCACCTAATGGACGTTTAGGAGACTAGGGTCTTTAGGCCTAGAGACGTAGGGTTGGGTGGCAGCTGAATGGGCATTTTGAGGATCTAAATTTTGGACTTAGGTGCCTAAAATGGCACCTAAATCCCTTTCTGGATCTAGCTCCTAATCCTGAAAATATAACAAGCAGGGGGTTGGACTAGATGATCTCCTGAGGTCCCTTCCAACCTTGATATTCTATGTGTTATTTACTTCTTCTCATAATGCAAGAATTAGGAGTCAAATTAATAGGCAGCAGATTTAAATCCTGTGGCCATAGGCGCCAACTCTGTGGGTGCTCCAGGTCTCACGCACCCATGGAAAAAATAGTGGCCAGTTTCAGAATGGAGAGAGGTAAATATTGGGGCTTGTACTGGGATCAGCGCTGGTCTTGGCAACCAACTGGTATTACTTAAAATAATTCAAGTAATGATATTTAGCCATCAGTGCTTAGTTGCTGGCTATCCTGAACTGAAGTCTAGTAGAAGCAAAGATTATTGCTTCCAATAAAACAAGTAATTTACCCTTTTTGTCGATTGGAGTAGATCTAGGGTGTTGCTGTCTAGATCTGTCTATGGCAGCCCAGTCATCTAAAGAGTTAGGAACAGGATGAGAAAAGAGAAATTCAGCCCTTTTGGCTGGGACAAAAATGAAGGTTTTTTCCCTCTTGGGGGTAGAGGCATAAGTGACTGGGGTATTCAAACTGTACTAGCTGGTTCCCGAATGGCTTCATTAACAGGAAGTACTATTTGGCTGGATCCAGACAACTAGAGGAGCTCCACGAGTTTATGCTGAGGATCCTGAACCTTCCTTAAGGGAGATCTGTCGCTCCTCTGCAACCCAGCATAACAGCTCCTGAAACTGCTTATGGTCATTAGAGGGAATGGAGACATTGGAGCAATTGCTTCATCGAGAGATGATGAGGGCAGTCTTGTCGGTATTGGCAGAATTGCTTGATCCAGCTCATAATCTTTCGCTTCCATTGGGTCAGGAGGAATCTCTGGCTGTCTTTTTGGTCAGAAGGAGCGGACTGACTCCCTAGATTGTGTTGACTATGCTGGATGATACAGGTTCCGTGCTCTCCAGTATGGCCAATAAGTTGGGTCAAATAGTGATTGTGGAGGTCTCCAGGGCATGGGGTTTGAGGCAGTTGTAGGTTTGGAAGTTGGTTCCAGACCAGTCCAGGTTGCTTGTCTAGGAAGGCATGCCTCAGAGGAGGAGACATCAGTTCATTGGGCAGTTCAGAATTTCCTGAGACAAAATGTTGATTCTGTATCCATCAGCGGTGCCAATGGTTCCACCGGAAGGAAACCATGACTAGATGATGGAATGCAAGACAGACCCTTCCCATAAATTGCAACTCCTGGTGGATTTAGGACCTCTTTAGTGAGGGAAGGACCTGGTGGTGATGGAAGCTGGGGAGCTCAGAGATCAAAAGTTTCCCCAGCTGGAGCATAAGACTGCTCTCTCTATAGTGCAAGGGATCCTGTCCATATGAACCAACAGAGCTGGAGCAATTAGTACCAGAGGCACTGTTGCTGCTGGAGTGCAGTCTGGTACTGACAAAGCCCTGGATTGTGGACTTTCTTGTCATCACCCTGTCTGTGATTTAGAACATCCTAAGTCCTCATGGGCTGAACAAGAATACTTGCCTTGAGTCTGACTGCGGCCTCATGGCCTTCTCCAATAAGTGCTTTTTAAAGCGAAGTTCCCACCCCTCAAAGGTATGACCAGGGAACTAGTGGCAGAATCTACATCTCACAGAGAAGTATGCCATTCCAATGCAGTAAAGGCAGCATTGATGGTCATAATTGCCTGAGAAGCAGCATGGGCTAAAAGCACAGATTTGAAGCTCAGAATCCTGAATGTAGTCCGGGGTGGAAGGAAATTCCTCTTGATGGAGAATATAGTTATTAAATTACCAAACTTAGCTAAAAACTATCAGATAAAGCTCTAAAATGTTTTACAAAATATATACATATGTATTTGCAGCTCACAGAATAATAAAGGAAGATGGAGCTCCCGTGGTAAAAAGAAACTGGAGAGGCAGTCAGTCCACTCTGCCTTTTATCTCCCAAGTTGGAGGAATGAGGAAAGCTAGAGCAAGCTGCATGCTTATCAGCTCAGACCCCACAGGCAAGTTAGGCAGAGGAAAGACTATCTTTCTGCAGTGTGTGGAACACTTGCGGGCTTAGGTGTCTGGATGCCTGGCATGGGACTTCGGTGCACGTACGCTCAGGCAGACACAATGGCACTTTGGGAACTTTTACTGCTAAGCAAGTTTAGTTGCCTAAGGGCTCAGCGGAAGCTGAGTAGGTATTTTGTGAATCCCCATGGGGCCTGATTTGGGGATTTAGGCACCTACAGAGACAGTCTGGTGCCTAAATCCTTTTGTGTGCTGCATTCACTCTACAAGTAACGCTTCGTCATCCCCTAAACATACTGTTTCTAGAAAAACACTCTTAGGGTTACAATACCTTTAAGGGATGATGAAGTGTTACCTCTTGCAGAACACTATTCTCCCCTGTGTGTGGTGCTGAGTGTTGCCAATCCACATTAGCAGGATGGTTGATTAGCAGGGAACTGGGGAATTGCTCCTCTATGTTTTCTGTGCCAACTCCAATCTCCCCTACAGTAAAATCTGGCTCTGGCTCTTTTCAGAAAAACAATTGTAAGCATTCCTCCTAATGGATAGTTTTTGAATTCAATAAGCTGCAAATCTGAATTTGTACTGGGAGATGTAGCATTATGCACATGCTTCTGAGATTAGAATCTGACCCTTATGGGGTATATTATTCTTGATATATTTCCATTAGCAGAAATATGAGTTGTGTATGCACTGAGTGGAGAAAACAGCCCTTACTGTGTGTTTTTGCATAGTGTAATTATTAGCTTTTTGCATGAATAATTAATATTTTAATTTAATCAAAAAGTGCTCACATTAGCACAGTTCAAACAATAAGCCAGGTGTGAAGATGGCTTGGGGGGGGGGCTTGTTTTATTTTTTATAAATGCATATATAACAAAGAGCTTTTAAGGTTCTTTACAACTAGCATTGTACATTATTACTTTTCATTGTTTTATAATAATATATTTCCCACTTCCGATCAATTTTTTGAACCAAATCTATCATATGCTGCCACCACATGAAAATTAGAGCTATTTTGAAATGGATTGTATTATGCAAATAATTTTTGACCTATGTTGCAGCTATCAAATGTAGAGAAACAGCATTGTAGGATAAAAGCATATACTGGATAGCCTCGTCTAGGCTTAAATATATTTAATTGCAATTTGTTTATACTTTACCAGTTCCTACCATGAATTATTTAATTGTTTTGTCCTTTTCTTAAAAGCTTTAAATGCACCTGCTATGTTCCCCCTCAGCAAGCAAGGAGATTTCCTCCTGAAGAGTTATGAAAACATATTCTCCGCAGTTATAATGATGCAAGCAAGGAAACAACCAAAATAGCTATTTTAGCAGGAAAATCCTTGCAAAAAAATCAATCACAAGATGATTGTCATTTCTTAAAATGCAATTCTATTTGGGAGCAGAGGAAAATTATATTAGTGATTAGTTATTTGAGATTAAGGAATGCAATGTAATCTATACTAGAAACACAAAATCTTCAGAGCATATATTTTTAGTACAAAACTACTTTTTAATCACTTTAATCCAACTTCAGGTCTTGCTGCTACAAAGTGCAGAGGTGTAAAAGCTTCAAAAGGTATTAAGAGTGCTCAGTGCCTTGCAAGATCATGTCCTTAAATATCACAAATGTGAAATTTCTCACATACTATTGAAAAAATACAAATGTACATAATATTTATTAACAAAGAATTGATAACATTAATCAAACTATAGTCCTATAAGGGCTTTGCACTACAGTAAAAAAACTCATCTCTCACTTGCAATTTTGTAGGTGTGTTCTTAAAAGATAGTAATTTTGAACACTAACAGCTGATAGTCATAAAGTCAAATACACAAATCTATGCCCATTTTGAACATAAAGGATATGATGATCCTGCAATGCAGTGCACAGCTGAACATCTGTCAGTTCATGACATGCAGTATCTTATAATTATGGCAAGCATGTACACAAGTCAGGTGTTTGCATGCATGATAATTTTGTGCACCTGATTTTGAAAATAAAAAATACTGGTGTTAACTTACTCACATATAGCACTTCTTCACTAAATATTCAACATTCTTTATTACTATAAATCAGCAGCATTTCTCTTCTTTATGATAATCTAAAATACATCCGACAGAAAATGTTATATAGTTTTAAGCACATTGTACCTGTGTCTCAGGGATAATGGGACTGTCTTCAGAAGACATCCTAAAGAAAGTGGATAAAGGTGATGACACAATGACAGGGTTTGGCCTCACAAATCCACTCAGATCACAGCTGGGAATGTCATTCTCTTCCTTCTTCATGACCAGGGTATCCATGACATAAAAGACATTCCATGGAATCCACACCGTGTGATACTGTGTGAGGAATGGTGATCGTTCAAACACCAGAGTTAGAGATGCACCACCATTTGCCACCAAGTCAAACCTAAGAGAAACCAAAAGGTTATTCAGCAAAGTCAAAAGAAGTCACATACTGTGCAAAGCCATTTATAGTTTGTGTTTTATGGATCTGATTCTTCATCCTGTTGCTCCAATTTTATGCTAGTGTAACTCAACTGGAAGCAATGGAGAAGTTAATCAAATTACACTAGTGTAAAACTGGGGTAAGAGAGTGGAGAATATGGCCTCTGTGTTTATTTAAACAAGAACTTTTTCCTTTCTCAAAATAATAATTAAAAGAAATAATAAACAAGCAGGAAAATATCTGATAATTGTTTTTGCAGTATTTGCAAAGGAACAGTTTGCAGTGATAGTGTACAAACTCCTGGTGTAATAAGCCTTTATAATTAAGTAAAACTGCAATCTCCATATTCTAATGATAGAAGTGGCTGGCAGCAAACTTACATTCCATCTTGGCGAGTGATTGTGTAACCATATTCTGGATAATGTAAAAAGGAGACATTAACTCCAATGAGTGGTGTTCCATCAGCAGTTAATACTTGGCCCCTGATGACAGATGCAAGGCTGTTGGAAAAGGTGCAGAATTAAATTATGCATTTATTTGCTTAGGTATTACTAGCATGATTATCAGTAATGCAACTTAAAAAAACAAACACGTCATTACATGGCATCTATGTAATCCATGCTGAAACTTTGCCAAGCCATTGCCCTTTTATAAATTCTAATTTACCCTGTGTTTTAATTTGGCGCAGATTGTCTTGCGAGAGTTACCAAGACCAGTAATTTAGGGATGAATTTTTAAAATTTCTACATTCTAGACTTTCCTTCTATGTCATATCTCTGGCACTTTGATAAAGAAAAATGTATTTTCCAATTAATTCCAAAGCAATCTGTAACTCACTAGGAGCCAAGAAGTATAAAATGTAAAAGGGGCAATAAGGAACATTTGTGCACCAACTTTTAATCAGTTGCTGTGCCCAAATGCTGCTAATTGCAGGTTCAGGAATGCTAGTGTAAATCATCATCTTTCACTCACTGAGATGCAAGACACCTGCTTTCATATACTGGTTTATTTTTAGGGCATTACTACTCTCGAAAGCACCAGTCAAACTGTATATTGCAACAATACTGTCATGCACTTACAATCCTATTACATTAATTCATAATTAATATTATTTACTGACCTCAGCTTAAAAAGTGCATCTCTGCCTTTCCTTCTGGGGTGTTTTCATTGGTTTGATATAATGCCAACTGAGCTAAACCAAATCAACTGGTTAAATGAAGATTTATTTAATCCTGAATGAAATAGCCTCTTAGAACCCAGGTATTAACATTGCAAAGTGTGTATAACTCACTAGCACTAGCTGTTTGAATTTTTGTAAGAAATCAGGTAAAATATTAATATTTTAAAAACAATTAATGATGCATATGTTAAAAGTCCTTCCCGCCAATTAAATGTCACAATCACAGTGGACCTCCTAACAATGTGAATCACATATACACTTGAAAATTTCATTTTATGTTCATGAAGGAATGATCTATTCATATTCACCTCTTATTGAAAGGACTTTCTCCAGGTATCACATGGGTGCTGTCCGGCCCTGTAAGAAAACTGATCCGGTCATAAAAAGATTTGGCAGCTTGCTGAGATGGTGATTGTTGGCTTTGGCTAATGATATCTTGGGGATCAGGCAGTCCACGACAATAGGGCTGATTTTGGCAGGAACTCTGCAAGCAGCAGTCGGGATCCATGCAGTCAATTAATCCATCTGTGGGCAGAAATTCAGACAAATGAATAATACTTCTTTGTGTTCTTTATATCTGAATGGGCACTTAGACACAATTTTCTTTCAGAGGGATTTAAAAATTATTACAGTATGAAATAATATCAGTTTAGATTTTTAATAATTCACTGTCAATAAATGAAAGGTCCAGTCTTGTCCTGAGCTTCCAAACTCCCATTTAAATCAATGGGAATTGAAGCCACTCAGCATCTTGCTGGTTTAGCCCTCATATTAAAAATATTTATTAGAAATTTTGCTTATTTAAAGCAAAACAAAGCATTTAGACTCTCCAGACACAGCTGACTTATAAATATTAAATACTTTTTATGGGGGTTAAGTAGCTTTTATGCAGGGTTATTTGGTATGCAAGGAAGAGAAAGAGGTAACTCCCACTCCACTGATTTCTTGAACCTATATAATGTATCTGTGCAGCAACTAGCTTTAAATATTAAAGAACATTTATCAAGCTACATATTTTTAACTTTGGAAGAACGGGTTTGTGGCTACTGGCAAAGGTAATCTCCCCAAGTCTTTTGCATAAAAATGTATGAGAACACAATCTATGATAAACATTTTATATTTTAATTCATGAGCAGCTGATGCTGAATGTTAGCTAACACAAACATGCTTTATGTACACATGTGGATTTTTTTTATATATAGGTGCAGCACATTCACATATAATACAGATTAAACCTGTCAGCTCTAGAAATCTAATATGGTGGGGGATTAAAATCAAACTCAAATAGATTACTTTTTAATTAACTGCAAGTAAAACAAGTCTGGAAATGTCAGCTACAGAAAGTTTTCTAGGTAATGTAATACAGTATCATAGAGCTGATAATTGTTTTCCCCAAAAGGGAAGCAAGGCTGAAATAGCTCAAGTATATTATCATTCAATTTAGATAAGGAAAGAGGACTGTATTTTACAAAAGAATAGAAAATATACTGATATGGAAGCTTGAAGAAGCCTATGATAGTTCCATTTACAAAACTGCCAGCTTTATTGTTAAACTAAAACCACACACGCAAATCAACCATGGTTGTATTAGTGCATTATGTGCTAAAATGATAGAAGTAAAGTCTTCTTCCAAATGTAGCTTATGCTGCATTTTGCTTATGAATTTCTGTACTACACAGAACAGAGTTAGTGTGCTGCCATGCTATTAAGGGCCTGTTGATCCATTTCTTGCTCACATAAAACTCCCACTTCAGTCAACCAACATCAATGGGCATTTCAGGAGCGGTAAAGGAGTGACGACTCAGAGCACACATTGAATTAAGAAGCAGCATTACTGATAATACCTGGGAGGATTTTCTTCAGACTGTTTCCACTCAAATATGAAAGCTTTCATAACCAAAATAGTCTGATACCATATTGGTTTTGGCTGGATTAACGTGGGTCAGTATTAAAGCCCAGTACAGTCACGGTTAAAGGCTTTGTTTTGATTATTACACTTCTATGTCCTCCCTCAGGCAATATTTGGTACAGTTACCAAAGAGAAATGCACAAATTTAGTCATTCATCTTTGTTAGTTTATAAAAAGCAAATGTACATCTGGTGTGTAGTCTGCAGGTCATAAAACTGCATGAGATTGACATCTTCTGAACTAATCAGCTGGAAATGCATTTTTACAAGCCTCTCTGCTAACATCAATCAGAGAAAGAATCTCATTTTCACCAGCCAAGATACAGGTACACACTGTTTGTTATTTTTCTGTGGAGTTTATCAGCAACTTGCCCAAGCGAGTGACGGATGGTTATGAATCTGGCTCTCTATAATTTAAGAGAACATTTTTCATTCTTTCTCTATATTTATATAGCTAATGTTGTCTAGTGACACTAAGTTATCTGTCTATTGCCCTCTGTGTCGAAAAGTAAAATAGCCTTGGTGGAATAGTTCAACAAAATCATTGATGTATTTTAGTTTAGCCTAAAATGATTAGACTTGACTTAGCTGCTATATTTCTCCGAGTTAAAAGAAAAAAATACAAGGAAAAATCAAAGATGTTCCAGTCCATTCAATAATCATTACCAACTCGAGAAGACTATTTTGTATTTTTGATTCCAGATATAAGTTGCTCTTTTATGGATAGCAGGTATGTTTATATTTGCATACAGAAAATCTTCATCCATTCAGAAAGTTTAAAATCTTGTAATAAAAATCCTGGCTAGCTGAAACATGCACAGAACTGCAGCAGGATATTGTCTTGTTTTAAGAACTGTAATCTCTAGCGATTAATTAAAAGAGCACTGAAAGGGAGGGGTCAGAACTCTCCAGGATGTGTTTTGTCCCATTTTCCTGTCCCTCCCTCTGGAAAGGTACATTTGGGAAGTAAATTCAAAATAGGATATAGATAAGAGACTCCTAAAATGGCAAATTATAAGCCCCATTTTTTAAAAAAACATCAAATAGGAGGTTGATGGGGAATATTTCTCGAAGGTGCATTTTTGAATTAAATTCTGCAAAGCAGGCCAAGGAAAGATGGCAACATCACTAAACCCCCATAACTGACGTTCCTTTTGAAATTCTATGTCCTATGGAGTCAGGGTGTAGGAAAGGCATTTTTTGCATAGATTTATTTCACTATAAGTCGACTTTTGTGATTACTGGAAGTTCCAGTTCTTTCTGACTGTTTTCAAGGTTACATATAGCTCAGAATAGGACCCAATCCAAATCTCCTACTTAATCAGTGACGGTTTATCCCATTGACTTTAATGAGAGGCAAACCAGGCTGTTACTGTATAAATCAGTGCTATAAAACTCCACAGACGGTTGCTGCTGGGACTGAGTGCCTGCTGAGTTTTTAAATGGCTTGAAGAACCTGTAGAGCTGATAAAGGCTGCATATTTTCTTATGCAGAAATAAGCTCTGTAGGCTCCTTGCCCAAGCAACGTTTTCTTTTGAGGAGCTTCCCAAGATCAACAGACTCCTAATAGATATTTCAGTCCCTCATTGCTCCTTATACTGTGTGCATGGAGTTGTGTTTCATGATAAACTGACTGCAACTGAGAAAGGAGACTTCACTTTCACTTCAGAAGATAAGTGAGATCATTACACGGAAATTTTACTTTATTTTGAGCCACAACTAGCTGATGATTTTTATATGAATCTACAATTGACTTAAATGGAAATTCTATATACATGATAATGATAAAATATGGGTCATTTTTACATAGTGTAATACAGGAGCAATTTTTCTAAGTGAGGAAGTACAAGCATCTCTGTCTTTGGCTTGTTCCCACTGAATTCAAATGGAGTCCCTCTCCTCCTCACAGGTACATTAAAAGCAGAATTCAGCCTAAGCTCATTGCGCACATCCACACTCCACTACGGATTGTTAAAATGTGAGCTAAATCTCAGAAACTGGTATCCACCCTAAATCCAGGAAGTTTAAGGAAAAAGTCATCCTTTCTTTAAAAGACAGGGTGCAATCCATAGTGTAGCATAGACCCCTACAGCAAAAGGCAGATATATAATATCCACTCCAGAAATATGGCAACAATGCTTAGAAAGAAAAGTGTTTAAAAACACTCCAGTTCTATAATTGAAGCCAATGGGAGTTCTGTGCTCTGAGAGGTTACAAAATCAATCCCAACAACAGCTAGGAATCAAAGCAACACAATACAGTATTTAAAGTAACATTAAACATAGTATCTAATTTAGCTAGCAACCAAGACAACAATAATTATTTAACTACTGAATCTAACAGAACATAAACCACACTGTCCAGACTAGTCACCGATATAAATTCAGCAAATGTACTCAGAATATTATATCTCCTAAAATAAACAAATAAAGCTAAGAAACATCTTTTTGCTACCACCTAATGTGGTCTGGAATCTGGATGGCTTATTGGGAGATTAGGTGCTTGATTGCTAAAACTCTTGGTGACTGGAGAAGCAACACACCTCTCTCTAGGTTGACTTCTAATAAACAGGCACTTATTTTTCCCTGTTTCTCTTTTAGTACCCTTTGAGCTGGGTTATTTATTTATTTAAATTATTTTGGATCCTTTCCACTGGGTCCAATCAAGGTTTGAAATTAATAAAAAAATCTTTTGCTGTGGTATATATAGATTAAAAAACAAACTAAACAAACAACCTACCCCACAAACAGTTCACTAACACACCCAAGAATAATATCATCAGACAATGTGACTCAAACCCCCACTGCAACAACATTTTGTCAGCCACCTTTCCAGATGGAGCTGTGAAATGTTAATCATGAAAATAATAAAAAAGGAACTAAAATAAAAAGCTTCACCATCCTAAAAGTCTTAGACCTTTGCTTTTGCTTTATGATTCATTTTTCTTATTTCTTTGTCTGAATATTTTTCTGTGTTTTCTTTCACTTTATTTTCTCTTTGCTTCATCAGTTTCTGGGCTCATTTTTTTTTCATCCTACTACTTATTCTCTCCTCTTTTCTGTGCTTATTACTGTCTGAAAAATATCTCCTTTTTCCCTTGATCTGTTTATTTTGTTTTTTCATTTCCCACTAGTTTTCTCTCCCTGTATACTATTTGCTATTGAGTCTCTCCTTTAGTTTCTGATATCTTACCTCATTCTATTTTCACTCACACTTACCCAATCTGTTTTCTTCTCTCTTTGGACTTCTACTTTCTCTCCCTTTTTCCTTAACATCACCTACTTTCTCCCTCCAAATTGTTCTTGTTCTAGTCAATCTATGTTTCTGTTTTTCCTTATTTTCTACATGTCTCTTCTTCCTTCACAAACGCCTTGTTTCTCTGAACATGATTCCCTGAGCAGCACTTGACAGTTGCTGTAGTCTAAGCCAGGTCTACACTAAAAAATTAAGTAGACCCAACTACATCGCTCAGGGGTATGAAAAATCTTCCGTTTACCTAACTACCACCTCTTTGGGCAGGGGGATGAAGTACAGTAATGAGAGAACCACCTCCTGTTGCTGTAGTGAGTAGCTACACTGAAGTGCTACAGGGGCATACTACAGCACTGCAGTGTTTTATCTGCAGATGTAGCCTAAGGGTACATCTACACTGCAAAGAGAAACCCAGAGCAGCGGGTCTGAAACCTGTGTAACTGACTCAGACTCATGTAAAGGGCTAAAATTAGTAATGTGCTTGTTCCTCCTTGGGCTGGAGCCCAGTCTCTGAAACATGGGGACAGGGTTGGGTCTTAGAACTTGAGCTACAGCCAAAGAGAGAATGTCCACACTGCTATTTTTAGCCCCGTAGCACAATCTGAGTCAGTTGACCCACGCTCTCAGACTTGCTGCTATGGGTATTTTTTTTTTTTAGTTGTACATTAAAGCTACATTCTCTCCTGTTATAAACCTCACAGCTCCACTGAAGTTTGCTTCATTGATTTCAGTGGTGCTGTGCCAACTTACACAGGGCAGAGATCTTGGTCCAATATTGCTTCACTGCCCAACTGGTCCCTAGAGCCTAAGGGGTCACCTCAGGACCCACATGTCTGAAAAGTTAACTCAAAATACAAAATAAACAGTAAAGAAGTGTTGGAAATCAACATTTATCTTAACATACAATCAAAAAAATAGAAAATAAACTTAGCAAAGATGTTTTGACAATAATGTTTTCCTCATATTTGAGCTCAACCGTAAATGTTGTTATGACTACTATTCTTTAGGATGTGTATTTCTGAGATCAGGGCCGCATCATGCTAGACAGAAGCAAAGAGACTATGAGGAAGGGAATTGGAACCAACAGCCAGTCAACACAGGGAAGGAATGCCCAAAGCAAAAACTGAAATCAGGCCCTGATGACATAATCAGTGTCCAAAGGTCCTCATTGCAGCCGTTTGCCTCTGCTCCTTCTGGTTGAGCTTCTGGGTTGTCCCCTCTCCAACAGTTTCATTTCCCCAGGCTCACAAAGAGGTTGGGGGTTTGATTGGATTGGGGGTGGGATAGAGGGCTCTCCACCCCAGTGTTCTGAGATGCTGGGGGAGAGAAGCAATAGGGGTAATGTGAAGTCCAATCTCATATTTTACTATATTATTTCCTGACATGGTAGATGTGATTCTGAAGACAAGTTGATAAGTTATATCTACCTTTTAGATCTCCTTTAGGCCCCAACCCTGCAGTGAGATGTATGTAGGCAGATGCCTGGAGCCAGTGGTCCTTCACACATGTCATTGTGGATTGGGGCCTTGTTATCTAAAAAGAAATATTCAGTTTGTTGGATAAGTGACAGACCACAGGATAGTAAGTAAAATGGTGCTGGGAGTGTCCTGTTCATGACCTGCCTTCATAGGTTATGGATAAATGAGGTATTCTTACACAGGGCACATATCCTGTGATGCAATTGTTTCCAGTGATATGGTCCCAAATGCAAAGTCCTTACACAGTTCTTTCACTCAATGATATTCCTAATGAAGTCATTGAAAATGTTGCCTTAGTAAGGATTTTAGAACTGTTTTGTAGTTGTGTACAATATGTTTCTAATGCTCACGGAATTAAGACCCTACTGTTTGTCCTTGCATAAAATAACGTTATCTGGAATCTAATGTGTCACTAATGGATTTCTAAATACAGCTTTGTAACCAACTCGTAAGGGTTTGCTGGCATCCAAAATGAAGGCAGTAAATGTTGTAGTTCCATCTATTTTTACATGCATCTCATCAAGCTAGTAAACTATATGTAAGATTCTCACAGCAGTATTTTTTCAGTTGATTGTAAAATTCTTTGCTTCTCAATATATTTTCCCCAGTGTTCAAATTTAATTCTGTGTATCTTACCTCCTTCATTGTCCTTGCTATCAGTGCACAGAGTTTCCATGGCTACATCACATCCTGCTCCTCTCCATCCTGGCTGGCAAACACAATGCCAACCATTTTGGTCCAATGTACATCTTCCATTGCTATTGCACAGACCAGGACAGCCCTCTGTCAAAAGAGACAAAGAAGGAAACCACAAGTGATTTAAATATTGTATTATTTTCAGTCTAAAAAAAAATACAAACAGGGGACACTTACTGGGAACAGGCCTTTTTAACAGCACAAATACTGTAATTGCACATGGAGAGGAACAGCAACATTACCTAGGGAAATCTAATTCTTAACAAAGTGGCATCTTTGATTGGCCTGACACTTGAGACACCACTTACCTGTGCAAGCAGGAAATATATGCAACAATCCTCTAAAATACCTGCAGGCCAGACAAAATTAAGTTTTTATTTTCTTTGACAAAGTAACAAGAGAGGAGCACAGAGTACAAAACACAGTCATGTAAAGTGATACCATTTTTGTGCTTGTGGTGTAGATCAATATTTGCCCGGTGCAATATTGGTCACTTGCTGGTACAGATTTTGTTAAGCTCCTCGTTACTTTAAATAAATCCCTCCAGATTCTGAAGTATGAAAGTGAGTATAATTCTACGCACGCAGTAAAAGAGAACATTAATTTTATCTGGTCTCAGAGTTGCCGTATATTCATGTGAAATTACAGTGCATTAAATAATCACACAAAGTATAGGCAACTTGTAATGACTATACTTTATGTCAAAAGTACATTCCTTTTCACAGAATAAGCAAAGCCCAGGAAATAGTGAAGCAGCTTAGCATCTATTCTAACAAACATTAGGATTCAGGCTGCATACGGATGGGACAGGACTGACAGGATTTCCAACTAAATGTAATAGCTGTGCGTATTTGATTACTTAGGACGGACAAAATGAAATACCATAAGGACCACAATAAAACATTGATAGACTGAACAAAAACACGGTAGTGACGTGCTTCAAGACAGATAGCGGAGAGTGATTCTTTGTGACAATCTCCCTAAGGCTTTTGTGCTGTTACCTTTATATCCTATCTTGTCTGCTTTTATGGCCAAGGAGGGAAAATTTGGGAAACAATTAAAATAATTTAATATATCCAAAATCTGTAATTGTTTTCAGTCTAACATTACATAAAAACAATATCTGTCACTTCCTACTGATGAAATCTGGCATGCAGCCAACATGATCTGTATGAGGATGATGACACTTTATAAATATGTAGATTCTATTTCCTTATCTATGATAGTGATAAGACACATTGACAGAAGCAAGTACAGAAATGGTATTAAATATCCTAAGTAGTAGTGGTGGCTACAAATCAGATATTTTTGGACACAATAATTATTTATAACTTTACAGAGTATAAAAATAAAACTTGCCACAGCATTTTTTTATTTTTATTGGTTTTGCTTTATATACCAATATGTAAACTAGAAAACTGCCTGGTTTTGGTTAATATTTAGTGAATTTGTTCAAAATAATTATATTAATTTTTTTTCTAAGGAATTATTAATTTACTGACTCCCGTCTCCACATATATAATGTGAAATAAAAAAAATTCTATGGGGCATTATGTCTTTAGTAAAATGTGTAGGTAAAGAAGGAAGGGAATCATAACAGCCTCTCATAACAAGGTATGATGGAGTTATACTTATGGATATCATGTCATCATGCCAGGCTGAGATTAGTCTTGCTGCCCTTTTTCTTTTCAGGCTGCAGTTGCCAATTGTATTTATTAACTGTATGTGCAGAAGGCTAATTTTGCTCCTGAACACATTTATTCTGCTTTGTTTATAGAAGACAGAGATTGAATTCCCCTACTGACAAAGTGTTACAGAAGTCACCTGAGTGCACTCAGGTCTTTTTGTATGAAAGCCTGGATATTGTCATGAATATTGCCATA
Organism: Dermatemys mawii; assembly: GCA_007922305.1. Taxonomy (NCBI): domain Eukaryota; kingdom Metazoa; phylum Chordata; order Testudines; family Dermatemydidae; genus Dermatemys; species Dermatemys mawii. Next base: position 49,432,934 of record ML677326.1, read on the forward strand.
TTCTAATGAAAAAAAGCACAAAAAAGGAATAGAAAAAAGGCAATTTCGGGAAAGAGGGATAGGGATTTTCTTTTCAGAAGTATGTTTTTCACCTAACTTTTACCATAACTGAAGATATGACAAACTTTGCTGTTTTATGTTGGGCCTGATTCTGCCCGTGAATTTTGTATCCCTGATCCATTCCATTGCAAACATTGTAACGCTTTTTACTGCTTCTCATTCAAAACATAAAATAGGATTTCACATAGATTTTCAAACATTTAGAGAAAGGGAGGCAACAAAATCCGTATACAAAATTAACTGGGTTGCGCTCTCTCTCTATTTAATCAATATATGCATTATAATTGATGGTTTCTTACTCTGTGACAAGAGTGTCAGTTTGCTTCTTTTCTTAAATATTTAATGCTTCACAACTAGGTGCTCAACTAACAGGATGAATAAAACAAACAGCAAATGTGCTGTTATCTTCAGTTTTTGGTTTTGGAAAAAAATAATTAATACAGGATATACAGAAACTTATTCATGTGTGACACAAAAGACTTAGTATTTTAAGTCTGAAGTATGTATTAAAGGTAATGTGAACCACATTTTTAATTCATGGAATACACATAAGAAAAAGCTGCTTTTGCCAAAACTAGTGAAGTGGTCACTATAAATATAAATATATCAATAAACATGGCGGTATAGGCAGGTCAACAAAGAGTGAATATACAGTACCTTTAACTATCTTATCCAAATAGTGAGCTTGAGAATTAAAAAGGAAAAAAAAAAAAAGAACAGACAGACATTTCAGAAGTGTCACATAGGACAAGAATTGTTCAGAATTCACATGCAAATAGAGCAGGTGCAGCTGACACGAGAGAGACCTTACAGAACACAACAGAAATGTATTTCATAGCTTCTAAAATGTAAAATATTTTTCAGCAAATGTAGTCATGATTCAATGAAACGAGGCCACAGAATAAGCAGATGCTACTTTTCAAAGACTGGGTTTTCCTTTTTTTCTTCCTTCTGACTGCTTTAGTCATATTTTGAATTTTATGTAGAACAAATATCAGAGGTAGGATAGAAATATGATTTTAATGCATCTTAGTTCAGTTACTTAGTTTATGAACTTTAAAACACTGACCAGGCAGGAAGATCAAGTCTTTGGTTTTCAGGTCATGTATTACTCAGACAATATAACCAGCAAAGTACTATATCTTAATTCTGATCTGGATTAACAGCATTTTAGGAAGGAATAATTTGCCTCTGCTTTAGCTCAACCCAGTTATTCATCTGAGCATACGCAGCTAATTATGCAAAACTGAGCTAAATTATGTGGAGGATAGTAGTCTAATAGTGATGGAGTTGAAATTAGCAAATCCATTTCATGTAAAAAGAAGGCTGATGTTAAACTAAGGTTTTAGATGTATAAAAATAAATAACATTGAATATCCAAGATTAGCAAGAATCCAACCATAACTAATGATAGCTGGAAAGAGAAGAGCCCACTAAGACATGTTTGTTGTATTCTATGCCACTTAACCGTTTGCTAACTGATATCTGGAAATTTGGAAGTGGAGTTGGAAGTTGGGAGAAGGGCAGAAAATTCCAACTTCCTAGTCTTTGAGGAAGGAAATGTAAGATGCTAAAAGCATAATTTATTTTTGCTAATGAAAAGGTTAAAAGTTGACAAGACAAGATGTAAATAGTAGCAATAGGACATTTATGACAGTAACTACAAAGTAAATATCTTTTCATATAAACCACGACTAAAAAGAAAAGAGTATAGCTGCATTCCAATGTGGGCCCAATTCTCATCTACACCAGTGTAACTCCACTGATTTTAGTGGGGTTGCTCTTTGATTACTCTCTAATGTGCATGAGAGAAGAATCAAGTCTTGTCCCTATAAACTGCGAGCACTAATATTTGTCTGAAGATTGTATGAGGTATATTTGTGCTACTGATATATTTAAAGTATTTACACACATGAAGATATAGCACATTATGAACAAACAGCTTAATAAATGGAATAATAAAATAATAAACAGTTATAGACTGGAAAATAATAAAAATGAAATGGAAAAAAACCCCCCAAACTGGGAAAAGCATGAGCTGACCATGCAGCATTGCCTGCCTGAATGACACCAAAACTAAGGAGAGGATTATATAGTGAAATATTAAATGCAAAGGTAAAAGTACCAGGGAATCTTTATCTACTTTTCTCTGCCCATCAGGAGGCTCCTTGGTGGGATTTGGAACAGTCTACCTACTGTCAGCCACTGGCACATATATATTTATAAGGACTCCCTTGCCTGTTTCTTTCTGGTATTCTGGTATGATTAAGCACACTCATGAGCAGTTTGGCTAATGCCAATAACCATGAGCCAAAAGGTTAGCTGCAGTATCACAGGATGAAAGGAAAAAGAGGCAGTAAAACAAACAAACATACATATCTGGGTGCTATGTTGACAGGGTCAGGGGGGAGATGTGTCCAGGCCTCCTCAACCAGCAGGGTGGCAGACTGATGCAGGGCTTAGGTGTAAAGTATGTTAAAAAGTTTGATGGTGTGAGGGGGTAAAGGGAAGTCTCATGGCTCTGAATGGAATGTGGAAAAATACAAGCAGAGGTGTAAAATTCCAAAGATTTTCCAGTATTACCAAAAAATAAAAAAATAAAAAAACAAGCATATATTGCACTCACAGATTGTGCAGTATAAACAGGTACATACTTAACAAATGGCAGATACATTTCCCTTATAAATTCTCCTGCAAAGAATTGTTAATGCTGGCTGAAAATTCACATTTACCACTATATGTTTCACCACAGATCACTACTCAGACTTTTTAAATGTAATGTTCCCATTAGTCTGCCATTAAAGATATAAGTATGTAACATCCTTAGCTTATTCATATGCTAGTTTCTGTAAATGTGCTAGAACAGCCACAGTCTGCAAATAAGTATATATTAAATCCATTTATTCCAATCAGCTCCTGTTTAAATCAGCATGAGCAGCATACCCATTGATTTGATATTCCTTAATTGGTGCTCACTGCACTGTTTTATTACTGATTACCCTGTCATAAAGGATTATAACAGTGACATAATTTTAAATGCTGTATAACAAATTCATATTCTTATTAATTTATTCATACACTTTACGAGAGATTTTCACTTACCATAATCTTTCTAGTCAAAGATTAGAATATAAAATGCCAAATATTCTGTTTAGTAAATAGTCTTGTTAGGAAGTCTATCTAGTATGGTACTGTGCCAAAATACTTTGCCAGTATTAACAACTTTTTCTTCAGACTGGAAATATAAACATTGTTCTTAGGAAAATTAGTTATGGGTTTGACTATTTAATTTTTCCTGTGCTGGGAAGTTTGCTAAAAGGAAAAAATAATTAAACTTCTCATATAAGTTTGGCTCCATAAAGCATGCCCTGAATGACTCCAAAATGGAGACTATAATATGGATATTTGCCTTGGCTATACATAGCAGGCTTTAGGCAAATGATTTAATGAATGCCATGGATTAATGCTGGGGGAGGAAGGCCTGGAATGAGCATACCTGTGTGTGGAAGAAGTATGAAATGAACTTCATAACTAAATAATAGCAGACACATGGATAGATCATTAACAAACAGTTCAGCATAGCTGTATAGTACTAATACTTAATTCATTTTGGAGCCTAGTCGTCCCAAAAGGGGCATGAAAAAATAACTGCAGCATGTTTCCTCTTTATTCACTTTAAAGTATAATCCTTACAGTACATAAACCAAATTATGGACTCATTTACAGTGGTGTAAATCCAGGGCAACTCTGCTGGAATCGAGTTACTTTAGAATAGAATTTTGCCCTATGATACCATCTATCACATGACAAAAAAAATCAACCCATCAACAAAACCCTGTCAGTCTAGGCCAGCATAAAAGAGTGAGGCTGCAAACATCCTCCTCCATCTTTTTTGTTTCCTTCACCTTGGAGGATGTTCTCATTACTTCCATTCTCTAGCTCTGACTCTCTTTTCCTTAGTTCTCTCCAGTCTTGTCAGAAGAATGAGGAGAAAAAGAAAGAAGAAATCAGAAAGAATGAAGACTGAAGGAGAGGAAAGAAAGTAAAAGAAGTATCCTGCTTCAGAGCAAGAGCTATCAATGTAGGGGAGCGAGCAATTGGAATATTGCTACTACAAACTCTATGTCTTCCTCTCGGGGCTCAAAACCTAGCTTTGTACTGGACCAGCCTCTCTCTCAAGAAGCAGCAGGCACTACTTTGACTCGGCTCCACAGCTCTATGTTGCTGCCTGCACTGTCCCAAGCAGTTGTCTCGATGCAGAACCACTTTTTCAACTACAGTATCACATTAAAATAAGTATTTCTGAATTTTTATGTGAAAGCACTGGACCTCCTAATGATTCCTTCAGTTCCTTTTCAGCCTATCTGGGCTACCAAGCACACTCTACTTGTGCTCCCTCCTCATAACTCAGTGGGAGAAGTCCCTATCCATCAAAAATATTACTCCAGACCTCCAGCACTTCCATAGCCTCAAAAGAGAAATATACTTCCCTTGTGAGGTAACTGAGGTTCACTCTAGGTGATTGGAGAATTTCATCAGCAGTGCCTGGCTGGGTCGCACATGTGCTATCCATGTTTTGCGTTGCCTCTGGCAGTTACATGGCATTGTGCAACGACCCCCCTCTCGGGTTCTTCTCTGCAGCAGTGTCCCTAGCATGAAACTCTGAAGTAGAGAGGAGGACAATTACTGCACAGCACTCCTCCTCTTCAAGGAGAGTCCCTGCGGGATGCTCCACTTTAGGCGACTGTAAAGCAGTGCCCCTCAATGGAAGGAAGGGGCTTCCGAGTTGTAGTTGTGATGGATGATAACAATGTGAGTCCAAGCAGAGTGTCTGATGATGAGTCCAGCTCTAATGTGTAGCGCTCTCTGAACAAGTAGGCTGGTGCCCAAGATCATGTTTTGCAGATGTCCATGAAGGGTACATTTTTGAGGAAGGACACTGATGTAGAAAGCGAACCGGTGGAGTGTGTGCGAGCCCCCAGTGCAGTTGTATGTGTTGCTGGAAGTAATTTGGATTGAACAGCCAGTCTCGATAATTTCTACTACCCATTTGTCTGATGTTATGATCTACCACACTGGGTGGAATAAAATAGACAGTCTCTGAAAGGATGGATGGTTGTGGATGATTCCAGTACTTGCAAATAGGGGAGGTTTCTTGGGTGTTTGACCAAACCATTAAAACTGCTGTTTAAAATGGGGTTGCTGGGATGTCCATGGTTGAGATGGGAGTGGTCTTCATCTTGTGGGTCTCTGCCTTTGTCTTCGCCGGTATCATTACCTCTGTAATTGTGTGTATTGTGAGGATCTTACTCTTTGCGTTGAATAATATTTCCCCTGTTTTTTTCTTTGTGCAGGTGTATAGATGCCTATGGATCAAAGAGTCACCTTGGAGTCTTTTAGAGTCTGAAGCAACTCATCTGTCTTAGCTCTGAATAGCTTCGTGTCCTCAAATGGGAGTTCCTTGACGCTGGATTGTACCTCTTTGGGAAATTCAGAGAAATGGATCCATGAAGCTCATCACATGACTATGGTCATGGCGATGGAATGAGCCACCATGTCTGCTGAGGTAGCTGTCCTTGGTGCAATTGTACTGATAGTGTCTGATCTGCCAGGAATTGCCTCTTTTTGGTAAATTCCAAAAAGGGATGGGGAGCTCATAGCTTGCTTCTTGGCCACCTTTTTGGAGGAGTGTTCTTTTCTCTGCGACTGTGATGGAGAATGCATGTCAGATACTGCTGGTGGAGACCATTGCCCTCTGTGATCTCAGGTCAGATGCCAGATGCAGAGACTTCTCTATGAGGAGGAGTTTTAACTGAAGATCTCTTGCTTTCATGGTTCAGGTCTTCAGATTATGGCATTGTGGTATGTATGTCTTGCTGAGATGGTGGACACACTGGGATTGTCAGACACCAGGATTGCCGACTGGTAAGTGAGGCAGTGCTTAAAACCTGGGAGCTGGACATGACCCTTAAAATTGGGTTTCTCCCAAGAAGAAGGGTATCTACGCTATCTAAAGAGTATAAATATATGGTAATTTAATGGGTATAATGATATTTAAACAACTAAGAAAAAAGGTTTGTTTTCTTTCTTTTTTTTTTTTTTTTTTTTTAGGAAAATGGGGAAGAGAAAGGATAACTAAAAATTATTAACTAAATAAACTGGCTCTAAAACTACTAGTCTAGACTCATTCTTAATCTAATTGTAAACTTGGAGGCACTGCCAATTGCTTCATTTCAAGCCCAGGGTGATAGAGAAAGAAATGAGGGGGGGCATTGGTTGCACAGCGCTATGTAATTGGCAGAAGTGGCATGAGACAGGGACAGCGCTTGTGCGACCCAAGCAGGAAGTGCTACTGAAAATTCTCTGATCACAGGTGCAGGGATGCAGATTCCCTAAAATGGGGCACCCACAAGAAAACACCTCGAAGAAGAACTCCTGTGCACTCAGGTATAGATCCTTTTGAAAGGAAGAGAGCAGATGTTACACACTAAACAAAACAGTTTTACAACATATATATCCTGAGAGTCAACAGCGTTCAAGAAGATCAATAAAACAAGCTAACAACATCTTAATTCCATAGAAAATCTCACTGTAGGTGATTTAGGACATCAGTAGTAGAATAGCATCAGGAGGACATTTTATTAGTGGCATAATCTCCCCTACAAAAGTTTGCCGATAAACGCCTTTTCACATTTTTAAAGTGTTATGAAATTCTTAATATTTTATCCTTACAAGTACAACTATGCCTGTATATAAATTTGTTTTATATTGCATACATGTGCACACACTCAAAACTATGCTAAAAGAATATTATTAAGGTGCAAGGTCAAACATTCAAAAGTTAGGAAATGGCAGAATTAAGGTTGCCTGTGCAACTTTAGTTTCACGTCCTTGTACATAGGTGTTATTATTTAGTCTTTAATAAGTTATTATATGCTATTTTTCCCTGGGAATCCCTGCCTCATTCACTGCACAGGATGGATAGAGCTCACTTGGCGAGGAACTATTCAATCTTTTGTTCTCCTCATTCAATGTGTGGCCAGTATTTACTGTCTGCTATTCAGTACCTGCTCTGAAGACAAAATTATTCATTTCCTCAGGGGATTTCTATACTGCTTATCACTAAAGCTACATTTTAGTCACAGGTATTTTTAGTAAAAGTCATGGACAGTAAACAAAAATTCATGGCCTGTTACCTGTTCACGACTTACACTATATAGTCCTGACTAAAGCTTGTGGGGGGGGGAGGGGTGATGGTAAGAGTGCCCCAGGGCACTGTGGGTGCTGGGGAGGAGGCAGCCCAGGGGGCACCATGGGTACTGAGATTAGAAGTGGCGCGCATCCTGGGGCTGGGGCAGTTGGGGGGGCTGGCAGCTCCCTACTTTCCTCCATGCCTCGCTGGAAGCAACAACATTTCTCTCCCTCAGCTCCTATGTGGAGGCATGCGGAGGCACCCTGCCTCTGCCCCGAGTGCCAGCTCCGTAGCTCCCTCTGGCCAGGAACTGCTACCAATAGGAGCTGTGGAGGCAGTGCCTGCCTCCCCCTAGCAGCTGAGGGATTTTGCCTTTTCCGGGGAGTCCCCTCAAGATAAGCAGTGCCCAGAGCCCTCACCCACTCCTGTGCCTGAGCCCTGAGCACCCCAAACTTCTTCTGGGGGGCGGGGAGATCGTGGTGGCCCAAGACTGCCCCAGCAGTGGCTGGTCCTGGGGCTGCCTCGACTGCTCAGGTGGCCCTGGGGTCAGTTGCACCAGCCACTGCAGAAGTCACAGAGGGCCCACAATTGTCAGGTGACAAACTTGCAGCCTTACTTATCATGATCATCTCTGAGTGCATTAATTTATTTTCATAACATCTCTGTGAAAACACTGATGTATGATTTCATGCAACAGAAAACTAAAAAAGTACTTTGATTTTTCTTCTTCTTTTCACATCTGAATTTTAGGGGAAATAATCTTGCAAAAATTCTTGGAAGATAAAACAAGGAAAGCTGATTCCCATAGGGATAAACAAATGTACAGCTTGTAATACATTTGTAACATCCATCATTATTTGAGGCTAATTTCAGTTATGCCCATTAGATAAAGTAACCTCATGCAGTTACTAAAAAGGTAGTGTGAATACCACTATTCCAACTTCAGCCCTCCTGTGGGATTAATTAATGAATGCTTAATGACATTAATCCACATTTAGATCACTTATGTTTAACCACATGCTTTCTATGCATACATATATAAATATTAATTTTGGACAGAATGATAATCATTCAACACCATAACAATTAAACAGCTGTAACCTGTCTCATGTGTTAAGTGATGGAGCTGCAGGCAAGCTCCATAAACAGATGGTCTTACCCACCCATGCTTAATGTTAACGACTTTTTAAAAAAGAGGTGTTGACAAATCAGAACAAGAAGGCATAGTTTTAATGCAAATTGGCCAATTTGCAATTTAGATTACTCTAAAAACTAATTTGGTGTATAGAAAAAATTAAGCTGTGTTGTAAAACGGAGACATTATACAACACTTGGATATAACAGATTCCCCACCAACATAATTACTTACTGATTTCATTCACCTAGCAGAGTTCAGCAGCTGGCAAAGTATTCATATTTATGGGATTTCTATGATTATTACTTAATTTATTAAAGGTACGACAGTTAAATCACAGAAATAATAGCCCCATTTCAAACAAACACTCTCACTTCCAACTTCACAATATAGCTATCCAAAAAGGAGAGGGTCACTGAACTCATTGTGAATGGGCTTAAAAAGAAAACACAACTACAACAAGCAGCAACAACAAAAACATTTTAGCAAAACTGCAATCAGAAAACATAATTAAGGAATAAATGTTCACTCGGGAGTCTAGCTGGTGTCCAGTTGTGCATGTGCAATCTTGCATACACACAGAGATAAAGGCAGAGGTTAAGGATAGAAATTCCAATCTTAAATATGCAAAGTACAATTACAGAAACTGGGTGGCCTCAGCTGTGCTTAATATTTAAAAAACAAACAAAAAAAATCACCAAAAATTTTAATATGGGACCAATTATTTGAACTGAAATAGGATGAAAAACTACCATAAAAAGCAAAAATAGATCTTCGCAAAATAATGAAGGGACACATTCTGATCTCAGACTCATGAATGCCATTCCCAGACCAAATAAAGAATCGGGCAGGTAATTTCCCATGGCCTTGGCCTGCGGCTCTCTTGTAAAATAATCCTTGATCTAAACTGCTCCCATGTGAATTTAAGCAGAGGTAAAATCTTACCACTCCAAGGGGAAAAATATACAGAGTAATTTAGAAATCCTTTAATTTCCTTAGCTCTTAATGTGCTTTGGAACATACACTGCCCTTTATTCACTCAACTCTACAAGGTGCTGAGCATCTGCGGGAGATTCCATGCTCCTTCAACTCTTATTGACTTCAGTACATTTCAGGATTAAGTCCTACCTGAGCAGCAACTCCTGCTGAACAACTTGTACATCACTCTTTGGAACCACATGTGTACCATACAGACCACACAATGAGTTTATCAAGAGCATGTATGTGAGATTCTGTGCACAACTACAAAAGGCCAATGGAAATCATGAATATAAATTAATCTTTGATCTATTTTCCTGTTAGTCAAAGTAACCAAAAGAATAGGATCAGTATTAAGGCTAATTTTGTTTACTTTACATATTGGTTCTTACATATCACAATATCCCTTACTCATTTTAAATTATCTAAGAAAAACAGATTTAAATTAAATAACTGGAAACAAAAATTATTTGAAGGTATAAATGAGTGAGTATACAATCCCTGACAGATTTCCTGGCTGATCCTTCCAGTCTAGCATTACTTAAAATTCTCGATAACCTTGCTAATCCTTTGCACAGTTTAAAACATTAGAAAACCCAAATATATTTTATATCTACTTATTTGTGAAAAACTGATAGTGTGACAAAATGTGATGGAAGAAGCACTAAAAGCTCTGAACTCATAACTTATCTGAAACAAATACCACTCTTGTTATACTGCTTATCAAAGACAACAAGACCTAGTGCATCAGACCTATATCTGTCAATACTGATAATTCTTTTTAATTTTTTATCATATTGTTTAAGAGCTAACTCCCCAGCTGTGCGTATTTCATTTGCAATTTTCCAATCTTTGGCATCCTAAACCCCAGAGCCACCCTGGTGTTTAATAGAGGTATGCTGAATAGTGCATGTCTAAGTTTTGTCTGAACAAACAAAGCATGTCTTTGTGATCATTAATGATCCTGCTTCCCAATGTACTAAAGAATGAGAATAAAAACAAATAGCTTGTATTTTGTAGCTTAAAGGAATTAGGAATTCTCTCAGGCCAAATTTCAATGTGAACTGCTTGAATGTACATGATAATCAATGTAACTCAACAAACAACTTGATGTTTAACATATTATTAGAAGAGAATTTCACAAAGGACTACGAAAAGAACGAGGAGTACTTGTGGCACCTTAGAGCAAGGGTGGGCAAACTACAGCCTGCAGGCCACATCCAGCCCATCGGCCCCTCCTCCCTGGCCCCCAAGATCCTGGCTGGGGAGGCTCCCCACGGCCCCTTCCCTGATGTCCCCCGTCCCCTGCAGACTGCGCTCTCCTGCTGGGCAGTGTGTCTAGCTCCTGTGGGCCGCGCAAAGCCAGACACGCTGCATGGTGTGGTAAGGGGCTGGGGGGTTGGATAAGGGACAGGAGGTCCCAGGGGGCAGTCAGCAGGGACAGAGAGCAAGGGGTGATTGGATGGGGTGGAGGTTCTGGGGGTGGTGGTTAGTGGATGGAGAATGGGGGGGGTTGTATAGGGTGTGGGAGTCCTAGGGGTGTCTCAGGGGGTGGGGTGACGGTGAATAGGAGTCAGGGCAGTCAGGGGACAGGGAGCCGGGGGGACAACTAGGGGATGGAGTCCTGGGGGGACAGTTAGGGTGGGGAGGGTCTCGGAAGGGGGCGGTCAGAGGACAAGGAGTAGGGGGTTAAGACAGGGGACGGAGGCCAGGGGGCATAGTTAGGAGTGGGGGGTTGGGGGCTCTGAGGGGGGCAGTCAGGGGGTGGGAAGTAGGTGGGGGGAATTTGATAGGGGACGGGGCCAGGCTAGGCTGTTTGGGGAGGCACAGCCTTCCCTACCCAGCCCTCCATACAATTTTGGAACGCCGATGTGGCCCTTGGGCCAAAATGTTTGCCCATCCCTGCCTTAGAGACTAACAAATTTATTTGGGCATAAGCTTTTGCAGGCTAAAACCCACTTCATCAGATGCATGGAGCAGAACATACAGTAGGAAGATAGATAGATATATAGAGAACATGAAAAGATGGGGGTTGCCATACCAACTCGAAGAGATTAATTAATTAAGGTGAGCAGTTATCAGCAGGAAAAAAAAAAAACTTTTTTAGGATAAGCAGGATGGCCCATTTTAAACAAGGTGACAGTAACAGTAAGGGAAAAATTAGCACGGGGAAATAGTTTTCAGTTTGTGTAATGACCCAGCCACTCCCAGTCTTTATTCCAGCCTAATTTAATGGTGTCCAGTTTGCAAATTAATTCCAGTTCTATAGTTTCTCATTGGAGTCTGTTTTCGAATTTTTTTGTTGGAAGTATGGAAGTATTGTGTATGCAGATACCACTTGTGCCTTGAAATCTGTTAATTTGGTGACTATACTGTTATATAACCTAGAGGGGCTGGGACAAGGGCTCATTGACTCTTTGCACGCCAGGCTAAGGAAGAATCAATTCCCATTCCACAATGGATATACACGAGGTAACTCAAATAGAGCTAGTGCACTTAAGTATAAACAGTATTGTAGCCATGGTAGCATGGGCATCAACTGCAGAGGCACAGCTGAGCCATGCCAAGTATGTGTCCACCATGTTTTAGAGGTGTTTATACTTGACATGGCTCAGCTGTGCCTCCACTGCCACCACGACTACACTGCTATCATTTATACTTGCGCTAGCTCTCATTGAACTATGGTGAGTATCTGTACATAAGTAGGGGAATCATGCCCCTAGCTCACAGTGTAGACATAGCCTAAGACACAGCTACATTTGGTTAAGAGCAAAAAAAGGACCTGATTTCTCTATAACACTGTAACTACATATCAGTGTGGAATATGATCCTGTGCTTCCTTATTAGTCACAGAGACCATAAAAGCAACGCAAACAAATCAAACATTAACCAGAGGTGGGATTTTCCTGACAACAGCAACCATACAATAAATATATGTATTGAAAAAGACAGACTTGCTTGGCCAATGCTGAAGAAAAACCTGTTAGTGCCTAATATGTTGGAAATATTGTTCAAGAACAATTAATCTGTATACAACTATAACCCGGGTAATGCAGCCCAGGTCAGTGAGACTGACAGTAGAGTGATCTGCTGAGTAATTGCTGTTTGGCACATTGAAGCTACCTAAGGAAAGGTTTTATCTTACACTCCCATTTTTTCCTAAGATTAAATTTTAAAAAAGATAATTGGTTCTCCTCTTACCTCTCCAATCACTTCTTAAGCATGTGCTTTGGTGGATCCTCCTTATCCCCTCTCCAACTTACTGGAAGAGTTTCACAGGACTCTGTCCTTGTTGCCTCACTTTTCTCTCTCCGTACCTTACTTGTGGGTAATCACATCCACAAACACAAATTCAGCTACCATCTTTGTGCTGACATCTCCAGACCTCCCTCCCCATTCTTCACCTGTTTCCTTCTGTCCAATCTAAAATCTCAGCCTCTCTCTCTGATATCTCCTCATGGATGTCTAGCTGTCAACAAAAACAGAACCTCTCTAAAAAAAAAGCTCTTAATCAGGCCTTTGCAGAAACCTTCCTCATGTCTCTTTTTAATCATGCGGACAAGACCATCATCCTGTCACTTACGCCATAACCTATGCAAACTCTTCAACCTGGATCGCATTGCGGAGCCTCACTATTAGCCTATGTCTAAATCTTGTTGACTCTTTCTGCATAACAGCTCTAAGACATAGCTTTCCTCTCATCTTAAAAAAAACCCAACAAGCCTTGCCCAAGATCTTATCTTATGTCTCAATTATTGCAATATTTTGCATCCTTTTGTCTGGCCTTGAATAATGCAATCTTGCCTCAATTATATCCATTAAGAGTTCTGCAGCAAATATAATTTTCCAGGCCCATCAATTTGACCATCTCGCCCCTCTTGCAGTCCTTAATTGGGTTTCCCTACTCTACTGCATCAAACATAAATTGCTCATCTTTCAAGGCCCTCAATAGCCTATCATCTCTTACTCATTATCGAGACGTCAGCTCCTACCTATGTCTAGTCCCTGATGTCTGCCTCCATCAGCAAATTATTAAATTTTCAACCAAGCACCTTTGTGCTCCATGCTACTCTCCCTTCTTGGCAGCAGCTTCCCATAAACATCTGCATTATTACCTCATTATTCTCTTTCAAAATCTCCTTAAATCTCTCCTTTGCCATGATGCCTATGAAAACCTTGACAACAGTTAGCTCACAGGTCGGATTATACCTCTGCCTATCAGGTTGAAGAATATTCATAGACTTATAGATTATAAAGCCAGAAGAGACCATTGTGATAATCTAATCTAACCTCCTGTATAACGCAGACCCCACAGGGCTTCCCACAATTAGTTCCTGTTTTAAACAGTTCTTATATTTTAGAAAATCAACCAATCTTGATTTAAAATTTTCCAGTGATGGATAATCCACCACGACTCTTGGTAAATTGTTCCAGTGGTTAATTACCCTCACTCTTAAAAATGCTCACCTTAATTCTTGTCTGAATTTGTCTAGCTTCAATTTCCAGCCACTGGATCTTATCCTATCTTTGTCTGCTAGACTGAAGAGCCCTTTATTATCAAATATCTGTTTCCTAGGTTTTGCAATGTTGTTGTAATTGTGGTGTTTATCTCTTTAGAACACTCCGATACTATTGTCAACTTCCTGGACACCATGATCAATTTAAACAATGGAACCTCAGACAACTATATTCAAGAAGTCCTATGAATCATCACACTTACCTCCACAGATCCAACAATCACACCAAACATACCAAGAAATCTGTTATCTACAGCCAGGTGCTTGGATACAACAGAATATGCTCTGCAGAGGAAGTGCGGGATACTCATTTAAAATTACCTAATACTGTACTGTAGATTGGAACATGGAGCAGGCCACCTAAATATTGCAAGAGACCTCTGCTTCAATACAGAAAAATATCCCATTGACTGCACTGCTTTGGTGTTATGACCACCCCACACTAGAATCCATATGGAGTATCATCAAACAATTACAATCCACATTTGATGGAGACCACATCTTGAAAGAAATATTCCCTGAACCCCCTCTTCTGTCCTTCAAACAATGCCTCAACCTCCCCAAGCTCATTAGAATCAAGCTCCCCATAGACCAGGATACACCAACTCAAAGTGGCACCAGACCCTGCCATAACAGATGCAAAACCTGCAGACACTTCTCCACTACTATGATGATCAATACCTTCACAACACACCTTTCAAGATTCATTGGTCCTACAGATACTTATCACGACAAGTGGTGTACCATATCCGGTGCATCAAATGTCCCAACAATTACGTTGGTGAAACCAGACAATCACTACATTCTTGAATGAACTCACATCAAAAAATGCTAAAAAACCAAAAACACCGTATCACTTATTGGCAAACATTTTTCATTGAGCAATCACTCCAAACCTGACCTCTGAGACCTCATCCTCAAGGGAAACATGCATAACACCTTAAAAAGATGAGTGTGGAATTCAAATTCTTAATTCTGTTGCACTCTAAAAAACATGGACTTAACAAATACACTGGTTTTATGGCTCATTATGACAATTTGTAATACACCCTGCTAGCCTTCCATTGGTCTAGAACAGCAGAGGTGTTAATTGTACACTTCATTTTAAGTGGTCTACTACAGACTTACGCTTAACAATCACATCATGTGTTTAACTTGGATACTCTGGTTACCTTCCTCAGACTTGAAGAAGAGCTCTGTGATGCTCAAAAGCTTGTCCTGTTCACCAACAGAAGTTGGTCCAATAAAAGATATCACCTCACCTACCTTATCGCTCTCTGTTTCCTATGTAGGTACTTATAAACTGTGGTCAAGTCACCTCTTAAACTTCTCTTTGTTAAGGTAAATAGACGGAGCTTCCGGAGACTCTCACAATAAGGCATATTTTCCAATCTGTTAATAATTCTTGTGGCCCTTCTCTGAATCCTCTCCAATTTATCAGTTTATCCAATTTGCATCCTTCTTGAATTGTGGACACCAGAACAGGATGCAATATTCCAGTAGCAGTTACACCAGTGCCAAATACAGAGTGAACATAACTCTTCTACTCCTACCCGATAATCCTCTTTTTATACATCTAAAGATCCGATTAGCCCTTTTGGCCACAGCATTGCACTTGGAGCTCATGTTCATTCGTTATCACTCCTGAGTCTTTTTCAGAGTCACTGCTTCTCAGGATAGTTCTCCATCTTGTAGGTATGGACTACATCTTTCGTTCCTAGATATATGGCCTTATATTTGGCCATATTAAAAGACATTTTTTGTTTGCAACCAGCTTCCAAAGCAATTCAGATGGATTTGTATTAGCAACCTGTCCTCTTCATTCTTTACAACTCCTCTAATTTCTGTGTCATCTGCAACCTAAGTGATGATTTTGTTTTCTTCCAGGTCATTGATAAAAATGTTAAATAGCATAGGGCCAAAAACCAATCCATGTGGGAGACTACTTGAAACATCTGCCTCGGTAATGATTCCTCACTTAAAACTACATTTGGAGATCTATCGGTTAGGCAATTTTTAATCCATGTAATGTGTGCCAAGTTTATTTTGTATTGTTCTAGTTTCTTACTCAAAATGTTGCCTGGTACCATGTCAAATACCTTACAGAAGTCTAAATATATTACATCAACACTATTATTATCAACAACCAAACTTGCAATTTCATCAAAAAATTCTCATCGTATTTTCTCATTGATTCCTAGTACTCCCATATCTGTCTGTATCCATCAGTCTCATGTTTAGATTATAAACTCTTTGGAGAAGAGACCATCTTTTTTTGTTCTGTGTTTGTACAGTGCCTAGCACAATGGGGTCCTAAGTGCTATGGTAAGACAAGTAAAGAATAGTATCACTTGCTTTTCTGTTACAACTTTTCTTCCCCTTTCTCTAATTTCTCTGCTCTTTTTGGTAAATATATGCACAAATCCCTGCATTTATTCACTGCCCACAGTTGCCTGTCAAATTCTGTGCAATTGGAAAAGTATACATCCAAAAGCAGAATGTGTTCTTTGTTAAGTTTCTGGAGAGACACATTAATGAAATTCTAGGAAAGAGAATGATCTTTCATATAATTTGAAGGAAAGGATCACACACTTTGCTTTTTGTCTATGTTATATGGAATATACAGGGTGTAAATAATTCAATGATAAAAGCACAGGAATTTCTAAACGATAGAACGTTTTTGATTATGGAAACATACAGAGATTAATGAAGACTGCTTCTTTTGAATTTGTCATTTCAAAGTGCTTTGAAATGTAATGTTATTTGCTTAGCAGATATCTTGTACAACTGTAACATAGAAATTCATTATGTCAACAAAAAGGATAATTGTGGAGAGGTGGGGGGGTGGCAGTTAGATCTCTTTACCAGATTGGTAAGTGTTTTTATTTTGGGGCTCAGATGAGAGTAAGTTTCTTAGACTTTCTTCTCAGTAAAGGCGGAAAAAAAGGTAGCATAGCAACACACCTTTTAGAAAACTTTCACATAAAAATAAAAAAGCATACATCAGAAGACTTATTTACAGATTTTAAAAAAATATGTAAGCTTCTTCTCTACAGAAGGCAGTTACAGGAAACGATTGAAAGGGAAATTCTTGCACCTCCCATTTGTGGCAAACAAGCTGTAAAGAATTGATGAGCCATTATATAATCATTTTCTTTCTTAAAACATCAGTTCCTTTACACAGACTGACAGGTGCAAATATTCTGTTTGAAGAAACAAGCTTCAAAGTGTTACATTTCTGATGCACAAAAGGCCAGGAATTCTAGCTTTTTGAGTTTTGTATTGAAGAGAGTTATTAAAGCATAGCTAGCCTACCAATAGTACAGTGCTCTCCGTTCCATCCCTGGCTACATTCACACTTCCCATCTTTACAGGTTCCATGTTCAGCACAGCGAGGGTGGCAGGCTCTTTGATTGCAAGCTGGTCCAGTCCAACCTTCTTCGCAACGACATGTTCCACCCATGCAAACACCATGAGAGCCACAGTCCACAGAACAGATTTCTGTATTTAAAAGGAGGGATGGGAGAAAAAGAGAGAAAGAATGAGAGGACAGCGCACATTAATTAGCAGAGTTACATTTTAATTCAACATATGAAGGAGAAAAGCAAAATCTTTGAAAATTAAATCAAAGGAATTTACTGCTAAAAGCTTTTTCAGGTAGGACCCAAGAGAATATGGAATATGGAATTATATCTCTGCTAATGCTTAATTAGTTACCCAGTAGACTTAGTAATGCCTAAGTGTCCACAGCTCTTCTATCAGTTAGCTCTGAGCAATTTTCAATTATATTTTTTGCAAGCACATATTTCTTAAGAGTTACCTTTTGTAGCTTAGATTATATGCATTTAAACCCATTAGAATTTATTGCATAGTTTTAGTGACTAAATGTACCATCTACCTTACCTAATTTATATTATAGGCAAAAATCTACAATTGAACAAAAGTTCAATTTAGCAAAGGGGCTTTTTTCCTTACCCCCAGGTTTCTCTCAAATTTGCAATGTGCCATCTCTGACATATTTTTTCATTAAAAAGAATCAGCCTCAGTGAGACACATTAGTGCATTGCTGACATACTGACATGTCTGTTAAATATAAGATTTTTTTTTTAACTTTCTGTAAATTTATAGCAATGACAGCTTTAGGCTGGTTTAAAAACAGAAAGACTATTAAAAATAAATCAACAAAAGTATTCAACTTGTCACCTACACTAACAGGGTTTTATAACTAGCAGAATAATTGAAAAAAACATTAAGGCCTAAGTTATTCATAGGCCAAACAATACATCTTACATCTCAAAACTAGTACAAGATAATAATTCAGGTTGTTATAGTTTGCATTTATCTTTTTTCTTTATTCAGTCAGGCTTTGGAAAACTTCATTTGTGTGAAGCTGAGTACAGAAAAAAAGCCTGAGGGATGTTTTTTTGTCTCTTAGAATACAGTTAGTCACAATCATATGTTGGTTCATAAGAATGTTATATTTATTTTGGGTTTCCTTGTAAAAGACAGCAAACAACCCTAATAAGAAAGAACTGAAATTATTTTTGACTGCAATAAAAAAAGTTAATAAAAGAGACTGAAAGGTTTTACATATGGGCTATGTTTCCAATTTTTCATTCAGTAGTATTCCCCTCCTTCTGCCCAATAGATTATAATTTTCTGCCTCAAAGTGCTGTAAAACATTCAACACAGCATGAAGTTGTGATGGCACTTCTTATGAGCAATAGTACAGCATGTTTACTGAGCAAGATATCTGTGCTGTTTTTCCCACACAATATTTTCTATCTACTTTGAATTACATTTTTGATTAAAAGATCTGAGATGGTCTGATTAACTTCAGAGTTAAGGAACATCAACCAGCTGCAGGAGAGGCAGAGGTTTATTTCAGAGGTTCCTTCTTTTCTCTTCAATCTAATCAATTTTTCATTAAGGTGAAGGTGTTTATCAGCTTTGAGCACACTAGCTTTGAGCAAGGTGTGTCAATCTTTGTAATGAACTTATTAATTAGAGTTAATTTAATTGAAGTGGAATTGAAGGGCTAATTAATGGACAAACTGCTGATGAAGATAGAGGAAAGCTCTGTTGATTTCAACCCTGTAAGCTGTCTGATGGATATAACTCATTCTTCTCCATTTAGCAGCTTAACAAAATGTTTCTTTATGAGTAAGATTTACTTATTTATTGACTTTAAATATCTGAAGGTCATTTTGTACAACTTCAGTAGGGGTCCCTTACGTTTTATTGCACAAACTAGTTTATATTTCATAAGTCTGAAATATCTGAATATACATGAAACAGATTACTTTTATACATTTCAATTATCAACTACTTTTTGAAACATGAGCACAGACAGCGAATGACCAGAAATAACATATAGTTATAGCGCAGGGGTGGGCAAACTACAGCCCCCGGGCCACATCTGGCCCGCGGGCTAATTCTGTCCAGCCCCCTGCGCTCCCGGCTGGGGAGGCTGCTCTGGCCCTTCCCCTGCTATTCCCTCTTCCCCCTGCAGCCTCAGCACGCTGCGCAAACAGCACTCTGAGGGGTGGAGCTATGCACTCCAGTGGATCAGCATGGCAGCGCGTTTGTTCTGAGTGGCATGGTAAGGGGGCCGGGGCCGGAGGGCTGGATAAGGGCCAGAGGGTCTCGAGGGCAGTCAGGGGACGGGGAACGGGGGGGTTGGATAGGGCATGGGAGTCCTAGAGGTCTTATCAGAGGATAAGGGGTGGGGTTCTGGGGGGTGATTAGGGGCACCTGGGGGGTGATTGGGGACACGGGGGTCTCTGGAGGGGGCAGTCAGGGGACAAGGAGCAGGGGGGCTTATTAGCGTGTGGGGTCTTGGTGGAGGTGGTTAAGGGTGGGGGTCTCTGCAGAGAGTAGTCAGGGGACAAGGAGCAGGGGGCATTGGATGGGTCGGGGATTGTGAGGGGGGCAGTCAGTGGGGAGGAAGTGGGAAGAGGTCGGATAGGGGGAGAGGCCAGGCTGTTTGGGGAGGCACAGCCTTCCCTACCTGGCCCTCCATACAATTTTGAATCCTGATGTGGCCCTTGGGCCAAAAGGTTTGCCCACCCCAATGTAGTGTATAAAGGCGGATACCATCAGATGTGTACAATCCATATTTTCTTTGAACTACATAGCAGACCTTCCACAAAGAGTCATTTTTATAAGAAGCTAAACTTTCTGTGCACAGTAGACATTTAAAAACAAAATTAGTAGAATAGTAGAGGACAATACCTTTTCTTTCGAGGTACAAATATTATTTTAGTATCTGATAATACGTATGCATACAAAAGTAAATGCCTAAAATCTGAAAGTAATATGGAACATTAAATGTGGGAAAATACTCCTCTTCTACAGTTTTCTCACTCTGTTGCCTTCTGATACCTCAGTTACCAATGACTTTCAAGGACTGTTGATCAATATCCTTGATATCAGACACAAACTGCATTTCAAAATGGCAGTTACAGAGAACTGGTTAAATATAATTTATAAACTGATGTAAAACCACCACCTCTCAAGCAGGCCAAGTGTCCCGGTGTCATTAAGGGTATCTTTGTTAGATTATTGTGCTTTTTCTGGCATGACACATCTGACAGAAATTATCTAGATTTTAAATATGTGGCTATAAAATGAGTAATTTTTTCCCAAAACTTGGCACAAAAAGATTGCTCTCAGACTGAGACTAAAATTCAGATTCTTATCTAAATTATAGTAATTCCAAATTTTAATCCAAAGTTATACCTGTGTATCTAAGATCAGCAACGGGCCTTAAATGTGCCAAGTTTTGGCCTTAAAGAAAACTTTATCTGCTAGAACTGTTGGCCCAATCATGCAGTCCTTATTCAGGCAAAATTTCCATTAACTTCAGTTGGAATTTTGCCTGAACAAGGACTACAGTACTGGCCCCTCCAAGCAGCTAAAAATAGATTTTTCAAATGGAAATATTTCTCGATGCATCATTAACACACTTCTAAACATGTAGATGAATATTTCAGCACAGATCTTAAATGCAGAAGGAACGTTTTGTTCTTTTCTGTGAACCACCAGCAAAAAATTACTTCAATTAATATCTGAGTGAAGAAACTGTTTGATTTTCAAATATTTACAAATAGTCATTTGTTCTGAATGTCGCACTCATTTATGGCTTAATCCTGCTCCCACTGAAGTCAATAGAAAGACTTAGCTTTAATGGCAGCTGGATCAGGTTCTTGCACAATAATGTAAGGTTATGTATTAATTTAAAATATTTTAGAGTTTTACACATAGGGAATGTTTTTAATTCTTACCATTTGAGCAATCTGCTCCTGTCCAGTTAGGGTCACAAGTGCAGGTACCACTTTCTTGAAGGTACGTCCCATGACCAGAGCACTGGTCTGGACACATTGTCTTCAGTATTTCACAGTTGCTACCACCCCATCCTGGGTTACAGTGGCACTCTCCATGGATACACACACCATGACTGGAACAGGCTGGGTCTAAGCAATCAGCTGGAGAGAAAAGGAAAAAGATCTTTAATATGCTGTTATTAACAATTATAACAGCAGCAATTATCATCCAAGGATTTTAAGTACTTTCTGAATTAATTAAAACACGCCTGTGAGGTAAACAGTACTACACTTATTTAACAACAAACAGTAAACTGAGATAGAAGACGATGAGGCAAATCACAATGTTACGTAATGAGTTAGTGGAAGAACTGAGAGTAGAACTCATGGGTCCTGAGGTGGTCCCTAACCCACCTGCTTTAATCACAAGATAACAAGCACTATCTGATCAAATAAATTTTAAAAACCCAATATATAACTAATAGAGTGCAACTTCTAATCCATTTTTGCTTTTCTTTGTAGTACATTAGAACATCAAAAGTAATTATAAGGATCTATGTTCATGTGTGTAACTGGTTTAATGACATCCTGGGGATAACAGACATAAACCTCGAAGTCATTGATGTAACTGAGACTCTTGCAAGGACTTGTAATTTTCCTGAATTACATCAAGATTAACTTGAGTTTCAGGCTATTGCTCTCTGTTCTCCTAATCACAGAGTAACAAAATCTTGGATTCCCTATAATAAACAATATCAACTGACCTAGTACACTACTATCGAGTTCTGACAGTGGTATAGGACCCACAGCCTGTTTGAGAAATAAATGAGTTAGGTTTTCTCTATCCTTCTTAATTCACTTTAATGTGCTTTAGATGACGAGATTTAATTTAGCAATTTGACTCAATAAAACTTTACACTTGTAGGGTCAATGGTCTGAAAATTTAATTCCAGAGACTTAATTGCATTACTTTGTATGTGGAGATCAATAAAATCAATTTGACTGAGGAAGGGAAATGGTGCTTTTTCCTCCTTAAAAAAATAGAAGATGAACTCCACTTTACACCACACCAGAATGAATACATGTATATCTCTAAAACAACAAAAAAAAATGCATAATTTTTCATTGTGATGCATTTGAATCAGCATTTTCAACTGTAAGTCTTTATAAAAATGTTGGTGGGAAAGACCGTATGCAATAGAGTAACAATTTCTTCTACAATGTGAAAAATCACTATGTCTTTCTGTGCTCTAACACTCATTTTTTCTTGTGCTTCCCTTTTAGCTCATGTCAGACAGATAAAGTAAATCTTTTATTAATATGCTGAAATTATTAGACAAAACCTGCTGAAAGCAAAATATCTAGCAAACAGGATATTTTAGTATGTTTAATATAAGGTGAACAATTTGCCAGGACATGGTTTTACTGGGCCAGATTTTCATCTGGTGCAAATTGACATGGCTCCAGTGAAATCAAGTGCTAAGCTGACTTACACCAGTTGAAAAATCTGACCCACTATGTTGTAACCTAACATTTTAGAAACATTACTGTAGATGCTTGGGTAAATATTTATGTATTTACCTTCTTCACAGTTTTCTCCTTTGTACCCAGAGTTGCAGGCACAAGAGCCCATGATACAAATCCCACGGCCCCCACACTGAGGATCAATACACTGGGTGGTAGGCACATCACACTCTGTACCCTTCCAACCGCTGAAACAGAGACAGCGCCCTTTGGAATACTGCCCATTGCCACTACACAATACTGGGCAGGCTGCTGTGAAATAAAACATGACAGAAGAATTAACAAAACTCTTTTCAGTTAAGCTTTGGGAAAAGAGAGGAACGTGTATGAAACAAGTTGCATGCCAGTTTATTTTCTTTGGTAGATTAGTAATGACTTGTCTTTCTGTAGTTTATTTATTTTAACTTAGGAAAAGAATTCGGTTCAGATACCTCTTGAACAATCAGGGCCCAGAAATCCAGGAAAACAATGGCATGATCCAGAAACACACTCTCCGTTTCCATGGCAATTTCGGGGGCATTCCACTACAGACTCTGAAAGAAAGAGTAAGAAAAAAATTCATACAGACTCCCACCATAGAACTAAACTAAAACAGAAGGTGTCTATCATCTAATTCTAAACCACTAGCGACTGAGAACAAATGAAGGTACTTGCAGAATCATGTACATTGCTTTGTTTAGTGATTATAAGAAGTAAATAGTGGCTAATTTCCTGTAATTAACGCTTGTGGTATCCTATTACATTATGTTATAACAAGAAGCTCAAGATGTAAACAGTAAAATGATAGTTAGTGTAGACTCTTGATTATCCAGGATTGGGTTAACCAGAAAGTGGATAAACCAGGATGTCAAAAAAAAATATGTGTAACTCACAGGGCCGGCTCTGGCTTTGTTGCCGCCCCAAGCACGCAACCCCCCCACCACCAGGGCACAGGGCAGCCAGTGAATCAACACCCCCTCTCCCCAGTGCAGGGTAGCTGGTGAACCCAACCCCCCCCCCCCCCCCCCGTATTTCCTATGGATGGTGATTATCCAGGATTTTATTAACCAGGATTAATTTTTTCCCTATCATCCTGGATAATTGAGAGTTTACTGTACTTTATGCTCATAATACAGTCTAGTAGCGCTTAATTAACATTTCAGAAAAACATCTTCCTTTGTGAACTATAGATCATGGAAGGCTTTCATACTTCAATTATTAAACAATTAAAATATATTTTCTATATATTTTGTGGAGTAATGAAAAAAACATAATAAATTCAACATTGGTGTAAATAACCCAGAGCATTTAACTCAGAAAACTCATCTCTATTTTTAACAGAATGCTTAGATTGCAGCTTTTGGAGAAAACTTTGAAGATTGTGCTTACCTATAACAATGGTATTAAAAGACACCTGCTCTGCATTTTTCCCATCATTATAAAAAGCCAGATGCCAGATTCCAGAATCCAAATACTGGATAAAACCTGCTTCATGGAGACTGATAGACCTCGTCTGTCGGCCTGCTCTCTCTGACTCAAGCAGGTTACGCTGTTCTTTTGCGATCAACCTGCTACCATCAAGGAGTTCCACAAAGTCATACTACAAGGGAGGAATGTGCAAAGGGTTTATTATCCACTTTTTGCTTAGCTACCATTTTCATAATTTTTTCTATAATTTAGCAGTTCTGAAATGTGCAGCCCCAGAGACTGCAGTTCCATATTTCTTCACAGAACAAATAGTACAGAGAGTGGCAGTGCAAGATTCCCCACAATATCATGCAATATGCTTTCAGCTTTACCTGGAGAGATCCCTCCTAGAACAGAGGAGAAAAATCTCAACCTATGTCTACATGGCGCCACAATTTGATATAGGGTGTGCATTGCAGCATGCACTAGCATGTGGTGTTGTAACTTCCCCATGTGACGCTTGCTGGCATGAAGTAAAGCAGTGGTTCTCAAACCACCCCTTTCACATTGCAAGCCTCTGGGTGTGATCCACCCCCTTATAAATTAAAAACTAATTTTTTATATTTAACACTATTATAAATGCTGGGGACAAAGCAGCATTTGAGACGGAGGCTGACAGCTTAGGACCCACCATGTAATAATCTTGCAGCCCCCTGAGGGGTCTTGACGCCCAGTTTGAGAACCCCTGAAATAAAGGACTATGTTAATACAAATGAAGTACCTTTTAGTTTATAACTGCAGCGTCCACATAGTGGAGGTACAGCACAACATGTTAGTGTGTACTACCCCCATAGTCCAAACTGCAGAGCCATGTAGACAAGCCCTCAATGTTTGCCCATTCTTTCATCCCTCTCTGATATGTGTCTACTGTGTGAGATGAACTACTATATACAAACCTTCAGTCTTCCCACATATCTGTGATATCACTCAAATGGTACTGTATTTCATTCAAGATCTATTTAGATAAAGGCCAGTGTATGAAACCACTGATTCGTCTATGTTGTGATAAAGTCAGTTATTGGGACCGGAGTGTCAGTGGTTTTATGTACTGACTTAAAACTTTTGGAACAGCTTCTTGCATAGCATAAAACAGGACTGTCTTCATCTCTGGACAGGATCTAAGCACAGAATCTCTTCTCCTGAAACTCTCCTTGGTTGTTAAAAACAGATGATATTTTAAGAGTGCTGCTCTGCAATAAATCTGAATTATTATCCCAACACCATTAAAAATGTAAAAGAACACACAGATCATATACCAATACCTGAGCCAATTTCCTTTCAGCTACATCTCAACAATGATAGAAGAACTTAACATTATTAGTATGGGCAGAAATTAGTACCTTGATATGCTGTCACCTTGAATGTTCAAGAAATCCTACATGAAAACGAATGCGACTATTTTGGAAAAAAACCTGCTATTTTAAAACCATTCAATGTTCTCGTTTGTCAAAGAATTAAATATTTATCTTAATTCATGAAAAACACAAAAACTGTCTCTCTTCCCCCTCAAGTACTCCCAACCCTTCTATCTGATCACAATATCTAATACCTGAAAGAAGAAAGAAAAAGATCTCCATTCTGAGTTTTAGCTAGTTATTTCAGGACAACATGAGATGTTCTTCAAATTACTTCAGAAGTATACTTCTTGTTGTAGGACAATATCAGTTGAGAATATATTTTTGATCTGGGAATTAGGGATTATACTACTAAATTGACCACAAAGAGTATACCGATAGTTGACAGACATAGTATAAGTAATCATTTTAGAACTATAACATATTAAAGTTCTATGTTATTGTATGGATTGTATTTCTGAGGTTCAGTTTTTAAAACCATGCATATGGACACGACCATTCATCCTTAAATCCTACAAAGGCTGCTTCATAAATTTAGGAGTGGGGTTGTGAAAGGGCATTGACTGGAAAAACAATGACCTTTATGTACTAAAAACACTTTAATTTTGTTTTCCTCCTATGAGGATAAATTAATTAGCTTTACTGAGTACAAATGGGATGATCTGCCTACTCCTCTACATTCAATTTTGCTTTAAGCCACCAAAGTCCTTTGTTATTCTTAAAGTCTCCTTAAATAAAAACATATTGATTCTCTGGTTGCAATGAAAGGGACATTTTTAGAAAGTGTCACAAAGACTTTCAGACTAGCATTGATTGGATTTGAATGGACAGCAACTGTCAATTATTTCTGATTCACTTATTTATAATTCCCCAGAAACAGAGAACTATACATCTATGGGTGCTCTATGATACACTAAGGCCATCATTTTGAAACTTAGAGCTAAAGGAAAAAACAGAACTAATACCTGAAAAACCACTGTTCCTAATTATGTTACATAATATAATTTTATATATAATTTAACATAATTAGTGTCACATATGTCCTTTGGGAAACATAAAGCCCCATCTGTTTTTGCATTAATAAGTTATCGTTCAATTGTTATTTGAACTTTTTTAGGGATCCCTGAAGAGTGGAGCTAGGAAGATCTCTTTGCAACTGAGGTTGCTACCAATCTGCAGGCTGTACCTGAAGTATCAAAGGCGGCCTGGAGGGACATACATGATACAAGCTGACCCTCAGTGATGATGGATTTAAATTCTTCCCTGTCATCTTGTGAAAGCTCATATATAAATTTGATAGTGAGATTCTAACCAATACGATCATATTTCACCATCAGGGCTTGGTAACTAATGATTCTCACTTGGAGGTTTGATGATGAATAATTCTTCTGACTGAACAAGTCTAATTTCTTGGGCTCACTGTTTTTAGGTGTTTATTTATGCAGACTCTGGTATGAGCTTTCGTTAGCTGCTGCAACCACTAATGAATTAGGCAAGGATTGCATATAAAACTGCTCAGATCCCTGGAAAGGAACCTAACCGTGGTTCGCTCTCTTTGACGTTTGTGCTAGAGAGTCAGGCTCTTCGAGGGCATAATGGAATTTCTCATGCTTCCTCTCAGTCTAAGAGGCGAGTTTGTGTGTGAAACTTAGGTGTATTTTTCATGAAATACCTTCTCTTTAATTTTTCACCTTTTCTTAAAGCCAATTAAAAAAGTTAATATAATGTTCAGACAGTGACTTTAATTGCACAAATAAAGAAATTCACAATGAATGCCCTCTAAAAACCTTAACTCTCTCCCCTTTCATTTCAGCAGCGTATTTCAACATATTACCAAACAACAGGTAAATGTGAACTAGTACTTCACAAACAGAGAGACATGGGGCACAAGGTAATATCTTTTCTTGGACCTGCTTTTGCAGGTGAGAGAGAGAGAAGTTTTTAAGCCACACAGAGCTATTCTTCAGGTCTGGTGGTCCAATAAAAGATATTGCCTCACCCACCTTATTGCTTTAATATCTTGGGACTGACATGGCTACAACTAACCCACATACCTGATAACAGTTCAGTATAATGTAATTAGATATATCTTTCTTTTAAAACAGAGTTAAAGAAATCTGCAATAATCTGAAATAACGTAATGATATGCAAACAAATAGTCAAATCTATGTTTTAAAATAAAACAAAAACAAAAAAGGAATGGCATTTTGAAGTTAGATTTTTGTTATTGAAACCCAATACAACATAATAGCTGATCGTCAACGCAAGTGCATTAATCTGCTTTGTTCCGAGGTCTGGACATCACAGATGCAGAATTTCTCACTCAGCATTAGAACTGTAAGAAGTTGCAGTGCTTCTTAACACAATAATAGTTAATTTTCAAGAAACTGGGGAAAATAAGTCCTCTTTGGTAGAGCACAAGGACGTAAGAATGGCCATATTGGGTCAGATTAATGGTCCATCTAGCCCAGTATTCTGTTTTCCGACAGTGGCCAATGCCATACACTTCAAAGGGAATGAACAGGACAGGACAATTGTCAAGTGATCCATCCCTTGTTGTCCAGTCCGAGCATCTGGTAGTCAGACTTAGGGACACCCAGAGCATGGGGTTGCACTCCTGACTATCGCGGCTAATAGTCATTTGATGGACCAATCCTCCATGAGCCACAGATGATAAAGCAGAACTTGGACTGAAATTGGGTTGAAATATAAAAAGTTCACATTTGGGGGGTTAAATAAGATTTTAATCAGGGTTAACTTCAAATTATTGTCTCTGAATATAGTGAAGAGGAACTGCCCCCCCATACTACTCTATCCAGAAAAACTATTAATTACATTGAATTATTCATACTCATGCTTAAATTGCACATTTCCCTATAACTTTAGATGCAAATATGTACGATGTTTAGTACTGCATACAAATGCATAACCAAATGTACAATGAAACAGATCTTTAGAAATCTCTTGAAGGGTAAAGTAGAACTGTATTCTGGGATACTCTGGAGAAGTCTTAAGATAGGAAAATATGTAATAATAACTGATTCTTACAATTTTAGTTCACTCTATTCTATATACACATATTTCAATATAATATATTTTTAAATTAAATAGCAAACTGTAAATAGCTTGACACTCACTAATAGAACAAATTGAAACTCTGAAAAAAATCCTTTTTGATAAACTTGCTTGTAAGTTTGCCAGTTTTGCTTTTTGGTAGACAAACCTAGAAGAGCAAACAAATGCAGGACTATAGCATGATACACTAGTTTATTCAAAAGTTAAAAATATGTCCATGGGCCACAGTGCAGGAGCATAACTACATTAAATGTTTCTTTATGACAGGCGTCATCACGGAAAACAATTATCAGATTTGATCATAAAGCAAAAGCTTTCCCCACACTGATCATAAAGCAAAAGCTTTCCCCACAATACAGATTTTAAATTCCAGAATACCCTTTAAAACTGCATTTATATTAGAATGATGAGATATTCTTCATGTAGGGTAAGATCAATATATAAAATGGAAAATAAAAAATAAAAAAATAGGAGAAAGGAAAGGCTGTAGTCATGAGAAACACAGCTCTAAAGATGCAAACTGGCAGTTTTCAATACTATATCTTGCTTTCAATGAAAGCAGCTCTTACCTGCGTATGTGATGGGGGTAAACCTTTTCGGCCATATACTCCAATCAATGCATCTTTCTGAAGGGAGATATTGAATTTTAGAAACTGTGGCTGATCAATGAAGAGCTGTGATCTCCAGAAGATCCCTGGAGGAACATCTTGTATTGCTCTTCGGCCTATATCAAGTTCTCCAGAATCTATAGTGTTGTTTTCTTGTGCAAATCCCCCTAATTTTACTAAAAGATTAAAAAAATATTAAGAGATCAAACATTAATACCCACGTTTTGCTCTCAGTCTTCTTTTAAATAAGCTGTCAAATATTTAGACTCCTTTCAGATGAAATGTTATTTGAGAATCTTTCTGAGGATATTAAAGTACCTGAAAAATTCACTCATGTGGAACTAACAAAACAAAGATCGCACACAAATACCTTCCAGTCAGAATGCAATGATTTACCTGAGATATGTCTATTAAAGAAACTGTTTCATGATCATTCCTCAGTCTTGATTATTATTAACATAATTATCTTGCAAAGTATGCGTCTGTTATTTCTTAAGGAGGATTAACTATAGTGTTGATCAGTCCTAATAAACATACAGTCACACTATAAAGGGTAAATTAAGGGGAAGTGGATTATACAGCTTTTCAAAGCGACGCTCATGTAAACAACAAAAACAGTCCGCAAAACTGATACGTGCAATTTGCACTAAATTAAATGGAGCATTCATTTACATACCACTAACATGCTCTAAAGTATTTTTTTACAAAGTCAGTTGAGTTGAGTGAATACAAACAGACCATTTCCTGTTTAAATGATGGATGGAACAGGTAAAAAATTCAGATTCAACCCGTATAGTTAAGAACAGGGATACTGTTCAGCCCTTTGCAGACATAGGTTCATGCCTTGACCCATATTACACTAAACTATGCATGTTTTAACCTGGAAATTTGGTTCAAATAGTCTCCCCGCTTCTGACCCCATCCCATCTGCCCTGCCATTTTTTCTGCTTTAGGGAACTTTCCGAAAGCATGCACCAAATCCTATGGGATGCTGAGTGCCCTCAACTCCCACTGAAGTTAACTGGAGTTGTCCCATTACTTAATTAATCCTCAAAGCACCTTGAGAAGTAGACAATTATAGAGTGATGTTTAACATGAGGCAGAGAGGTTGAATGACTTGCTCAAAGTCACAGAAAATGCTACCGTTAGAACTAGGATTAGAGTTTAGAGTTTCCTGGTTCCTAGCCTTTTGTTTCTATACCTATTGTGTTCTTTGCAGCACAAATATTATACAAATGTGGCTCTCTGCTTACCACACAGTTAATAAAGCACTTTGCACGAACATCAAAATGACATACATAAATATAAAAATAGAGTGAGGAAAGGTAAAAGATAATAAACACACAAAACAAAAGCTTTATGACTTTTAAGTTTTAAATATTTTAAAAAATGCAAATGGCACAAATAAGAACACATTCTTTTCTGTGTTTGTTCAGTGCCCCAGCACAATGCAATCCCAACCCCTAAGGCCTTTCAGCATATCACTATTCCCACTGCTAGTTCAACAAATAAAGGATTTAAAAGATAAAAATGTCAGCCACAATCATGGCACCATTATCCTTCTCCCTTAATGCTGCAGATTCTCCATGGTATTGGGAATCTTCTGAACAAGTGTAAAAACAGAGCAACAAAGGTGAAAAGAAAGTTGCATAAATATCCAGTGTGCCACTCCACACCATGGGAATTCTCTGCAACGAGGATTCTAAAAGCTGTGAGGAAACCCTACAATGCGATTCTAATGGCAAGTGGAATGATAAAAAGGGGTCTCTTCTCATATGGTCCTGGTCTTCAATACTTCTTGGCTCTTGCCTACTTTAAGAAAGGAAGGGAAATTCTTGACACTTCCATGGATTTTTGTGGGGAAAATTACGAAGGGAATCTTGCTCAGAGATTTCCTTTCTCCTGGCTTCCCTCCTGTGGATTTTTCTGAGGAACGGACGAGATCTGGCACACAAGACCAACCATGTGAAGACCTGGTACAGGTAAGGCATGAAGGGAGAAACAGGAGAAATTTCCCACCACTTGGAACCAGGAAGGTAGAGGTTGACAAAGCCAACAGAAAGAGTCGTGGAGACAGGGCTGGAAGAACTTGACCTGTAGCTAAAGAATCAAGTGATGTGAAAAGTCATAGACTGACTTGGTAGTGTCCACAAACTGAATATCAGCATACCTGGTTGGCATTGATAAAACAGCACAGAGGGATGCTGATCCTGAAGTGCATAAACTTTCAGCCAAAGCACTTGGTGCCAAAATAGCCAATACCGGATTTTAGAAGTTCAAAGGAGATGATACTAAGACACACAACACCTCAGCAGTAGACACTAAAGCTCCGAGTACAGAAATGTGGGAGACACAAAGGATCAAAGTACGAACGCTTTCTATTTTTCTACTTATCAGTTTTCGACAACTCTCACATCCTACTCCAGCACATTTAACTGCTTGTTTCCTATCACTTCCTCCAACTTTAGGCATGCTGAATATTATAAATTCACGCATTGATATTTGGTAATCACTAAATAATAAGCACTTATTTGCAGAACTGATTAGCAACTTTCACAATGACTATATTTAGAATATAAACAATCCATCTAGCAGACAACTCCACCCGTTCCATTTACTCCACCAAAAAATAGGAATCTATTGCACCCACTAACCACATCCCTCTCACTCCACCCCAATCTAATTCCTCTCTCAATCATTATTGACTTCACTCACTTCCCTTCACAGGAATGGGGCTTCTATACCGTTCTCTAAATTTCCTATTGTTTCTTAATACGCACAGAAAGATTCTTGATGTTACCATCATTTACCTTTTAACGTTTTAAAATAGTTTTAAAATAGTTGAAGTTCTGCAGATGAAAATTAGACCCTAATGTTTCTCATTTCAAAAAATTTCAAATATACGTCGTGTTCTTTTATATAATTCAGAGGGACAGAAATTCAGAATATGTAAACACGTGAATAATACCTGGAAGTTTCTTCTCTTCCAGTCTCCCCCAATTCCCTCCCCACCTCAAAACAACAACAACAAAAAAGAAAAATAAAAAAAAATTCAGAAAGAACACTTCTCCCATGAAAAGCTATTTTTTCTCCACAACCTATTATCTACAGATCTATCTATAATATAGGTAGGCAACTTAAACAGAATACTATAAACCAGAATCTTGGTAGACTCTATTGCTAGTTCTTAAGATTATGTTGCACAAAAATCTCAACTAAATAAATATGTAGTAGGTTCTATGAAGTATATACACAAGAAAAATGAATCACATGTATTGTCAGACTACTTTCAAAATTTACATGAAGTCAAAAATTATTATTAGAATATTTACCAAATAGCTAACAACTTGGTTAATATAGGAAAGAATTGTTTAAAATATATATCCACAGTGCAGAATAAAATGAACCAAAACATTAAGAGACTAATACTGACTGTTGTGGAATGTAACTGATAATATAATTGCAAATCTTTCATAGGTAACGCTAATTAGAATACTGGAAAACAAGGTTAGATTTATAACCAATCAATAGTACACCCTCCAGTTCCATGGCATAACCTTGGATTCATACCACCTACTGTGAGATGTCTGAGAAAATACTGTACAACCTTTTACCAAAAAACACGCCATAATTTAACACTGCAGGTAAACTCCACAGACATCACACCCAAGTGAAATCAAAATTGTCCTTGCTAATGTACCTTTTGGAAAAAATCAATACAGCATCTAATTAAGAAACTATTACACATTTCATTAACATGAAGTTCTGTAAACAATACCAGTAAAAGCTCAATATATATGCATGCCAGTTACAGTAACTATAACATATTTTAATTCACATATAATTTTTTAGCTGATTTCAAATTTTCTAATACCCTGATGTATACAACTTTAAATATGATTTCTGTGGGGAAACGGTATATTAGGAGAAATGAGCTAAAATAAAAAAATGCATTTTCTTCATTTTATAATCAAGAAATCAGAAACAAGTTATTTTTGCTTTGTATAGTTTTCTACTACATATATAAAATGATGCCCACCATCACATGGTAAAGAACGTGCCCAATTCTTACAGCAAAACAATTAAAGCTAAGACACCTATATTGCATGCTCTGCTCAGACAATTATTGTGTTACATAACCTCTCTATGCTGTCTTTCACCTATGTGTCAAATGAAGGTAGTATCTACCTTCCTCGTATGTGTCTTTGTGCAGGAAAATGAATGGTTTGTAATGCACCTTGAAGTCCTTAAATAAAATTAAACAAATTCATTTAAAAACCCGACCCCGGTGTCATTTGGAATCCTCATTTTTATACCATCTAATACAGTACCACATTGTGCCTGGGTAAGTGAGTGGAATGTTGCCTATACTTCATCAGTAATGTATGGAAAGTCACCTGAAAAAGCTTTAGAAAACACTGTTCAGAGAATCCAGTCTTGTCTTACAAAATTTAAGGATGATTTCATATGTTTTTATTGTTGGCTAATAACTAGATCTGATTTCTACATGAACTTACTTTGGAGGTGAGAAAGTGGCATTTTTCAGATTAAGCTCTGCTAATCTGCAGCATCTACACCAGGGGTCGGCAACCTATGGCACATGTGCCAAAGGTGGCACGTGAGCCAATTTCCTCTGGCATGCGGTGGAGGGCTCAGCCCACCACCGCTTTGGGGTTTCCCCCGCTGGCCCCTGGCCAGTGGGGTCCCGCTGCCTGCCCCACTCAGGTCCTGCTGCTAGCCTGGGTGTAGGGAACCCAGCTGGCAGCGGGCTGAGATCCCAGCTGGCAGGAGCCTGCTGGGGAAATCTCAGAGCACGGCGGGCTAAGCGCTCAGCTCGTCGCCACTTTGGGGTTCCCCTCGCAGGCTCCTGCAAGCCCACTGCCAGCCTGGGTTCCCTATACCCAGGCTAGCAGCGGGAGCTGACTGGGGCAGGCAGTGGGACCCCAACTGGCAGGAGCTTGCGGGGGAGACCCCAGAGCAGTGGCAGGGTGAGCCGTTCAGCCTGCCCTCATTCTGGGGTTCCCCCTGCTGGCCCCCTGCCGGTCGGGGTCCCTGTCTGCCTCACTCAGCGCCTTCACCCAGGCTGGCAGCAGGCTGAGACCCCAGCTGGCAGGAGCCTCAGCCCCTCCCTTTCTGCCCAAAGCCCCGCCCCTTCCAGACTGGCACGCAAAGCCTTAAATTTCACTGAATAAATGAAGACTCGGCACACCACCTCTGAAAGGCTGCCAACCCCTAGTCTATACCTTTGACTGGTGAGATAATAGCTGGCAGTAACACCACTATGGGCTGTGCTGTCCTCCTGACCTAAGCAGGAACAGGACTGATCAGGTAAAAGCCCTCCAAGGTAGCCCTCCATGTGCCCTAAGAAGCAGAACTGCAAATTCAGTAGGAGGCCCTCTTGCCTCTGAAGCATGTAACTAGGGCAGAGGTTCTCAACTGGTGGTTGGCCCAGACCCCAGAGCTTGCAGACTGGGCAGCTGCCCCAGCCCCTGCCACGCAGGGTAGGCAGGCTGCCCCAGATCTGGACTCGGAGCCAAGCGGCTTCCCCGGACCCCGCAGGGCTCGGCACCTGTCACAGACGCCAGAGCTTGTGCGTCTGGGTGGCTGCCCTGAAACCTGCCACATGAGACAGTCGGCTACCCCGGACTCCCACCAAGTGGGGCGGGCTGGGCCAGCTGCCTGCCCTGGACCCCTGCCGCACAGCTGTCCCAGACCTCAGAGCTCCTGGAGCTGGGCAGCTGCCCCAGACCCTGACCCAGCAGAGCTAACCCCTTCGCACTGGGCAGTAGGGCAGCTCGGACCCCTCTGCACTGGAAACTTGGAAACTGGCATGCAGGAGACCTTTAGCACACAGCTGAGGTGGGCCAAAGCTGTGTGCTAATTGGGCCGCAGGTTCAGAATCGCTGCATTAGGGAATGCTGCACTGTGTGGATATGAGGTTTTTTGAATGATCAGCAAATCTAAAGCACTGACCATTCGTTCACTAAATATAATGGCAATTTTCAAGCGTGAATATGTTAGCCCTGGTGTCCTGAAAAAATTCCATACTCAGTAATATTCCACCTACTTCATATTCCCTTTGCAGTTTAAAATGGACACTGTATTGTCTTTCTTTCATGTAGCTTTGATTTATGTTATTAAATGACTATTGCCTCCCAAATCTACAGGTGGTAGCATTTCAGTAGTAGATGCAGCAAACCACACTGAATTTACATGATTTGGGGTTCTCTAGAGAAAATAAAAATGTGAGTCATTATAATTTGATGACTCATGCAACTCCCTATTATCTCTAAAGGAAAGGAGTTGTGATCAAAGTGTTTAATATGCCAAAAAATGAAAATGACAATAGTGTCAATGAGAAAAATGTTTTATATAAAAAAGAACATTGGCTAGTCCCAGCTGAAAAAAGCAAAAACGGAAAACACTGCCATAGCACATATGTTCATTAACAATACAATAGCTTCTTTCTATTCCTTGTAACAAGGAAGAAAGGATAGAGATAATGGATAGCTAAATACAAATCAAAGACACTAGGCAAAAAGAAAGGAGAAAAGAAAAGCACAGTGAGCCCTACTAGACAGGCCTACGGGATGACAGAAAGAGGGAACTGAGCTATGTCACTTCTATAATTTGGAGTTGTGAGATCTTGAAAAAGTTTCAGGATGGCAAATGCTGACAGTGATGAGATCCTTCTCCTCAGTGATGAGATCAGCTGCACTTTGTGAAGGGGAAAATGATTGGCGGGGGGAGGGCGGATAATGAAGCAAACACCATTTAAATCAAGTTTTCCATAGGGTTGGCAACTGTCAGGGTTCCCGCCCCCCTCTGAATTCTGGGGTTCAGATGTGGGGATCCACATGAAAGACCCCCTAAGCTTATTTCTAACAGCTTAGGTTAAAAACTTCCCCAATGCACAAATCCCTCCTTGTCCTTGGACAGTACAGCTGCCACCACCAAGTGATGTAGACAAGATTCAGGGAAAGGACCACTTGGAGTTTCTATTCCCCCAAAACATTTCCCCAAGCCTCTTCACCCCCTTTCTTGGGGAGGCTTGAGAATAATATCCTCACCAATTGGTACAGGTGAGCACAGACCAAATCCCTGGGTTTTTAGGACACTGAAAACCAATAAGGTTATTAAAAGAATAAGTTTATTTTTTAAAAATGTAAAAGAATCACCTCTGTAAACTCAGGTTGGAAGGTAAAGTTTCAGGATAATAAAAGATTTAAACACAGAGGATCCTCCTCCAGGCTTAGCTTTAAAGTTATAGAAAACAGGACTAAAACTCCCTCTTAGCATAGGGAAAATTCACAAGCAAAATTCACAAAACAGAAGATAATCTAACACCTTTCCTTGTTTTACTTACTATCTTTGTAATTCTAGATGCTTATTTCAGGGTAGGGATTTAGGAGATGGATTTTCCTGCCTGGTTCTTCTCTGGATCTGAGAGAGAACTCAAACAAAACGCACCAACAAAACCTCCCTTCCCCACCACATTTGGAAACATCTTCTTTCCCCATTGGTCCTTCTACTCAGGTGCCAACTAGGTTATTTGAGGTTCTTAACCCCTTACAGGTAAATAATTCTGTAACTCTGGCCAGGAGGGATTTTATATAACTGTATACATAAAGGCTGTTACCCTTCCCTTTGTGCTTATGACACCAATCCTCCAGGATTGGCCTGGAGTCTCCAGGAATTAAAGATTCATCTTTAATTAAAGATTATGTCATGCAAAGAAACCTCCAGGAATACGTCCAACCAAAACTGGCAACCCTAATTAAAAAACTATTGATTTTAAAGCCTCTGTTAGCAAAAAGTGTGCAAACTTTTAAAGGTTTAGAGGCTCTTAAGGGGCAACATGAAAAAGACTGATAAAATATAATCTCTTTATGTGGTTTGCATTTTAAAACATCCCACAACAAAATTAATATCGTAGTTTGACTTTATATATTATCTGATTGAGGAAGACTCAATAACATACCCTAGATGCACTGGGGAAACAGAAGAATGTACCACATATGACTTATTAAACTTCTTCCAGAAGTAAAAATAAAACTTGAATTATATAGAGGGGAAAAAATTAGGCAATTGATAGCAAAGTCATCACACCATTAGCAGCACACACATTAATGTATTCACTCTTGCCAAGTTGTCCCTTATATGGAAATTACCACACAGAGGAGGATTCAAAAAAATCAGCAAGTTCCTCCTCATAGAGTTTTGTCTCCATTCGCTCAGAAGTATAGTTTGCTTCCCTGCAGAACAAAGAGGGTTGTGGCCTTGAAACTATCCAGATCTAATGAAGACCATTAAGACTAGAGCCAGTATATGGAAGGCCTATTCCTCTGGACTAGCTCCTCCAGTCATCCCCAGTTCCCTGACATTGTGGCTCTAACAGCAGTCATGGTTCCAGAGAATCCCCATCTACCTACAGTCAGCGCTCCCCTGAGCAGGGCTTCCAAACTTTGGAAGGGGAATGCTGGTAACTTAGTACTGACAGAGTCAACATTAATTTATCTAAAGGAGATCCACAGGGTTGATGGGATGCAATGACATCTCCATGTCTCTTCTATCCAACCCTATCTAAATTCTCTTTCTTCTCTAGCTGCACAGGCCAAACTCTGCAAGCCCACAGGTTTAGCCTATGAGAACTGCCAGAAAGGTGGCACTGCCCCTTTCTACATCCATAGGTCAAGATCCACTGGGTCCCATTCCCTCCATCCATGTGGTGGGAGAGATGATGTGGTCCATCACAATTTGAATAAAACTAAGTGTTTACCTCTACTATACAATATATTTTTTAATACTGCGGGTTTTTTTAAATGGCTTTATAATTTCATTAGATCTACATGGTGGAAAAAGATTAGGAGAAAGTGATGTAAGTAGAATACAAGTTCAAGGAAAGGAAATGTTAAAAAAAAAACACCCTAAATAAAGTGTCTCACTTACCATTTTCGCCAGAAGGTAACGATACAGTGTTTGTTGGCATGGTATCAGAATTCACTTTTCCGTTCTCAAATGTGTCATTTTCAGTCTGTTGTAACTGCCAGTTGAGGCCAAAAAGATGCATTGCTGGTAATAAAGAACACATACTTTTTAAGGAGTTTGGTGCTCTTAACTGCAGTGTCAAGTGATAAATATGTTTATAACAACTCACTCTAATAATGACATTTCCATGTTTTAATGACAATAGCAAGTTGTGTAATAAAATATACAACATTAGGAACAGGTGTTGAGTCTAATTATTTAACTACAGTTTATGCTGTAGCACCACGCAATTACTATATATACAGTTTAGTAATATAGCAGTATCAGTGAATGCAACTGGCAATAAGCTTCATTAAGTAACATTCCTGTGTCTCATACTCAGTCTAATCGCACACTTACTGCTCTCACACTCTCCTCCTGACTCTTGCACTGTTCTGTCAACACATAAAAGACAAAAGTCTGTGCCCCTTCTCCTTTTCATCTCTAAATCTTCTATACAGATAAATCACTTCATTTTAAAAATTAGGCTGCCCAAATGAGTTTCTAAAATAAATAATTCTGTTCTGAACAGTCAAGCAGGAGGAACCAAAGATAACAACCAACATAGACTGCGCTACCATAGGGACTCACATTAGAGTGCTAGCCTGGGGACTCTCAAGATCTGTGTTCACTTCCCTGATCTGTCATAGACTTCCTGTGTGACCTTGAGCAAGTCACTTAGTCTCTCCCCACCTCCATTATAAAATGGGGCTATTATATTTCCCTATCTCAGTGGGATGGGATAAGGTTAAATATTATGAGGTGTTTAACTACTATATCAATGAAGGCCATATAGTATTTGAGATAGTACATTGGGGGTACTCCACTCTCCCCCTCCCCCAGCTCTTATTTGAGAAAATTGGAAGAACATAAGAATGGCTATACTGAGTCAGACCAAAGGTCCATCTAGCCCAGTATCCTGTCTTCTGACAGTGGCCAATGCCAGGTGTCCCAGAGGGAATGAACAGAATAGAGGATTAATCACTTGATTAACAGAATTAATCAAGTGATTAATTCCCTATCGCCCATTCTCACCTTCTGGCAAATAGAAGCTAGGGACACCATCCCTGCCAATCTTGGCTAATAGCCATTGATGGACCTATCCTCCATGAATTTAGTCTAGTTCTTTTCTGAAGCCTGTTATAGTCTTGGCTTTCACAACATCCTCTAGCAAGGAGTTCCACAGGTTGACTGTGTGTTGTGTGAAAAAATATCTCCTTTCGTTTGTTTTAAATCTGCTGCCTATTAATTTTATTTGGTGACTCCTAGTTCCTGTGTTATGAGGAGTAAGTAACACTTCCTTATTTACTTTCTCCACACCAGTCATGATTTTACAGACTTCTATCGTATCCCCCCTTAGTCGTCTTTTTTCCAAGATCAAGTTAAACTGTATAACTCTTTACAAAGTAATTAGTCAAATTTATCTCCGGTATCATGGGGCATAATTGACTACTCCCGTTGTCTAAAGCTTCAAAGAAGAAAACTGATTTACACTAAAATTGTTTTAATGTCATATGAAATGTTCTCAAGCTTCTTAATATTTATGGCTTGTTTTTTTCCCCAATCTTTTACACCATCCAAGCCTGATTTTATTTTAAATATTGTACAGCAGCTTTGTAGCCAGAGTTTTGCAGCAGATGTTATCTATAAAGCACTATTCCCAGAGCAGAGATTGTCAATGATGCTGGTGCGCAAAAGTGTTTTTGTAAAATACATTGTAATAATGTAGGTTTAATTTTTTAAAAAATTATTAATACAAAAATATTAAAAAGTGAAATCATTAGGTCTCATTTCTTCTTCTTTTTCTCTCTCTCTCTGTCACACATACACACACATCCTTGTTACAGTCAATCTCATTCATCACTTCTGCATTTAGGGCACGCAACTGTATCCCATTTGGTTCAGTTTTTGAGTCCTCAATCTGTCTATATTGACCCTGGGCCAGATCATGCAGTCCCTACTCAAGATTAGGCTCTCTGTAGGATTACAAGCTCCATCAGTGCCCCGTGTCAAAAAAAAAAGGCTTTTATTACTGAATGTTCCAAACGTTAAAGTCTTCCCTACAGATAAAATAATGTTCCAGATCTCTGACTCAACTATCACTCTCCTTTCTCAGACCTTAAATTGGCTGCTGAGGTCTGAAATCGTAGTGATCCTTGACCCTCAAGCCTCATTTCTTCTTTTTCTTCCACTTCCCTTTTGTCTATAAATCTGCCTATCATCTTTGCCAGAAAATTGCCAGAATTAGCCCTTATTTTGACCCTGAGCTGAAACTCTTCATTATGTCTTAACTATGGTTCCTATTTGATTCTTGTATTTCTTTTAAATATGGTCTTGCTAAATCCTTAGGGCTAATTATATTGGGAGTTATCCTGGTTCATTTCACTGGCTGCAATGGGGTTAAAGTAAACAGAACATAAATTAAAGGGGGATCTAAAATACTTCATGATCTAAAATGCTCCACCTAGGCTGCTCCCCTACTCCAGTAGGGGCTAAATCATCAATAGGACTAAATCATCTCCAACCTCTGCCACCTTTCCTGTTTTTTTTTTTGACACTCTCTGAATCTAGTTTTCTGTTTGGGAATAGGGTATAGTTTAGTATGGGCTAGGATGTATTTTGCAATTTTCCCTGAGAAAGAGGAAGCGCTTAGCTTCTTCAGCTTCTCTGATCCACCTTACCACTCTGTTCCAATTTTAGCTGATTCCACCCCTTGCATCTCCACAATGAAGATGATTACTTTCCCTCATCCAGCTGGAACTCTCTCCCTTTCCCATAACAATTAAACAGATGATTAAGTATAAATTTTACCAAAAGCCCATTCTTTTTAAATTATGACTGAGTCTCTCTATAAAGCACTTTATGGTAATAAGTATGATGGAAACCACAAAAAAATAAATTGCTGCCTCTGCCCCCTCCATTCTTCTAATAATGCCAGCCTCATTGTCTTGTTTGCCTACTTCTCTCACAATCACCTTTGGGCTTGCTTTTTTATAGCCCCCTATGCCTGGAATGCTTTTCACAGCTAATACACTAGATCACAACTCCAAAACCCTCCTCAGAATCCATTTCTGTCAGAAATCAAAAGAAATTAGTCAGTTAATAATTCCTAGATAATAAGATAGTTAGGGAGACTTTGTGCAAATGCCTTCCTACCTCAAACCTACCCTGCGGAACTACATATTTGAGTGTAAGCTCTCTCCCGGTCCACTCTGTTTGTATGGTGTTTCCCTTCTCATCCCCCTATTCTTGTTCCTTGCCTTCTAGACAGTCAGCCCTTTGGGGCAGGAAGTATATTTTTACGTTTAGAAAAAGTACATAGCTGATAGGTGATACCACAACCTAAACAGAAATAATATTTTAATTTTACAATTATATTTTCATTATCATGATCTCTTCTTTATAGCATTCCAAACTACCATTATAACAAATCTGTCCAACATATACACATTACTTAAAAACCAACTGATCCATGAGGCATAGGCCTAATATACAACTATTTGGGACACCATTTTAGAGAGGCAGCTATGTAGCTAGGTTAGGCAGTGGCATCTTATCATCCTGTGTGTTAATTACTTCAACATCCATCTCTCGTTCCTTTACGAAGGCAGCCTGACCCACTTGTATCCATGCAGAAAGTTACTGCAAAGATCATTTCCCTAGCTCATCGCTTTGAGCATATCATCCTCTCTTTGCGTCCCTCCATTAGCTTCCCTTGCTCTAACACATCAAACAGATGCCGCCTGTATTCACGCTCAAGGCTCTTCATGGACTATCCCCATACTACCTATCACCACTCATTTCTTATCGAACTAGTGATTCTCATCTCCAAGCTGCCCATGGCGCCAGCCTCTATTGCACACATTAAATTTTCAAACAAGAACCGTGGTGCTAACTCTTATGCAATCCCTCTTGATTCAAATCCACAAAGCTCTCATCATCCACCTTCAAATTCCTCCTCAAAACTCTCCTTTGCCATGATGTCTACAAAAAACATTACAGTGATTAGGCTGCTGGTGTATTGAGACCAACACCTATCCATACCGATCAATGTTATCTCATTGTTTCCTTGTATCCCGCCCTCAACTCTCTGTATCCATCTGTTGTCTCTTGTCTTATACATAGATTGTCTTATACATAGATTGGGATGAGACCATCATTTTTTTTTTTTTTTGGTTCTGTGTTTGTAAAGCAACTAGCATAATGAAGTCTTTGCAAGGTCAGCCAGACCTCGGGCATACATTCAATATCTGTTGGAACCTGGTGAACCTATTTGCAAATAAAGTTACTTAAAAAATAAGTACCCATCTTCTAAAAAATCATCCTACACCACAGACTTTGCCAAAGATGGGTTAATAAACCAAACACGAAGCTTGCAGGCCAAGTCAAGTTATGAATTTTTCAGAAGCAATTGCATATATTTTTAGAAGTCCAATATCTCAGAAATGCCTACTCTTATTTCTAAAATTAAAAAAGTCTTGCAAATTCTCAGGTGAAACAGACCTTTTC
This sequence comes from Dermatemys mawii, assembly GCA_007922305.1. NCBI lineage: Eukaryota > Metazoa > Chordata > Testudines > Dermatemydidae > Dermatemys > Dermatemys mawii. The sequence goes on from ML677326.1 coordinate 49,475,685, forward strand.
TGAGGAACATAAAGGGGATACAAAATCAAGATTGTAATAGAAAGCTAGTGATCCATCTCTCCACATAGCAAATTTTGGGTTTGATTGGTTTGTCCCAAGGTTCAGAAAGGTGGAAACAAGAGGTACAGGAGACTGACTGCAGGTTACTAGTGTAATTTATCAGCCACTGGGATCCTACAATTTCAGAGATTTAAAACTCAGTAGGTTTTACTGACAAGCCACTAAAAGGAAAACAAAGTTTGAACTGAACCACCAGTGTATATAAAATAAACAGTTAAAACCATCAAGTGTGTGTTTGTGGAGGGGATCATTACAGTTGCCAAAGGTTGGAAATTAGTGTGTTTTGGGAAGATATATTCATTCTTTATGGGAAAAATCTGTGCATATGCAGTAAACAGCTAGGAAATCATAGCGATGTATTCACTCCTCAGACAAAAATTCCAAAGGTCCTCAATCCTTTTTTTATGCGTACACACAGGACAGGTGCCAGCTTTTTTGCCACCCTAGGCAGTAAAGAAAAAAAAATTCCTTATCGCCTTGCCACCAGCGGTGAAGTTGGCGAGCAGCAGTCACCGCCGAAGTGCCGCTAGCAGCTGAAGACGCGTAGAGCTGCTGCCGAATTGCCGCAGAGTCCATCAATATGGCGCCCCCCAATTGGTGCCACGCTAGGTGGCTGCTTAGGTTGTCTAATGGGTAGTGCTGGCCCTGCGTACACATGCACCTTCGGTCACCCATTTTTATTTATTTTTTTATTTTTGAAGCACTATAATTTGTGTACTCAAGTGATAGAATGTACATATGAAAAATCCACTGGGACAAACTGGGTTTTTGTATGTAAATTCTGTCAACTGTGCATGCAAGAGACACAGCTCAAAAATGCATGTGAAAAGTCCTAAACTTGCAAAGTTGCCTACACATAAACGGAGGCTAGATTTAAAAATGTTGGCCCTGCAATAATGGGAAGTGAAATAGGCTACTAGAATTCTGGTTAATGTCCGGAGGCTAGAAATGGTGGCTCTGTGGTCTCCTGGGAACAATTTTGTGGCATGTTCTTTAAGGGGAAGTGACTGAATAAAGTGGTGAAATATGGCCAGAGGAACCTAATAATGTTTGCCTCTCCCAAACTTCTGCATATCTGCTGTATGATAAAATTTCACCTTTCAGTATTGAACTCTATCATGACTGACTCCTATTGCTGTACATAAATGGGTGATTGCAAGCTGAGGTGCAGCTGGGAAGGGGGAATACCCCACAGTCTCTGTTGCTCCGTAGAGTTCAGTGGATGCAGTTCAGCCTCCTGACTGGACCGACTCCTGCTTCCCCTCTCAAGGGAATAGCTGTAGAGTATGAGAGGGGTGGGAAGAGAACATGGGCCCACCCTCTACTCTGGGTTCCAGCCCAGGGACCCTAATGGTAGCAGCTGTTGGTGGCTTTTCTTTCAGCACTGACACTGCTTTGTTTCCCTGGACCACTTCCCCGTGGTCCCCTTTTCCTAGCTTTACTCCTTATCTTAGGAGATAGCAATGCTTCCTATCCTCCAGCTCCTTCCACCTGGGCTCTCTCGAGGGAACTGGAAAGGAGAGCTTTTAAGCAGTATGAGTGAGACCTTGATTGGTTTCAGCTGTCTCCATTAGCCTAACATCTTTAACTAACCCTTTGCCAATTAACTGGGGTCAGGTGCTGGTGTTAGCCTAATGAGCTTAATTGGCATCAGGTGTCTTGATTGGCCTGGAATAGCCTTTATTTGGCTATCTAGGGAACAGGGACAGATATACCTTCCACCATGCTCTTATATCCTTCTGGT
>ML677326.1:49477498-49539934 GCA_007922305.1 Dermatemys mawii
TGTGTGTGTGTGTGTGTGTGTGTGTGTGTGTGTGTTGCTAAACTTGCAAAGTTGCCTGCACATAAATGGAGGCTAGATTTAAAAATGTTGGCCCTGCAATAATGGGAAGTGAAATAGGCTGCTAGAATTCTGGTTAATGTCTGGAGCCTAGAAATGGTGGCTCTGTGGTCTTCTGGGACCACATGTACACACACACACACACACACACACACACACACACACACAGTGACAGAGTGAGACCAGAAGGATATAAGGATATATACACATACACACACACACACACACCTGTGTAAAAGACGACGACTTTACATTTCCAAACCAATGTGAAAAGATCATAATGCAAACCAAGTAAATTGACATTACTTCCCTGTTGCTGAGGCATTATTTTCCATTCATATCCCTGTTGACAATGAATTTTAAAATGAAATATTTGAAAACTGAAGTTTTTTAAAAAGTATCTACCATGTGTTTTTCTTGCAGCTACAATTAGAATTTAAGCCTTAAGGACCTAGAGTAGGCTGGACATAATTCAACTTGAAAATTACTGATTTTCATTTACAATCTGATTTGCATTCATCTGCTATCCACTAAAAATATGCTTTTCAGATGTACACTTCATTGCAGATCAAGAAAATAGTTAATTAAAAATAAGTGAAATTATCAAAGCACAAGTTCTTCATATGTTATTGTCTTTTCTCAAGTCATCACAAAGCCAAGCAACTTGATGGTGCAATTTATGCTATTCAGCCTAATCTGAAGGTAGCCAATAAGATGCATGTTTTTTTAAAAAAAAGAATAGCTGAACCTTTACTTCTAAAAGCTGTACATTTATAAACAGAATTTCATTGCATGATCACAAGGAAACTTGCCAATGCCTACTAAGGTATCTTCATATAATAGCTGGAAAAGTTGTGCTCTCTTATCCTTATATTTTGAATGGATTTGACCCATCCATTAATTCTCTAGCTCTATCTGTGAAAAAAATCTAATCTTTATCCCATATTCTCCATTTTCTGTAAAACCTCTTCATAAAACAATCTGTGGAAAACATCACAAAGGATATTGGTTAGAGACAATGTGGCAACACTGATATGTCAGGTAGATTTTATGGATGAGGTTTCTTTATTTTGGCCTCTAACCAGACACGATTATATGATATTTTTACATATTCTGTATTTTTCGTTTCCACACTTGTTATGGGTGGATGATAGCCTCTGTATTTTTTCTTGTCGTTCACTGAAAATGGAATGCACAATGTGTATTTCTCAAAACACACACATATGGCTGATGTCATATTTTATTTTACAGGTCAACTATTTTCCTGCAATAACAATGATCATCTTATCAACTGTCAATAGCATCATCTGAAACTTAATCAAGGTTCGACTGCAACCCTAGGTTTCCAATAACCAGGCCTAAAGAACATCACTCAGTAAACAGTTATAGACAATATTTATCTGATATTCATCCTGGGCTGGTCTTCACTCGGGGGTGAGGAGATCGACTGCAGATATGCAACTTCAGCTACGTGAATCACGTAGCTGAAGTCTGCGTATCTGCAGCTGATTTACCTGCCATCCTCACGGCAGCGGCAGTCGGCGGCACGCTCCCCCATCTACTTCAGTTTATGCCTCCGGTCAAGCTGGAGTTACGGAGTCGACAGGGGCAGCGCTAGCGATCGATTTATCGCGTCTTGACAAGATGCGGGAAATCGATCGCTAAAAGATCGACGGCTACCCGCGGTAATGAAGACATACCCCCAGTTTCCATATTTGTGCCTTTATTGTCCAGTACTCCAGTATTATCCAGGGTTCTCCATTGAGTAATATGCTTTAAGATGACATGTTCAGGCCTTGGAATTTCAGCTGAATATTGATTATTTCCACATGTGATGAATGAACCTTAAAAAGTATAGAGTTTCAGTTTAGTCAAGCCAGCCTTGCAAAATTATATTTGTCCTCAAATGAATACTTTATTTATTTATATTATTTTTACATACAAATATTACTGTTGTTTTACAGAAGATGAGAAACAATGTCATTTGTTTTCATCATTGTGCTAAGGGAGGTATAAGTATATTAGGTATATAGTTTGGCAAACGTTCATAACATCTTTTTACAAGGCTGGGTTAATTGTTGGTTGCTTAAACAATTTTTCAGCTCTCCCTGTTCACTCCTCTCTCAACTTTTCACTCTTTCTTCCAGAATGATCCTTCTCCCTTCCCTCGAATTCCTGGCAGCTCTCTTCTGAGGCAAGAATGAGGCTCAGGTTCATTCTTTATATTTTTTATGCCATTTCCCCAAACTCTATTAAAAATCTTTTCTTAAACCATATCAATTATTGCAGCACTCACAAAAAGCTTTCTGTCTAGAAAAGAAATACTAAGTAAATCACACTGCCATTATATTGTCTGAGCATCTATTTGAAATGTCTCATTTATGTGAGCCCATCACAAAAAGGGTGCAAATTTGGCCTTTTATGGTTTATGAGCTTTAATGTTTAAACTTAAAAAAATTCTTAAGGAATAGCAAAACTTCAAATTTAAGTATCTAGGTTATAGGAATAATAATGAAATGATTCAGTACATTAAAAGGTAATATAAGATCAGCTGACAATCTGCTTGCATGTTGGTGGCAGAGAAATGTGCAATCTGTGAAAAGATTTAAGAAACCAAACAGAACAGAGTCAAATAAAGGTTAAATTAATATAATGTTGAAATGACACACTGAACTGCAGTTTTACAGTTTATAATGTTGTGTATTTCAACACCTGTGCTGTGTATTTCAACGTCATGAATGGGTAAAACACATCAAATGCTTTTTATGCTCCATATTAGGTGTGATAGAATTTTACAGCAAACATGCAATAAGGAGAAATGTAAAAAGCTTTAATAAAGAATGATGATAAGGTTTGATAAGAATTTTTGGAATGTCACCAACACAGGAATGTAAGATGAAAGAATCTGCATGTAAAGATTGTAGTTTGTTATTTGGACTCCCACAGGGCTAAACTGTGATTAGAACTACATATTTTTCCATAAATTAGCTTTTGTTTTGAATTTCCTGCTGAGTACACATGCAAGTTGATTGAATGTGCAAGTCAATATATAGGTTTTCTAATCCATTGCTGTTTGTTACATTTTATGCTATTACAAACACCTACATGTAGATTAAATGTAGGTCACTGCGGTCCATAAAAAATAATCGGTAACCCCTTTGGAAATATTTTCAAAGTGGTTATTCCTATGCTAGATAATTATGACTTACCTATTCTCAATGTATGTTTGCTTAGATGCATAACAAGACAAACATTTGAATCAGACTTACACACAAAACCACACAGTTTGTTTACTGCAATATTGTTATAGCCATGTTGGTCCCAGGATATTAGAGAGCCAAGGTGAGTGAGGTAATATATTTTATTGGACCAACTTCTGTTGGTGAAAGAGACAAGTTTCCAAGGTACACTCAGCCGAAGAAGAGCTCTGAGTAGCTTGAAAGCTTGTCTCTCTCACCAACGGAAGTTGGTCAATAAAAGAACTCACCGACACCGTCTCTGTAATACAGTGCTTAGCAGAGACGCTGAGTCTTCCCTACCCAAGGAGCAGCACATAGCTCCATCTCTTTGCCTTCAAATATCTTCCAACACATTCCTCTGCCCTTCTACATCCTCGCTCAACTTCCTGCACATTTACCCTGATGCAACATGGGGAGTCAAGATAGGATGAGCAGAGGTGGATTAAAGTTTCCTGGGGTCCTGGGCCAGAGCAAGTGTGGGCCCCTCCCAACCCTTCCTCCTGTGGCCCTGCCCCATCCCACCTCTTCTGCTTGTGGTCCTTCCCGCAGCCCCACCCCTTTCTGCTCCTTCCCCGGTGCCCATTCCCTTCCACCCAGGGTTTTCCACCCCATTCTGCTACCCCCCACTGCAGCCCTGCAATCTCCTTTGCTCCTTTCTGCCCCCCTCCACTGCGAGCACAAGAGTGGAGAAGCTCTGTCTCCGCAGCACAGCCTCAGGGTGCAGCAGGGAGTGAGAGCTCCTTCAGTCACAGGGCCACAGCAGGGGTCTGCCAGAGAGAAGGGTCAGGCGCGGGGGCTTCTCTTGCTGCCCTGCGGCTTCTGCTGAGGATGGGTGGGGGGTGCTGGGTCTTCCCCTACCTGGAGCTTAAGTAACGGGGTTGGGCCAGGGCTGCTGTGGGAGGGGGAGTCTTCTCCCGCCCAGTGCTGCTTTGGGGATGCGCGGCCGGGGCTCAGGGGCTTGCTCCACCCAGCAGCTGGGGCTCTTGGCTACCACCCTCAGTAGTGGATTTTTTCGGGGGGGGCCTCCAATTGGCTGGGCCTCTTGAGCACAGGCCCCGTGGCTAATCTGCCATGGATGAGAGACTATTGGGAGTCACTGTGGGATGAGTAAGGACATGGAAGAAAGGGGAAGATAGCTTTGTTTGTTGGCTTCGTTTGGTTTTCCTCTTTAAGTTTCTGGAAAAAACAGCAAGGATTCCTTCTTGCACCTTATTGACTAACAAATTTATTTGGGCATAAGCTTTCATGGGCTATAACCCACTTCATCAGATGTGGATTATAGCCCACAAAAACTTATGCCCACATAAATATGTTAGTCTCTAAAGTGCCATAAGGATTCCTTGTTGTTTTTATTGATATAGACTAATATGGCTACCCCTCTGAAACATGTCACTATTTAGGGTTATGGGTTACTCAATAATTGTGCTATGAACTCATTTGTGGTGGGGATAGAATGGTGATGAAACCTAACTCCCTCTTACTTGTATACTCTGATATTAAAACAAGCTTAAAGACAATAAAGAAATTAGGCATCTACTCAGTTTTTAAGAAACTTTTGATTGTTACTCTTAAAAAGCCTTGTCATCAGAAATGGAACAGAAATTGGGACTGATTCAATATTGTCGACTGTATTAGATGGAGGTGGTATAAGAAAAGAGTTGGGCCTTATTAGAGGCCTTCAAACAGGAAAAATAGTTTAGAATTTCATATTTAATTTAATATTTTCCAAAATAAAAATAAGCCAGAACACTGGGTTCTAAAAATCTGCAGGAGATGTTAAGAACAAAACAATATTAGTTCTAGGCCAGCAGCCACAGCTGAAATTGATGGGAAAGAGGCTGGCTGCCATTCATGTTACCATGTGAATGGCTGTTGGATCGGCAAACAGGGCAAATGCTTTAAAATAATTACCCTGTTTTGACTCCTGCTGAATCAGAACAGCAAACCTAACTCCATCTCTCCTTTCCAAATTTGTGGGAGTCTGCCTGTTAACTCCTCCATCCTGGGATGGATCTGGGATGACAGTTTAGGGATCTGCTTCCTGACTTGCCAGACAGAAAAAGAGAGGAAACAAATTGGGACCCACATCCTGGATAGCAGCAGGATAGCAGTCCAGAGACCTGTCTCCAGCAGCTTGAAAAGATTGGGGGGAGCAGCCTATGGACATTCTCTGGTAATGTTAGCTTTTTAGTAAGTTCTGAGGCCCAGATTCTGAAAGGTATATGGCATCTAACCCCACCCCCATGAAACTAATGGGAGCCAGGCAACTAAACACCTTTGAGAATCTGGGCCCAAAAAGTTTGGAATTTCTGAAGATTAAAGAATAGACGGAATGCAGATGAGTTAGTGACATCCACAAATGAAGGGTAAAGGCATTGGACCAAATTCTGAGCTGACTTATACCCTGTGCAACCCAACTGAGTTAACTTGTTTGCTAAAGGCATCAATCTGTGCAGACTGCTAGTGGTTTGGAGTTTATATCAGAGCTGCTGAAATACGGCCCTTTACACATTTTAGCTGTCATGCTATCTATGTACTATAACAGAATTCATTAGCATACTCTATTAACAAGACCTGACAGTGGAACCCTACAGATCTCTCTCTTTACCTAAAAGATGGGTGAGCTAGCTAACTTTCCACATGGCTGCCTTTCTTTCACAATACCTCAGAACTGACTCTCCTATACAGTTATTATAACAGATTGTTTTGTATGATACTATTTCATCATATTTAGGCACAATCATTTTATTTGCTTGATTGGTTTTAACATTTGGAAAAAATGAGTATTTTAAATGCAAACATAGAAAATGCAAATGTTCACATCATCTGTACATTCATAACACATTTTCTTCTACCAAAACACAAAATTACAACTGATATTATGAGAGATGATTCCTAAAGGACTTTTCTATTCTTTCTTTTCGTGAATAAAACATCTTCTGAAAATGGCATCTTTATGGAAACATGGGACCATATTTTTAAAGGTTCCTGCCCATTTTTGAGAATGCCTAAACTGTATTCACACAGCTCCTGATGCAGCACTCAAGAGATTTGTACACACATACAATCTCAGCTTACGAATGTGCACCAACAACCTTTGACATGGTACATAAAATTTTGTTGGCTGTGTTTATTTACTATTTACAGGGATGTTTATGGATATCTAATTTGAGAGAGACATTTTTAACATCAGTAATGTTCAGAACACATATTGAACAAGCAGTTCTATTAGTAGAACAATCATTTATACACAAAGTTACTGGTTTAGTATATTTATTTTAATTCAGACACCATGAAGTATAGTATGTTTCTTAGACCAAATAGCACCCCAGGTGAGAAGCATCTTTGGTGCCTCACCTTCTATTTGTTAAAACTTTTGAATACCTTATTTTTATTGCATCTGTAACCCATTTCATTACTTTAATGCACGATTTTCATGCATGATTTATCCCTGTCATATAAAATGATAAATTTGCATACTAGGATCTGTAAATCTATATTTACTCATGCCATATACAAAAAAAATCATTTCTTCTAAGCTTATAGACACTTTTTAAACTTAAGAATAACTGAAATGTACTAATACCAAGAAAGAGAACTATGCACCAATACAGGGTGGACCAGTATTAAACAGTTTACAGTAGATGATATCCACAGAATGTTAACCATAGTCCTTTAGTTCTAAAAGTTGTTTTTCTTGCCTTTGCCTTTTCAAACTGAAACATAGCGTCAGAGTGATCCAAAAATTGGCCAATGGCATTTTCAAGCAATAAAATAGCAAAAGTCTATGTTCCGCAATCTTAGAAAGTCATCAAATATTACGTATTAAGCACAGTAAAAGAAGTAACAGTATTTCTTTTATATTGTTGCATAGATAAGGGTTCAACAGATATCTCTGGTGTCTCATTAAGTATGTCCTTTATTAATCAATACTTACATTCTAAGTCTGAAAGCACAAGTACACTTTAATAATTACACAATAAAACAAGGTTCACAATATCACAGCTGGGCTCTCACTTCACTTCCTTCCTATATCTGACTGACTGGTAATGCCCCACCCCTTATATGCCCATGAGGAAATGGCCAACACTATTCTAGGAGATTGAAGGAAAATGTAGTTCTCAGAAACTCTGGAAGGTTCCACAAGATTCCACAAATGTTCATAACATTCTAGGAGGTTTCACGAAAAATGAATCCACATATGGAATACCTGAAACATTTTACTTCAAACATTCTATTTACCCTTTAGTTACTAACAACAAAAAAACACCTCGAGCCTGGCACCCTCCCAAGCCTGGCACCCCAGACAGTCGCCTGGGTTGCCTGCCCCTAAATCTGGCCCTATAAGTCTCTAAGGGCTTTTTTTCAGCACACATACGAGTCAGAAATTAATAGGAGTTACAAACAAAGGGAGAGAAAACTAGGGCCCCAGAACAGCAAAGAAGTTTAACATGTGAGTAATCTCATCTGGCAAAGCACTTAAGCATGTTTGAAGTTATGAAAATGCTGAAGTCCTTCTGATTTAGAGTTAAGCAAATGCTTAAGTGCTTTGTTGAATTGAGGCCTAAATCCCTGAAGTGCTCCAGAGTTGCTACCTGTCCTATCTAGCTAACCTAATCTAATTTAATTTCTAGAGTGTTGATCTCCACAGTATCTAAATGCTACTATTTCTGGGATTGCCACAGATTTGTTGGGGAGAATCCACTATCCACAAGCAGTGCTTGCAGGACCTTCATTGTCTCTGAAAGCACGACCAAGGCCCATGAAGAGTCAATTTGCTCTACTGGAAAAACAAAGAAAGGTAGCAATGTTATTTGCAAAAAACACCCCCTAAAAACTTGTGATAAATTTTAATTTGAATACAAGCCTTCTTCAAACTGTAAGTGGGTATGTTCCTTGACAGATTAACTTTTTAAATTCCTTGAAATCGTCTCAAGTCTCTTTCAACCTACTCACTGCCAATTACATCTTAATCCATCCTTCTGTGAAATGACTGTATATTGTACTGACCATTTCACTTTCAGTGCCACTGACAACGACAGCATGTGACAGAGGCAACACAAATCAAATATTAATATTATCAGTGTTGAAATGGTAATACTGCATTATGCTCTACCTTTTGTATGAAGCATAGTCAGAAGATCTTTCCACAATAAACATTACCTAATAATTATTACCAATAATGGTTGTCCATGACAGAGAAAAAAGTTTTTATTTAGGATTCATGTCTCAAGTCACTAATGTCCAACATACTTTGATTTTGGCATAATTTAAATGAAAGATCCTAAATGCTGTTGGCTTATTAAAATTTTATATAGTCAGGACTCTCTCAAGAGCCCTAAAAGGTGGTGAATACACCACAATCAGTCCCTTCTCCACCAGCCTGTCCCCGTCTTGAAATAAGCCTATAGTATTTGTCATAACCATAAGGGTAGCCTAAAATTCCTATTTACCTGTAAGGGGTTAAGAATTTTGGATAACCTGACTGGCACCTGACCAAAGAAACCAATGAGGGCAAAAGATACTTTCAAATCTGGGGGAGGAGGGGAAGGCTTTGTTTTGTGCTCTTTGTTTTGTCGTTGTTCACTCTGGGATTTTAGAGGGACCAGACATCATTCCACGTTCTCCAAATCATTCTGAACCAGTAAGTCCAGCCAGGCAAGGCGCGTTAGTTTATCTTTGTTTTCCCCACTTGTGAATCTTTTCTTTGCTAGAGGGACGATTATCCCTGTTTTTCTCTCTAATTCTGAAACGAAAAGTTAGAGTGGATTCCTCTGTGTTATTTTTTTGAATCTTTTGGTGACTCTGTAAAGTTAACTTCCATCCTGATTTTACAGAGGTAATTCTGTAATCTTTTCTTTAATTAAAATTCTTCTTTTAAGAATCTGACTGATTTTTACATTGTTTTAAAGATCCAGGAGTTGGGTCTGAGCTCACTTGTAACAATTGGTGAGGATATATTCTCCAGCCTTCCCCAGGAAAGTACCTGTTAACAGGTACTGCAATAAACATTCAATTTAAATGGCATTATTAATTAAGTTATGTTTTTCTTGCTACTTCCAGTAATTGAGCTTTAGGAGCAGCAGAATAATGTTAATTTAGCAATGCAGGGAAGCATATTGTACTTCTTATGAATAAAATAAAATAAAATAAACTCACAAAGATTATGGCTACATTTCTGTCACTGCTGTCATGAGAGAGATATACCGTGTGATTTTTATAATTAAAAACAAATCTATTACTATTGACATCTCCTGCCCCACTGAAATTAGTGAGAGTTTTGCCATGAAGTCCAAGTGGAACAGAATCCAGCCCTTTGGGATTTGTGGGTGAATGTGATAATAGCCACTGTCATATTAAATGCTTGGCTGGATGGTTGAATCATAGAGAGCAGAAACTCAGGGACAATACCATAGCAACAGAAAATCAACTAGTGAACAAAGAAGATTGATGATGTTTCTCATTTCCCAAGGTTAATTTAAAATGATATATACAAAGGGTTAATTTGGTTTAATATTTTTCCTTGTCCTTGGCTCTCACTCTTCCTTCATGGTCTACCTACGCCTGAACTAGTTCCTGTCTTCATTAGCCAAGTACCCACTTTCCTTCAAATTCTATCTTAAAACCCATCTCCTAAGGTTATCCCACATCTCTTTTATTCTCATAGTCAATAATCTCCTCACTCTCAGACTCCTAAAAGTGCTGTGAGGAGTTTTGAGTTTGTCTTGTCATTTTCAACCTTTTCAGGCAAGGAGAGTTTGTTTGTTAAAACATATACATTTACAATGCAATATAAATATTTTGTAATAATGATAATAAAATAGATAAATTCCTGGACTGGCAATAACACTGAACAGATATGAATCCAGTAATCACAACACAAGCACAGTTCTAGATATTTACACTAAAATGAGGAAACTATATGAAAATATCAAACAATGCCTAAAACATGACTTTTTTTTTTTTAAAAACCCTGTATTTCCTTGACTTTTGCCCTTCTTGTGTCATTTGCATTTTTCTCCCTGACATCCTTGTGACCTTCCTGCCATTATATAAGTCATATCAATAAGCCAGAAATTTAATTTCACCTATATTTAACACAGTGAACTATAAGCTATAATATGTATTTTCCCATTACATGTTTCAGTTGTTAGGTCTAAATTTCATCTTTCTACTCTGTACAGAATGGATTTACCTAAGAGTTCATAAGAAAGTAGCAATGAAAAATGGTCTCATGCATTACTTGGCTTTTTAATTTAATAAAATAGTATTTATATTAAAAAAAATAGAGCAAAAAATGACAAAATGAATTTTATGTTGTCACTGATATTTAAATATTTGCTCTATTATGAAGAATGACTGGCTGGCATATATATTTTTTTCTGACCCTTGGCTGCAGAGCTAAGGCTAATACAATAATTAATTTCAAGGTACACCGAGGGTAGAACATTCATAAAATGCAAATAGACTTGAAAGTATGACAGATAACTGCTAAGAAGTCAGAACTGCAGAGAAGGTGGATTGAACAGGGCAGTCATTCCACTATTGTCAAAGAATGTTTTATGCTAATAGAAACCTATTTAACAGATACAGGATAACAGGCCCAGTTGACTAAGTCTGGTACTGTGAGTACTGATTTAGGAGATCTGCTTGCCAAAGTAGCTCCATGCCTGGTACAACATTCCTGGATCCATTTGGATTGATTGAGATGATGCCAAGGAATTAGCACAATTAACTCAGGAGAACCATTTGCCAAAGAGTCTGTGTCTAATCTACCCAAGTTAACTTAATCCATTGATCAGGCCATCTCAAAGAACGGCATACTACTACTGCTACCAGTTACTCCTTTAGTTCAAGTGGTAGAGGTTGGTTCTAAAAGGTCCTGAATTCAAGTGCTGATGGTGACTGGCATCAATATTGCTTAGTGATTAATTTTCAATTTGCTTTCTTAAAAATGACATTAATAAAGATTAAGGATGAATAGTCAATTTCTCAAAAATTAGTAAACTCCTAAATGAAGGTTACGCACATAACTTTGATTTGGTTCCCAGGTATATCAACCATATGATTAAGGCTATGATTTAGTCACAGGTATTTTTAATAAAATGGACAGGTCATGGGCAATAAACAAAAATTCATGGCCCGTGACCTGTCCACAACTTATACTAAAAATGCCTGTGTTTAACTGGGGGGGAGGGCACACTGTATGTGTGTGTGGGGGGGTGCTGCTGCTGGAGAGCCAATGGGGGTGTGTATGCGCTGCTGGGGAGGAAGCACCTGGGGCTAACAGCTCCAGCTGCCGGGGACCATGGACTGCACCTGATCTGACTGGCTGGGGGTAGAGTAGCTGTTTGGGCGACCCTGGGGTCAATCATGATGGCCCCTGCAGAAGTCACAGAGGTTGTGGAAAGTCATGGAATCTGTGACCTCCATGACAAACAAAGAGCCCTGCATATGATACATGATTTGTTCTGCTGAGTGGGTGATCGGGTGGTGGATATACCAGTTCAAGGTTTGATTGCTTCTATGCAAAAAGGGATGGCCCTTTCTCCTCCTTGTTTGCAGATGTAATATGCTGTTGATGACCTTGTCTAACATGCCTTGGACATGCAAGGTCTGAATGAACAGGTGGAATTTTTTGCCTATAGATCCAAGAGGTTTGTGTATAACTGGGATTCCTGGGGGTTCCATGTGACTTGTGCTATACATTCATCCAGACTGAACTACGGTGGGGAACCAGAGGCATCTATGGTCAGTCTTTATTTGAGTGGGGAAGTGACAAAGGGAACCTCCATACAAATTCTTTGTTCTTTCACCAGGAGAGAGAAACCTGAATTCTGTGGCAAGCAAGACTAGTTTATCTAGGCTGTGCTTGTTTGGCACATAAATTGTCTGTAACCAAACCTGAAGATGCTGAAGATAGTTTCATGAAGGCTGTCACGTAAGTACAAGTATGTGAGACTATAAGACAAGTTTGAACTGTCATTTGGAGGCTCAGACAAAGTTGAGTGATGGATGTGGAAAAATTGGAAAGAGTCCAGAGGAGGACAACAAAAATGATCAGGGGCCTGGAGGACATGACTTACGAGGAGAGAATGAGCAAACTGGGATTGTTTAGTCTATAGAAGAGAAGACTGAGGGGAGATCTGATAGCTGCTTTCAACTACCTGAAAGGGGGTTCCAAAGGGAATGGATCTAGACTGCTCTCAGTGGTACCACATGACAGAACGAGGAGTAATGGTCTCAAGTTGCAGTGGGGAAGGTTTAGGTTGGATATTAGGAAAAACTTTTTCACTAGGAGGGTTGTGAAGCACTGGAATGGGTTACTTAGAGAGGTGGTGGAATCTCCATCCTTAGAGGTTTTTAAGGTCAGGCTTGAGAAAGCCCTGGCTGGGATGATTTAGTTGGGGTTAGTCCTGCTTCGAGCAGGGGGTTGGACTAGATGACCTCCTGAGGTCCCTTTCAACCCTGATATTCTATGATTTTATGATTCTCCATAGTTGGAAATCTGTTCTGTGGTAGGTATGCTTTGGCATTGATAGAGTCCAGGGTCACCTCCATGAAGTCTACAGTCTGTGTGGGAACTAAATGAACTTGTCTATGTTTACTCAAAGCTCCAAGGAAAGTAGGAAATTGAGTATGGACAAAGTTGTGAACCATACTTCTTGACGAGATTTCCTTGTGCATAAGCAGTCATCTAGATATAGTAAAACTGACAAGTCATGGTGATGGGCTGCCACTACCAACAGCATTTTTGTGAATACTCTTGAGATTGTTAAGAGCTCAAAGTGAATACTTTGTATTGCTAGTGGTCCTGACCCAGAGTGAATCTCCTGTGCATAGTCAATGTCTAAATGGAAATAAGTGTTCTTTAAGTCAAGAGTTATGAACCAACTGCCCTTGTCTAGTGAGGGAGTTATAGAGGCCAAGGTGATCATCCTGAACTTCAAGCTGAAGATGTAGACATCCAACCATCTGAGACCCAAAACGGGTCTCCTTTCTTCTAGGAGACAAGGAAGCATTTAAAATAAAATCCTTTCCTCTGTGCTGAGGAGCTACTGGTTCTATGGCTCCCAGGTGGAACAGGGAGTTTACTTCTTTCCTAAGCATCCTCTTGTGAGAGGAGCCTCTAAAGGGTGACTCAGAGGGCAGATTTGGGGAGAGAAGGGAGAGGAACTCTATGGTGCAATTAGTGGTGATTATTTCCAGGACCCATTTATGTCACTGTCAGGAGACTGGTCTTGGAAAAGCAAGTTAAGCATCCCCCAGACTGAGGTCCGGAGTCCCAAACAAAAAGATATGGCAGAAGGACTGATTTGCAGCTCTCAATGTCCCATCAAAAGTGGTTCCTGGAGGATGGCTGGGGTTGAAAGGAGGATTAGGGGGGACATTATGTTTGCTCTACTGTACTCCCTGCTGCTTCCGGGGCACCTTGTAAGTCATTTGATAGTAGATGTGTTGTAGGGTGACCAGACAGAAAATGTGAAAAAGCGGAACAGGAGGTGGGGGTAATAGGAGCCTATATTAAAAAAAAAACCCAAAAATTGGGACTGTCCCTATAAAATCGAGATATCTGGTCACCCTAATGTGTTGAGGGGCTAGTTGTTTGTAGGGCTTAGATTTCTGGTATTTTATCTATGGGTCTAAAGTACAGAAATCCAACAAGTGAAGGGTGGCCCTGGAGTCCCTTAGGGAATGCAGTGACTCGTGTCTTTTCACTCAACAAATTATTTCCTTCAAAGGGCAGATCCTCCACTAAGGATTGGACTGTTTCGGGAAACCTGGAGGACTAGAGCCAGGATGTCTGACACATAACTATAACAATCACCATTGAGCAGGAGGCTGTATCTGCTGCATTGACTGAGGACTGGAGGACCAATCTGGTTAGCCCTCTATCTTCTTCGGTGAGCGCTTAGAACTGTAGCTGATCCTCTTGGAAGCGTTTGTTAGTGGATTATGTAAACATAATAAAATTACATCATATCTTCATTGTTCACTATGGAATTATAAGCCTGCCAAAGTAAAAGATTCTCTCTCAAAGAGCTCTAAGCATTTAGCTTCCTTTTCAGAAGGTGTAAATCTAGGGTGCTATTGTCTCATTTTTTCAGTGATAGTTGAGACGACTAGTGAATTAGGGTGTGGAATTAAAAATTCTGCTCCCTTGGATGGCATAAAGCACTTCTGCTTTGTACTTTTTGGAGTGGGGGCACAAGGGGCTTGACTGTGCTAATCTACCATAATCATTTCTAAGAGGACTCCACTAATTTGAAGTGCTACCTTACTGAGACCAATGGTCAGGAGACTGTCCAACCGTTTATCAGGGAGGTGTCCTACACTTCCTCTAGAGGGATTTGAAGTATAGATCAGTAGTTCTTGAAATCACCTGTAGTCATCAGGCAGTGATGGCAAGGCTGGTACAACTGCCTTGTATAGGGATGAAGATGACAACCCTGGTGGAGCTGGTGATTCATCTGATCTGGTTCTTTCTCCTCCTCTATTAGATCTTGTGGAAGTGTAGGATCTTCTCAGATAGATGAGGATGGTCTAGATTTCAAGTGGGATCATAAGGATTTGGGATGTTGCATGGATGGAGTCTCTAGAGCTCAGCAAGGCCAGTGTAAGGGGTGAAATTGAATCGGGCAGTTCCTATGGAGAAAGATCCTTAGGCTCTGAGAGCATAATCCTAAACCACTGATGTGTGGACCTCCCAGGTAAGGATCAGTTCCTAGAAATTACTGGGCCCATGTACATGGCAACATCCTGAGGTGCAGAGTATTTATCTCCTGATGCAAAGGTATAGATTAAACTTCTTTCTTTCTGTGGTGCCAGCACTATCAGTATTGTCCTGGTCTTCAGTACCAACAGCCTCTTCTCATATTTTGTCAGTTCCAATGAAATTGGAGCCTTCGCTGCCATTTTTCTCTTGTCAGTACTAAGGACAGTCCCACTCCTGTGGTTATAATTGGTTTCAGGATGCTCTTTCCCTTCAGAGCCAGGAGAACAGTATACCATTCTCCTTGTAAGCTCCTGACACTCCTGTATCAGGGCACAGAGTCTAACCCAACTTGATGGGTATAGGAGAAGAGGTCATCTCTTTGGATGAGGATCTAGAGGGAGCTCTCTCTCACTACTTGTAAGAGTGTTTCCTGCGCTCTTTATGTCCCCATTTGAAGGAGTGTTTTTGCAGTTCTATCAACCTCAGAGACAGAAACCAGTGTACTCAGAGGGGCACTTCTCAATGCCTCTCTTTGATGTATGGAGGAGAGGCTGATGGGACAGGATCAGAATAGGGCCTCAATAAGACCATAAAAATGCTCACAGCAGGCAGACTGATGGTCCAACTAGCCCAGAATGTCTTTCAACAGTGGCCAATGCCAGATGCTTCAAAGGGAATGAACAGAACAGAAAAATCCTCAAGTGATTCATCCCCTATTCTCCAATCTCTGCATCTGGCAGCTAGAGGTTTAGGGACATTGAAACCATGAGGATGCATCCCTGACCATCTTGGCTACCAGCCATTGATGGACCTATCTTCTGTGAACTTATCTAATTCTTTTTTTAATCCATGTATAGTTTTGGCGGGTGCGACATCCCCCAGCAACGAGTTCCACAGTTGACTGCATTGTGTGAGGAAATATTTCCTTTTGTTTGTTTTAAACTGCTGCCTATTAATTTCATTGGGTGACCTGTGGTTCTTTTGTTATGTGAAGGGATAAACAACACTTCCTTATTCACTTTGTCCACACCACTCATGATTTTATAGACTTCTATCATATTCCCACCCCTCCTTAGACTTTCCAAGCTGAATAGTCCCAGTCTTATTAATCTCTCCTCATATGAAAGCTGTTTCATACCCATAATAATTTTTGAGGCCCTTCTCCATTCCTTTTCCAATTCTAATGCATGTTTTATTTTGAGATGGGGTGACTATAACTTCAGCCAGTATTCAAGATGATGGATGTACATAGGTTTACATAGTGGTATAATGATATTTTCTGTCTTGTTATCTACCTCTCTCCAAATGGCTCCTAACATTCTGTTAGCTCTTTTGACAATGTGATACTGCACATTGAGCGGATGTTTTTAGAGAACTATCCACAATGACTTCAATATCTCTTTCCCGAATAGCAATAGCTAATTTAGATCTCATCATTTTGTACGTATAATTGAGATTATGTTTTCCAAATGCATTATTTTGCCAACACTGAATTTCATCTGCCATTTTGTTGGCCAATCACCCAATTTTGTGATATCCCTTTGTAACTTTCTACAGTCTGCTGGACTTCACTATCTTGAATAATTTTGCATCATCTGCAAACTTTGTCACCTCACTATTTACCCCTTTTTCCAGATGATTTATGAGTATGTTGAATTGCACTGATCCTGGTACAGACTCTTAGGAGACAAAAATGTATCAGTGCTAACAACAAACATACATAATGTATTTGTGTGTTTAAGAGATTATCAAAGGATACTTAACTTTATACAGTAAGGGTGTGATATTTTCTTTGCTTGAGACTGTAAAGCAATTGTGACCCCTGATCATTTTTTATAACCCTCCTCATGGTCACAACAAGATAGCTGAGACTTTTAATATAGCACCCCTACACTGGCTAGCCTAAATGACTGAACAGTTAAGCAGGGGTACAGATGAGGTCTAGCAAACTCTCTCTTCTATATTGTGTTGTTTGTACTATAGCAGTGGAATCCAAAGCATCTTTCTTCACCCCAGATCTTCAGTGACTAAAAATAAGCATGGATGTGGCCTGTTTATCTCTCTCCTTTCCTGGGAATGAGCTGATTGAGAGCCTACATCACTATTGCTCGAGGTGGGATCTATTACTTCCTCTCTTCCTCGTGTCCATTTGTGACTGCCACAATTACAAATTAGATTATTTGTGTCTTCATATTACAGACCTTATCACTATGTACTGGAGTATTTTGCAGTAGTGGCAGCAGGATTTCATATCTTGTGGCAATGCCCCCCTGTGAATTTAAAGAACCATGTCACAAACTGGCTTAACAAATGTCACATGCCATCTCACTGGACAAGCCAGAGCATGATGTGCTCCCCTAGATTTGCTGAGAAACCTGTCACACAATGCTGCAGTCCTATCTAAGTTTTTATAAGCAACTTTCCATTTTAGTCTTTTCTCTCACACTTGGTGTTATGAAATAGCTAAATAAAATGAAGACTATTTCCATCTTATATTACTTGCATGGAATTATATACATGGATGGTTTATTAAAAGCAGGGTATTTTGATATTACATCTGCAGAGATGGGAAAAGCACTTACATGAATAAGTGTAATCCATTCTTATCTTTATGGAGCCAAAATCCTCTAGCAAGTGTCCCTGGGTGCTGCATTTTACATTCAATTTGCTGAGTTAGCTGAAATGTGTGCAATATCACCAGCAGGCAAAGAGCTCCCTATTGACTATGTATAGAAGAAGGCTCCTGTGCATTGTTTATTTCAGCAAGCATATGAAGTAGCTCAATCCCACAAAATGTAGAACAGCTTCACTTGGCTTCAACAATAGTATGTGAATAATGTGTAGGGCTGAAAACTCTCCCTTCTTGGAAAGTTACATTCCTTTTTTGGAGATGCATGAACACAAGCAAATTAGACATTCCTATATTTCTGAATGTATTTTTGGCAGGAACAGTCCAGTAAAGTTATCTTTTTGTGACCTTCAGACTCTCAAGAGTTTTTTTTAACTCTTTGGGGCTTACAAGTCCTTGGTATTTTACTTTCATTTACCACTCTTCTACAGCCTCTTCTCATAGAGATGTCTCACATTTAATAGTGCCTAAAATCTAATACTGCCACTTCAAAATTTTAGCCGATGTTAACATTGCAATTACATCCATTATCTTCAAATTATTGTACCAACTCTCCCCCAAATCCCAAACAGACATTGATAGAAAAAAAGATATGTTTGAGTGTAATAACTAGAAATGCTGACCCAAAATCTATGCCTGAACATCTTTAATCCTGAACTTTTATAAATGTGATGATTATTTAAAAAATTCTATGTCAGCAGCCTAACTCTGAACCACACATTTATATAAAGAGACCAGCGTATATGACCAATGCAGAAAAAACAAAATTCAGCTAGGAAACGATTGATGCATGAGACTTGAGTTGGACTCTTATGCAGGTCTCTAGGCTGACATGGGGGCTGGAAATGCTGCTTTGGGTGTTGTACTATGCCACAGGGGAAATGAATTTCTCCTATTATTCAGCAGCCCAATTTCTTGCATTGTTCACAGTGGCTTCAGTCCAAGTAAGAGTTACTTCAAAGGCTTTATTCAGCTTAAGCTGTGGCTTGGACTGAAATTTAACAAGCCTATTTCAACAAAGGCAATGAAGATTTACGGATCATAAGCCCCTCTGGGCTTTATTATTAATTTACACTGATAAAAAAGAATAACTTCCCCCTTGATATTTTCCTCCCTTTTCTGGGCATATGGATCAGAGAGCCACAAATATGGCTTTCAAAAGTTAGACTTGTACATTTATCGTTCCATAATCACAATGGTTTAAATTTCTCATTAACCAAACAAGACACTAAGTTCTACTGATCTTCATACTGCAGATAAAGAGACTATTTTTGCATTAACTTGTGTGACAAAGCTCCAAGTTTGTACTTGTGGGTCCTGCGCTTCCTGGCATATTTAGGGGCCTCAGAAACTCATCTAGGCCCCACACTGACCTCCCTTTCTCAGTATAATTGGCAAGAGTCACCGCCTAGTGAGTTACCTTCATCACAGACCAGTATGGAAGATGGAAAAAAGCGGGGAGCCCGGGCCCGTCCTCTATTCTGGGCTCCAGCCCAGGGACCCTAATAGTATCAGCTAAGATGGCTGACCTTTTAGGCACAAAACACAATACAATTCCCTGGGCTACTTCCCCACAGCAGTCCCCGCTTCTTCAAACTCCACTTCACTCTTACCTCAGGGCCTCCTTCCTTCTGGATGATATGTTGTCCACCACTCAGTCTCACCAACAGCACAACTTCCTTTCACAGCTCCTGACACCCACAGCCACCTGACTAACTGGGAGGTTTTTATCTGGTTTCAGCCAGTCCCTGATTGGCTTCAGGTGTTCCAGTCAGACTAGCTGTTTCTACTCCTTTCTAGAAGGTTCTTAATTGGCCCCAGGTGTCTTGATTGGCCTGGAATAGCCTTTGTTTGGCTATCCAGGGAACAGGGACCTGCACATCCTGAGACTAATATACCTGCCTTCCAGCACTCTCTTACATCCTTCTGGTCTGACTCCGTCACACTTGATAAGTTAGTTCTTATCATAGATCTTGAAAGAGCTCATAAAGCCACTCATGGGATCAAAGGTACTAATATGCATAAACTGGTCATAGACATGGAAGTAGCAGAAATTATGTTAAAGTCCTGATCCAACTCTCATTGAAGTCAATGAGTTTTTTTTTTAACAACATCAATAGAAGAAGCACTCTGCCATAATTAGGTAAAGCTAAATTTACATAATGCTTAATGTTCAATATTTGTGAAATTAAATAACTTAAATGAACAGGATCGTAACAGATTGTATAAAAGAGGAAGAGATTGTAGAGGCACTTAGGAAAATGAAAAAGGAGAAAGCACCTAGGCTACATGAAGTATCAAGGATATTTAAGTTATTGGGAAACGAAGGTGTCAAGTATTTTACAAGTCTGTTCAATGGTATACTTAAAAAAGAGAAAATGTCACACGAATGGCATAAAACCTTTGTGGTCTACATTTGTAAACTGCACTATGTGGTAATTATTGCCCAGTTAAGATAACGTCAGATCCTATGAAAGCGTGGGACAAAATTATTGAAAAACATCTGCATGGAACAATGGAAATTTGGAAGGGTGAGCACTGATGTATGCTGGGATGGAATACAATTGATGTCATATTTGTTCTTTGAATCCTCATGGAAAAGTTCAGAGAAAAGAGAAGGCAACTGAGCATGGTCTTTGTGGATTTGGAGAAGTTGTACAATTGTGTACAAACAGATTACTTTGGTGCAGTTTATGAAGGAGAGGTGTGCCTTTATCAGCACTCAGCCCAGAACTCTGTTTTGTTTGCAGTTGTTATAGGTGTGATAAGTGAGAATATATGAGGGGAGCCACCTTGGAATGTGTGATTTGCTGAAGATTAGGGTAGGTCTACACTGCAAATAATCATAATAATAATCTATGTCAGCAAGTCTCAGAGCCTGGGTTAACTGACTCTGGCTTACTGAAATTGCACTATGGGGCTTAAAACAACAGTGGGCTGCAGCCCACACTCTAAAACTCAGCAAGGCAGAAGGGTCTCAGAGCACATTCTCCAGCATGAGAGGGAACATCTACCCTGTTCTTTGGAGCTCCACCGTGTGAGCCCTGCGAGCCCAAGTCAGTTGACCTGGGCTCTGAGCTGCTGCTGTGCAGGGTATGGGGTTTTTCTGCGGTGTAGCTGTACTCTTAGAAATATGTGCTGAAGATTTTGAGACTTTGCAAACAAACTTTGAAAAGTGGACAACAAAGTTTTGGGCAGGCAGGAGTTGCAGTGAGCAGTGGTAAGACTCAGGCTTCGATAACTTGAGGGAGGAGGACTCACCATAAAGGATATTACAGGCAGAGAGCTTAGAAGAGTGATAAATGTAAATACCTAGGAACAATAGTTGCTGACCATGGTACATTCTGAGTGATGCTTGGCATTATACTAAATTTCTTGGTGCAAATGGCGTGAGCTGAACCCAGTTATCTGTGATACAAAGATGCCAATAAAGTTAAAAGACAAAGTGTATAGAACTTTAATTCAACCCATCCTAATGTATGGAATAGAGAATTGGCCCATCACAAGAAAAGAAATCAGTATGCTCTCCACTACAAACATGAAGATGCTGAGATGATCAAGTAGTTCAACACTCTGTGACAGGAAATGAAACGAGGATAAGAAGTACCTAATGCAGATGTTGAGGGAGACTAGGTTACTATTGTATGGACATGTTCAGTGGAGACCTGAGAGTTATATTGGGAGGATGGTCCTTGCAATGATCGTGGATGGAAAATGACCAAGGGAGAGGCCAAAGACTTGATACATGGACCGGATATCAAAGGACGTTAGAGACACCAATTTACACAACATGAGCATGAGTCTTGTAAGAAAGCTATCAAACTCACCCACCCTGAATACAGAAGTGGCAAGAAAGCAGAGGAGGAAACAACTTAAATGATAATTTAACAGACAATGAGGCAAAATATAAAATCATTTAAAAATAGGACAGACAGAGGAAAAATGTTATTTTTCCCACTTTTTTGTCCTTATGTAATTTGTTTAGACAGATAATAAATATCAGTTTCTGCTTAAAGTGTTCAGTAATCATTTGATCACTATATAAATATAAATACATGATATCATAATAACTAACAACAGAAATTTTAAATGCGAAATAAGGTATGTGATGCTTGATGGGGAGGAAAACAGAGAATATACAATACACATGTTGGAAATTATGTGTGAATTACAGGCTTTTACAGCTTATATTTTATATATCTTTAAAATGTGACGTTTCTGATTTATAGTCTTTTTTTAAAGGTATTTCAGCTACTATTCTGCTGAAAAATACTTGCAAAGTACTTAATTTTTTTTAGATCCTATCTGAAGAATGAGAGTTTCAATTAAATTGCTCTGAAGGTTTAAGCTGTTACCAGAAACCACTGATAAAAATAAAGCTTTATATTGTACAGTTGGGCATAGTCCATATATAATCAACAAAACAGGCATCCAGATTTATGGTGATGATAACCACATAAACTAGAACTTACCTATAAAGTAGGATAGCAGTATTGCCAGTAGCACTGAGACTCCTACAGCACAGAGTGCAGTACATTTCCAGCTACAGTATTTTGAAGATTTCTTGAATTTAAAAGCACTTCTTGATAGTGTATTTCTAGGTAGTGGCCGAGTAGGGGGGGAATAAACAGAGCCAGATGCCATTGTGTAACCTGGAGTTGCAGTACTGAACAGTGGTGTTGTCCCTGTCCCTGTTTTGAATAAGAAATGCCTGTGGAAGAAAAAGACTATATTAAAACACAAGAATAAATAAATAAATGGAACAGGCAGTGACATTTTAGGTTCTCCTTAAAGATATTTGCCTTTTTTCCTTAATATCTTACTTTTTTTTTCAACCTACATAGATTCTTGAAACCAATACATTGCACAATGCTTACTTAGAAAAAAACAGCATTTTTTAAAAGTACAGGTGAAAATATTTGTGACACATACTCTGTCCATAGTGGGACCTGAACCATACTAATTACAAGAATGCAGAGTTCTTGTCAAACTCGTTGAAAAGTGCGCACAAGCATTCTTTCACATGAATCCTATGTTATAAAACTATGTCACATACTGCAGTGATCAGGATTAAAAAGTCAATGTTTTCCAGATACCACACATCTATCTCAATTGTTTCTTAGTCTAAATATAAGGTGTGACAGATATTGCAACCCTGTGCAGTATCTTTGGATACTCCTGTTTTAAAATTACACTGGTCTACAATTTTTTAGAAGTCATCTGCTTCAGAGATAAAATGTAATATTTATTATGTATTTTGATGTGCTGAATTCAAATATGACAATTAAAACAACTGATTGGCTACTGTTTCTAAGATATTTAAGTTTTTACATTTTATGTCTATGTACATTGTGTGGATAGTAGAGTTTTAACCATAAATTGTAAACCTAGGTCTTTTCATGTGTTTATGGTTGCTTTACATGATAATATTTCACCTGTCCTGTTTATGTAACACTTTAAAAATCAGCAAAAGGGTTATATAAATAAAATGTATTATGAAACAAAAGGCAAAAAACTATTATGTACATAGTTTAGTCCTATTCAGTGTCTACTCGGTGCTTCTTGGCTTGTCTCTTGTATTCATTAAATGGAGCATCTCTTGTCACTGTCCAGCAATAGTCTGCAAGCATTGATGGGCTCCATTTGCCCTGATAGCGTTTCTCCATTGTTGCAATGTCCTGGTGAAATCGCTCGCCGTGCTCGTCGCTCACTGCTCCGCAGTTCGGTGGAAAAAAATCTAGATGAGAGTGCAAAAAATGTATCTTTAGTGACATGTTGCAACCAAGGCTTTTGTATGCCTTGAGGAGGTTTTCCACCAACAACCTGTAGTTGTCTGCCTTGTTGTTTCTGAGAAAATGTACTGCCACTGACTGGAAGGCTTTCCATGCTGTCTTTTCCTTGCCACGCAGTGCATGGTCAAATGCATCATCTCGGAGAAGTTCACAAATCTGAGGACCAACAAAGACACTTTCCTTTATCTTAGCTTCTCTTAACCGTGGAAATTTTCCACAGAGGTACTTGAAAGCTGCTTGTGTTTTGTCAATGGCCTTGATAAAGTTCTTCATCAGACCCAGCTTGATATGTAAGGGTGGTAACAAAATCTTCCTTGATTCAACAAGTGGTGGATGCTAAACACTTTTCCTCCCAGGCTCCAATGACTGTCAGAGTGGCCAATCTTTCTTGATGTAGTGGGAATCTCTTGCACAACTATCCCATTTGCAGAGAAAACAGCAGTACTTTGTGTATCCAGTCTGCAGACCAAGCAAGAGAGCAACAACCTTCAAATCGCCACAAAGCTGCCACTGATGTTGGTCATAGTTTATGCACCTCAAAAGTTGTTTCATGTTGTCATAGGTTTCCTTCATATGGACTGCATGACCAACTGGAATTGATGGCAAAACATTGCCATTATGCAGCAAAACAGCTTTAAGACTCGTCTTCGATGAATCAGTGAAGAGCCTCCACTCATCTGGATCGTGAACAATGTTGAGGGCTGCCATCACACCATTGATGTTGTTGCAGGCTACAAGATCACTTTCCATGAAGAAGAATGGGACAAGATCCTTTTGACGGTCACGGAACATGGAAACCCTAACATCACCTGCCAGGAGATTCCACTGCTGTAGTGTGGAGCCCAACAGCTCTGCCTTACTCTTGGGTAGTTCCAAATCCCTGACAAGGTCATTCAGTTCAGCTTGTGTTATGAGGTGTGGTTCAGAAGAGGAGGATGGGAGAAAATGTGGGTCCTGTGACATTGATGGTTCAGGACCAGAAGTTTCATCCTCTTCCTCGTCTGACTCAAGTGAGAATGATTCTGGTGCATCAGGAACCGGTAGTCCTTCTCCGTGGGGTATTGGGCGTATAGCTGATGGAATGTTTGGATAATGCACAGTCCACTTTTTCTTCTTTGACACACCTTTCCCAGCTGGAGGCACCATGCAGAAGTAACAATTGCTGGTATGATCTGTTGGCTCTCTCCAAATCATTGGCACTGCAAAAGGCATAGATTTCCTTTTCCTGTTCAACCACTGGCGAAGATTTGTTGCACAAGTGTTGCAGCATATGTGTGGGGCCCACCTCTTGTCCTGATCTCCAATTTTGCAGTCAAAATAAAGATGATAGGCTTTCTTAACCATAGTGGTTATACTGTGCTTTTGTGATGGAAAAGTCACCCACCACAAACATAGCAGAAGTTATCTGCACTGTTCACACAAGTACAAGGCATCTCTGCTTACTTTGGCTAAACAGAAATGTGTCCCTTTGCAAAATCAAACACTGACAAATAAGAGAGCATGACACTGTATGATTTCTAGAGCTGATATAGAGCAATTTGTTCAGCAGAGTGATGTAAGCTTCGTTATGATTGCATCATCCATGACTTCTAGGAATAACATGACACAATTCATATCATGTATGATGCAATACCAGCTTCAGATTGCATCATTCATTGTTTTGCCTAAAAAGCAAGTACTGTCCAAACCCAGTCATAGATTTATTCATAGATCCAGTCAAAGATGTATTTTAGTCATTTCTGGTTTAAATTGAGATCCCTTCCCTTTATAACTCACTTATCCTCCGCCATTCCCATGTCAAGGGTCGTATATACTGACCCAATAGCATATCTTGAAAACTAGAGCCAATCAACAATTTTAAGCATCAATTTTGTTCTCAGTGACTCAGAATTAGTAAAGTTTGACTACATTTATTTCAGAAGCATTTTGGCTGTAGAGCAGTGTTATGTATGATTTAATGACTGTGTTCTGCTCCATCTTCTCCATGGGTGAGTTCCTCCAGGAACTAAAAATGATGAGGGTGATTATCTTTGGGATTATCAGTAAATCCAGAGAAGCACCACCTGGAATCATGAAATATATTGGCTAATCTGGGTTTTTCAGAGAGTAGGAGACAAAGAAAGGGCTTTTGATATAAAAGGATGAGCTTGAGCAGACCCATGGCCTTCTTTCTGTTCCAAGAAATGAACAGCATCCTCTGCCCAATGCGGCTCCCCAATCTTTTCAAAAGTGTGGGAATGCTTTGGCCTAAGAGGTTCCCATAAGACTGATGAGTGACTCCTGGTTATTTATTATGTTTTCTCTGTAATGTTTTACCTTGAGAACAAATGTGCTTGCTTAGAAAGAGCAGTGCAGTAACTTGGGATTGCTGGCAATATACTGTTCATAGCCCTTGGAGAAAAAGCAATGCACAGGCACTGGTCTTTACCATAGTGTAAGGCAGGGAGCTGTGCCCTTTCAAAAACCCTAGTCAGACAGGAGTGGGACAAGAGTCTCTGCCCAGAGACCAGTAACAGCTGGAGACCTAAGGCTTGGCCTACACTAGCGGGGTGGGGGTGTCGACCTAAGATATGCAAATTCAGCTACATGAATAATGTAGCTGAAGTCGGCACATCTTAGGTTGAATTACCTGGCATCCTCACGGTGGCAGCAGGCTCCCCCGTCGACTCTGCTTGTACCTTTTGGCGAGCTGGATTTCCGAAGTCGACAGGAGCGCCTTTGGGGACCGATTTATCGTGTCTTGATGAGACACGATAAATCAATCTCCAATAGATCGATCACTACCCACCGATGCGGTGGGTAGTGAAGACGTACCCTAAGACTTGACTGGGCACTCCAAGAGCAGACCAGGGAGAAGCAGGATAATGGTGTAATTACCCTGAAACTATGAAACAGCATCGTCTCAAATATAACTGCATGGCAACTTTTGGCAAATAAAGGCAGTTTCGATTTTGATGTATCATAAATAATAATTTCATAATCCTCAGTTTAAATTTGTGGATATCACCATACTAAGTTGTGATCATGGACACAGAAGGTGGTTTCATTTTGGGGATTGGGTAGGTAAAAAAGTTGTTTTGCAAGCGTGCCTAAAAAGATTGTAGGAAGAATTATAGCAAAAAAATTAAGCAATGTTTGGGACTCTGTCAATGAGTCAATCACCATGCTGAGGCTGACTACATTTCTTAACTGAAATTTCTGGGGAGAATACCACTCTACATGACCTCTGAGGCAACATAAGGCTTCAAGACACTTATAAATTCTCACCAACTGGGGTAAGAAGGAATACTGTGTAGAATTTTGCTGTTGCTAGAAACACCAACAGCAAGACAGAACTATACAGGTGTGTGCATACCAGAGGAGGAAACAAAGGGTGGCCAAACCATAAAATTTTTCTAAATAATTATTATAACATAATTATTAGAGATGATACATTGGAGTTATATTGGGAATGAATCTGCTCTTTTACTCCCTGGGAGAAATAATGGCACTTGATAGCCAGGAAAATTTGTGTTTTGAGAAGGATTTGTGCTGTGGGAAACCAGTAGGCCATTAGAACTTTGGCGTAGGCTGCCCTTCTTTGAAATATTTCCCTGGGAAGGTTCCTTGTAATATATAGCATAAGAAACTTCACTTGTAAACAATATTAAGGCTATTGGTAATGACGGCAGATCTTGGAACACCAACGAAACCCATCTCATAGCATTTAACTTCAGAAAGGGGAACCACACAAAAATGAGGAAGCTAGTTAAGCAGAAAGTAAAAGGTACAGTCCCTAAAATGAAATGCCTGCACGCTGCATGGGAACTTTTTAAAACCACAATACAGCCTCAAATTAACTGTATATTCCAAATTATAAAAACATAGTAAAGAGGACCAAAAAAGTGCCACCATGATTAAACCACAAAGTAAAAGAAGTAGTTAGAGGCAAAAACGCATCTTTTAAAATTGGAGGTTAAATCCTATTGAGGAAAATAAAAAGGAGCATAAATGCCTGCAAGTCAAGTGTAAAAGTATAATTAGGCAGGCCAAAAGAGAATTTGAAGAGTAACTAGCCAAAGACTCAAAAACTAACAGGAAAATATTTTTTAATACATCAGAAGCAGGAAGCCTGATCAACATTCAGTGGTTGATCGAAGTGCTAAAGGAGCTCTGAAGGAAGATTAAGCCATCACAGAGAAACTAAATGAATTCTTTACCTCATTCTTTACACCTGAGCCATTCTTTTTAGATGACAAGTCTAAGGAACTGTCTCAGATTGAGGTGTCATTACAGTGGTTTTGGGAATAAATTGTAATTTAAACAGTAATAAGTCACCAGGACTAGATGGTTTTTACCCAAGAGTTCTGAGGCAATTCAAATATGAAATTGCAGAACTACTAACTGTGATAGGTAACCCATCCTTTAAATCCACTTATGTACCAGATGACTGGAGGACAGCTAATGTGACACCAATTTTGTAAAAAGGCTCCAGAGTCAACCCTGGCAATGACAGGCTGGTAAGCCTAACTTCAGTGCCAATCAAACGGTTGAAACTATAGTAAAGAACAGAATTATCAGACACAGATGAACACAATTTGTTGGCAAAAAATCAACACTTTTTTGTAAAAGGACATCATGCCCCAACAATCTATTAGAATTATTTGAAGGGGGTCAAGAAGTATGATCCAGCGGATATAGTGTGCTTAGACTTTCAGAAAATCTTTGACAAGGTCCCTGACCAAAGGCTCTTAAGCAAACTAAGCAGTCATCGATCCATTACTGGTTAAAAGATAGGAAAAAAATGGTAGGAATTTTTCAGAATGGAGAGAGGTAAGTAGTGGTTTCCCCAGAGGTCTGTACTGTGACTATTGCTGATAAACATATTCATAAATGATGTGGAAAAAAGAGGTAAACAGTGAGGCAGCAAAATTTGCAGATGATACAAAATTACTCAAGATAGTTAAGTCCAAAGCAGACTGTAAAGAGTTACAGAGGGATCTCACAAAACTGAGTTACTGGCAACAAAATGGCAGATGAAATTCAATGTTGAGAAATGCAAAGTAATGCACATTGGAAAATATAATCCCAGAGATACATACAAAAGGACCACTCAGGAAAGAAATCTTGAAGTAACTGTGGATAGTTCTCTGAAAACATCCGCTCAATGTGCAATGGCAGTGAAAAAGCTAACAGAATGTTAGGAATCATTAGGAAAGGGATAGATAAGACAGAAAATCATAATTGCTCTATATAAATCTAGGTATACCCATATCTTGAATATTGTGTGCAGATCTGATCACCTCATCTTAATAAAGATACATTAGAATTGAGAAAGGTAAAGAGAAGGGCAACAAAAATGATTAGGGGTATGGAACACCTTCCATATGAGGAGAGAGTAAAAAGACTGGGACTTTTGAGCTTGGAAAAGAGATGAAGAAGAAGGGATACAATAGAGGTCTATAAAATCTTGACTGGTGTGGAGAAAGTGAACAAGGAAATGTTATTTTCTCCTTCATGTAATATAAGAACCAGGGCTCACGCAATGAAATTAATAGGCAGCAGGTTTAACACAAACTAAAGAGAATATTTCTTAACATAATACACAGCTAACCTGTGCAACTCATTGACAGATGACGTTGTGAAGGCCAAAACTATAAGAAGAAGTAGATAAGTACATGGAGGATAGGTCTATCAATGGCTATTCACCAGGATGCAACACCATGATGTGAGTGTCCCTAGCTTCTGTGTGGGAGCTGCGAGTGGACGACAGGAGCTGGATCACTTGAGGAATGCCCTGTTCTGTACATTCCCTTGGGGGCGCCTGGCATTGGCCACTGTCAGAAGACAGCATACTGGGCTAGACCATCGTTCTGACCCAGTATATGCTGAATGACAAACATGGTGAAAGATTTTTTTTTAATGTTAATGTATGTTGCTTGGGATGACCAAAGCACACTCGACAGCATTATACTAATAATGCTGTTCTTAAAATGAACTTCCATGCGAAATATGCAGTTGATTTGGCTGGACTGATCTGCCATTTTAAGCATTCTTCTGATGCTGCTTCTAAACTCTAAAGGCTGCAAATGGAAATGGGTCTTAACAAGCTTTCAAATTGCACTCCATATATTCTATCCTACAAAAGCTTCATAAAGAACAATCAGGCTCTGATCACTTCTCAGAAAAAGTGAAAGCTGAGGTGCTGGTATTGGTACAGCAGAGCCTAGCAGAGAATCTAATCCAAATACGTAAGCCCTTTGAGGAGTTAATCTCACAGATAAACTTGGGAGATGCCTGGGTATCTGTGATGGTGCCAGCTGTCATGGTTCTGACAGTCTACCTCAGGCATCAAGGCCATAAAAGAAAATTCTGTCTTTTGTATTTGAGAGTTCAGCGCTATGGAGTCTGAGGTAGCACACAGTGTGGCTTCTCACTTTAATCTCCTCCCCCTTCCGCTCCAAATCACATCAATACAATACCAGAGTGGTCACATGCGCAGGTGGCTGAAGAATGTCAGGCAAAAAATACCAAAAGGGGTGAAATAAAGACAAAAGAAACAGCTCTTGGTGAAGGAAATTTGTTTGGATCTCTCTGTTTCTAATGGGTGGAGTTACTAGGTAAATGTCATTGCAGTCTCTCCAGGGGTGTTAACTCAAAATATTAAATATTGAAAGTATAACAATTTTAGACTTCCACATCTTGTATATCCGTTTCTTTCCTCTGAACCCTTGCTAACTAGCGTTTCTTATGAGATGTTCAGAAGGATGCTATATCTGACAACAAATCCAGGCTGTTTCCAGATAGTGTGGAAAGTCTTGTGCTCTCAGAATATAATTTGCCTACAATTGATTTTACCCACCTGCCTACACCTTTATAGGGTGTTCGCCAGAAAGGTATCTGAGCAATTAATTTCTAAAGACTAAACTGCATATGCCGTACTTGACCAGGCACTGACTTAAACGGCAGATTATAGTCTGTCTCATCTCACAGAAAGCTTATATAATCTATAATTGCAGATCTTCATTTAAAAATTGATTATCTTACAAGCAATTACTTGATTTGCATGCAAGTGACAATTTTAATATTTCATTAAAACTTTTAGACTGCAGAATTCTAAAAACATTGGCACGTCTCAAAGTAATGCTATCCAGTGTTTATTTAAATGAATCAATTCACTTTTTAAAGTAAAAACCCTCCATTTTGATCATAATGTAAAATATATTTCTATTCAAAAATGTAGCTGATATATGATCATTTTAGGGGCTCAAGTTTTTAGTATCCAGCCATTCCAAAACACAGATTTGTCACAGTTTCACTGTACTTAAAATGTTTTGTTATTTTAATAAAAACAAACTCTTGGGACAAAGACTGAGTCAGCAGCTGAGAAGTTGGTGGGCATTCCTGCTTATTTTATTATTAGCAGCCTTTTTTAAGTTTCTTTCAATGAATGAATGAAAGAAAAAATCAATATGTCATCAAAATCACCAGAGATGCTGAATCTGGAGATATGAACATATGATTAAAAGTAAAATAAAAGAAATTGAACTTATGGAATCTCTCAGCATCACAGGACTCGCAGCACCTGCTGACATCATTAGACAGTCTTTTTTGTCCAAAGAATACTGGAGTGGTTTCACTCCCAACAATATCCCAAGATATGCTCTATGCTGCCATTTACTCTGTGGAAAACAAAATTGAGGGAACTGTGACAGTGCATCCTATAGGGCTTTATGTGGAGATGCTTATAAATGTATATATGATATAACTGGAATATGCTTTATGCTACATATGTCATGTAACATCTCTGTAAAGGTTATGACCTACTGGATATAGTCATTCTATTTGTATGCATGTGTCATTTTTTGTTATGAATATTGGCTATGTAGTTGGTTAATTTTAAATAGCCCCAGTGAAGCAGTTGATCAGCTGCCTGAGAAAAGACTATTCTCAGTAAGTGCCCAGTCAAGAATCAGTTAAGCTAACAATGAATTTGGAGACACAAATCCACATCTGAGCTTTCCCAGGAATGTGGCTTGGCTTGTAAAGAACTCAATCTTGCAGGTACATGTGACTTGCCCATGTGACTCCAAAACTCCATTTTGTAACTGGATTCTAGACAGGGGGAAGGAAGGGTGTCCACCCAGAGGAGAAAGTCTACAAAAACCCTTGGGAGACTCCTCCATTTTGTCTTCAGTTGGCTTAAGAAAGAGCTTCTCCACCCCCAAGGATACTTGAAAGAAACTGGAACAAAGGAGAGTGACTATACGGGGTGTGAGTGATTGCTGGACCCAGACCAGAGGGAATCTGGTCTGTAAAAAGAAGCTCACTGAAACGTCTGAGGGTGAGGTTTTTATCTGTATTCAGTTTTATTACTGTATTAGAGATAAATCTACACGTTTTATTTTATTTTACTTGGTAATTCACTTTGTTCTGTATGTCACTACCTGGAACCACTTAAACCCTACTTTCTGTACTTAATAAAATCACTTTTTTACGTATTAATTAACCTGGAGTATGTATTAGTACCTGGGGGAGAGGGCAAACAGCTGTGCATCTCTTTCTATCAGTACTATAGAGGGTGAGCAATCTATGAGTTTACCCTGTATAAGCTCTATATAGGGTAAAATGGATTTATTTGGGGTTTGGACCCCACTGGGAGTTGAGCATCTGAGTGTTAAAGACAGGAACACTTCTTAATCTGTTCTCAATTGAGCCTACAGCTGTTAGGGGACATGGCTCAGGACTGAGTCTGGAGCAGGCTAGCGGGTCTGGCTCAAAGCAGGCAAGTCTCTGGAGTCCCAAGCTGGCTGGACAAGGATGCAGGGGCAAAAGTAGTCTTGCCACATCAGTTGGCAGCTACAAGGGGGTTTCTGTGATCCATCCAAGAATGGATGTAAGTAAACTTACTAATTTGGAAGCCAGGATGGAAAAAAATATGTGATGTGAAAGTGCAGGATTGGACAGCAGGATGAAATTAATTGAAAATTGCATTTTCTGAACTTCGGGAACAGATTACAAAACCATTCAAGGACAGTATGGTGCAGATCATGAATGGAAATATTTAACAAGCCAAATAATATCCTGAAGAGTAAGTGGTACGTGTTCATCAAAGGGAAGGTGATTCAGAACTGCTTTCTTTTTATGAAAATCTTGTACCAAAAACTCTTACTCTAGATACTGAAGAAAATCATATCCACTATATAAATTCCTATTGCATTCATATGAGTTCAATATTACTCATGTCTGTATTACAATATTAAGAAAAAAACATTTTAAGTAGGGCTGTTAACTAATCACAGTTAACTCACATGATCAACTCAAAAAAAGTAATCATGATTAAAAAAAATAATGATAAATCACAGTTAATGGAACACCAGTTGAAATTTATTAAATATTTAAGATACTTTTCTACATTTTCAAATATATGGATTTCTATTGCAACACAGAATACAGTGTACAGTGCACACTTGTTATTATTTTTATTACAAATATTTGCACTGTAAAAATGATAAAAAGAAATACTATTTTTCAATTCACCTAAAACAAGTACTCTAGTGCAATCTCTTCATCATGAAAATTGAACTTACAAATGTAGAATTATGTATAAAAAAATAACTGCACTCAAAACCAAAACAAAGTAAAACTTCAGAGCCTACAAGTCCACTCAGTCCCAGTCCTTGTTCAGCCAATCGTTAAGAGAAAATAACATTTTATTGTAACATTACATTTACGGGAGATACTGCTGCATGCTTCTCATTTACAATGTCACCTGAAAGTGAGAACAGGAGTTCGAATGGCATTTCTGTAGCTGGCGTTGCAATGTATTTACGTGTCTCATGCTCTGGCCATCATTCTAGATAACATGCTTCCTTACTGATGATTCTTGTATAAAAAATAATGCATTAATTACATTTGTGATTGAACTCCTTGGGGGAGAACTGTATGTCTCTTGTTCTGTTTTACCCATATTCTGCCATATATTTCATGTTATAGAAGTGTCAGATGATGACCCATGTTCATTTTAAGAACACTTTCATGGCAGATTTGACAAAAGGCGAAGCAGGTATTAATGTGAGATTTCTAAAAATAGCTACTGCACTTGACCCAAGGTTTAAGAATCTGAAGTGCCGTCCAAAATCTGAGGGGGACGAGGTGTGGAGTATGCTTTCAGAAGTCTTAACAGAGCAACACTCCAATGTGAAAACTACAGAACATGAACCACCAAAAAAGAAAATCAACCTTCTGTCAGTGGCATCTGACTCAGATGATGAAAACGAACATGCATCGATCCACTCTGCTTTGGATCGTTATCAAGCAGAATCCAGAATCCTCCGGAATGATGGCTGAAGCATAAAAGGACATATGAATCTTTAGTAAGTCTGACAAGTAAATATATTGTGACTCCAGATACAACAGTGCCACGTGAAAGCCTGTTCTCACTTTCAGGTGACATTGTAAAGAAGAAGTGGGCAGCATTATCTCCTACAAATTGTAACCAAGCTTGTTTGTCTGAGCAATTGGCTGAACAAGAAGTAGGACTGAGTGGACTTGTAGGCCCTAAAGTTTTACATTGTTTTGTTTTTGAGCTCGGTTATTTTTTGTCCATAATTCTACATTTGTAAGTTGAACTTTCATGATAGAGATTGCAGTACAGTACTTGAATTACGTGAATGGAAAAATACTATCTATTTTATTTTTATAGTGCAAATATTTGTAATAAAAATGTATAGTGAGCACTGTACAATTTGTATTCTGTGTTTTAATTGAAATCAATATACTTGAAAATGTAAAAAAACATCAAAAATATTTAAATAAATGGTATTCTATTATCGTATAACAGTGCAATTAATTGCTTGGCAGCCCTAATTTTAATGCTATCTAATTTGAAGGACTGCAACAGAATTCTGCTTTCTGTATGTACTATGAAAGAAAGAATTTATAAGGCTACTTGCTATTTTTCCAAGATCTTGGGATAGCTACATGGGCTAAGACAAGGGACTATTCTAACAAAATAAAACAAATTAAATTAATATAAAGCAGGGATTGGCAACGCTGGCACGTGGGACCGCAGGGTAAGCATCCTTAGTGGGCCCCGCCACTTTGTTTACCTGGCGGTTTGCTGATCATGGCTCCCACTGGCCGCAGTTCACCATCCCAGTCCAATGGAGGCTGCAGGAAGTGGCGCGGTGCTGGCCACTGCTTCCCGCAGCCCCCATTGGACCAGAACGGTGAACGAGGCCAGTGATCGGCGAACTGCCAGGTAAACAAAGCTGCAGGGCCCTCTAAGGGTGCTTATCCTGTGGTCCCGCGTGCCAACGTTGCCGATTCCTGATACAAAAGAAGAATTTTGTGAGCAAAGAAACGAAAGCCTCTGCTTCCTATCAGGCAAAACTCAAAGCCACTTTCGATGGGAAATACTATACATTCTGGGATCAGATAACAGCAGCAAGATTATTTAACACTATCCAAGACACTGCTCAAGGCAAGCACTATGACAAAGAAGAAAATAATAAAGACGGTAAAGTGTTTCACTGTGTATGATATCAACCTGACCTTTGCTGACAGAAATACTTTCTTCCTTCCCTACAAGGGAAAGATGGTTTATGTATTTAAACACAATATTCTTTCATACAATGCATATCTGTAACATATTAACAGTGTGGATCAGTATACTGTGGCTCTTTATATTGTAGCAATAAAAGTTGTTAAGTTGGTAAAGTAAAATACTATAGCATTATCAGCTGCAGAAGCATAGTTTTAATAATTCTTTAGGTATTCCCTTCAAACCAACCAACCAAAACAAATAAAGCAAATCCTGACCTTAATTTGTTTTGGATAATGATATTTATTTACTAAAAGTTCTCATGAGCTTTTATGTTATACTTCAAGTTTTACAATATGAATTTTTCTTATTTTATTGGATTATACTGATTTCGTTTCACCTTGAGAGAGTGCAAAGGCAATGGATACTACTGTATCTATAATTTCCATATTTAGGGGATTATCTATCTAGTGCTTACTAAATATTTGAATGCCTACTACTTCTATACAATGGAATTTTGTGTCTTCTTAATGATTCCCTTACTCATCACATTTTTAAATGGCCACCATTTGTTTATTAATATGCTGTCACATATTAGTATGAGATTCTGTACTGTAACATATGTCTGTGTTTATCAGAAATCCAAGAGACTGAAACTGTATCACTCAGTGTATTTGCTTTATCTTTCCCAGTCTCCCCTCACGATGCTCTTTGTCCAATCTCAGTGTCTCATTCCCTTCCAACTGTACTTCTTTTCTCAGTCTCTTTGCCAGGCCAGTCCTACTTCTCACTCCTCACCCTGACTCCCTGTCTGATCTCCCTCACCTCCTTCCTCTGCTCACAAGGTCCCACTCTCCTTTCCCAAACAGCATGTCTCTCCTTATGGTTTTTCATTCAATCTTTGTCTCTACCCACCCACCATGTCCCAGATGTAGGTTCATTGCCCAACCCTTTCCAATCTGCTGGCTACCAGTCTCTTTCCCAAGATAGTCCCAGTCTCCTCTTGCATTTTTCAGTCCCAGTTTCCTTCTTTCTGTGCTATCAGCCTTGGCTCCTTGTTTTGTTCCAGTTCTTTTCTTCTACACATTCCATTTACGTGACTTCCTTTTCCACAATGCCTGAGTATC
Organism: Dermatemys mawii; assembly: GCA_007922305.1. Classification (NCBI taxonomy): domain Eukaryota; kingdom Metazoa; phylum Chordata; order Testudines; family Dermatemydidae; genus Dermatemys; species Dermatemys mawii. The sequence goes on from ML677326.1 coordinate 49,513,583, forward strand.
AGCAGTGGGTGTCATTGAGAACATAGTAGAGACAGGTGCCTCGTCCTGGTGATCAGATCCAGACTCAGCACAGCATGGAGCAGCTGGGAACTGCATTTGCAGATAAAGTCCTGCTCAGCTCCACGGTAGACCATGCTCAATGCAGGATGAGGCTTTGGGGAATTAAGCTAAAAAGCTCTAGAAAGTCCCTACTTTGAGATTTTTCAGAGGTTTATAACAGCCATATTGGCATGGATTTTGAGAGGGATGACAAAAGACTACCCTCCTCCCCCCAAAAATGAAATGTCAAGTCCTACTCCAAAGCATGGGACTTCTAAGGTGGCTCAAAGAAAAGGTTGCCAGAATTTCTTAACATGGGCAAAACAAAATATTTTCCTCTAGTCTCATTCTTGGAAATGGCTGAATCATTTTGTTTGAAATTACAAAAAACAAACGAACAAACAAAAAATCATCTTGAGGTATACACCAGCATGTCAGATTTCAACCCACAACTTTGGTAAAATTACAATCAACTGAGAACAGGGTCTTATAATAGGGAGTATCAGGCAACCTCAACAGTGCTATCATCCCAACCTATAATAATGGGAAATTCCCACTTTATTCCTTTCATATGCAAAAATAAAGAAACAAATCAACTTTTGGTACAACAGGGACATTTTGACCCAAAAGTTGAAGGTTTCAGAAAATTATGAGACACTATATAAATAAGAGGTTAAAATGGAAACTGCTATGGAATCTCAATTTAATTTTATTGATGGTGAATCTTCTCTGGGTACTCAAATTTTGGGATTTCGATAACTCGTAGTGAGAGTATCAGATTAGATTAGGCTAGAGAGAGAGAACAGGCCTTTCACACAAAACCAAGGCAACTTACTTTACAAGATATGTAGTGATATATATTCACATATCCGAGATTAGAATAGTGCCCTAAGGTAAAGTAAACTGAACAAAACAATAAGATGCACTTTGAAATTTCAAACTGTCTTACAATAATTAATCAACTGTGCATGTTCTGTAAGTCAAATAAGGTACTACTGCTAACGACTAGGCATATGCATCCTTTATAGTTTACTTTGTCTTATCATTAATGTAATGAATTTGAAATAATAATAGTATGTTCTTCACTGGGCAAATAAAAAATAGCAAAGTTAAGCAATCCTCAAGAAACAGTATATCATAATGTAAATAATACACACAACATAAAAACAAAAGAACACATATATAATGATTCTAGCTGTGACACAGTGTGTTAGTGTGGTTGATAAACTGCATCTCCATGCTGATAGCATACTGTATTCTCAAATCTGTTATGCTTTTGAACTGATGTGTTATCATCTTTGGACAACTTTCACACCAGGAGGTGATCCCTGCTATAGTAATTTTAAAAATGAAGAGCTTACAAACAAGATACATTTCATTGCTGTGTTACCTGAATTAGTATCAGCTAACAGTATTTTCACATAATGTAGCTCCATTTGCCAAAATATATGTATTTGGGCTGTCCATTACAAACATATGTAATACGAATCTGTATGTATCTATTAAGTCTGCAAATTAGCAGCTACTTATCTAAATGACTATTGTGTGGTACATGATCTAGAGGAAACAGCATTTATTATTTTTTATGTATTATAGTATACTTACATGTTTAGTTTAAAAAAACAGAAAAATCTTAAGAATTTATGGTGGCTTTTTATAATCCCTTCACCTTTCATTAAAATTAATTAGGTACATTTAATTACAACTATCATATTGATGTTAATCTTCAATTAACTGGAAATTAAAAGGGCTGTTGGAAATTGAAGTAGATTCACTTATAGTGGAATATTTTTATATTGACTAGTTATTGAGGATTAGATACTGATCTCTTTACTCAGGTCTTATGTTTTGTAGCATCACTGTTTGCAATGGGACTGTTCTTCGAGTAAGGTGATAAGCAACATGAGTGAGGGTCAGAATTAGGACATACAAGTTTTTGTTTTAACCATATCATTAACAAAAGGACAACAGAAGAGATTTCTGATGAATAGTTTACTTCTGAAATTCACCATTTTGTAGCACTGTATTATTAGAAGCTGTGTTCCTTTGTCAAGTATTTTCTTTATGGGGTTTGAAGATAAATATATTGCATGATGTGGCAATAGAACTTAAATACATATTGAAAAGTTGTATAGAGAAAAATATTTATAAATTTATTGAAATGTTTATTTTAAAATTTTCACTTACATGGAATTCTCTATTACCAGACTTACTTATTATAGTTGCTGAGATTTTACACTGGCTGCACTAAAAAGTTAACGCAAAAATTAAAAATGTAATTTTTAACATTGGAGGTTCTTCCTCTTTGATCTGTGGTTTTATTGCAATAACATTTCATAATATTTATTTAATAAAAAGCAGCTGAATAGTAAATATCTGATAGATTATCAGCCTGATTCTGGAAGCTGTGTATGCAGTTTCCATCACCTACTCATTTTCTTAAATATAAGCTCACAAAATAAGGCATTCAAAGTTTAATGTACTTTGATTTTCACAACAATAAAAACTACAGTAGCTTAAAATGTAATTTTAAAAGCTGCACCTGAAAATGGGTAAAATCATCCCAAATGTTATTTAGGCAATTTAATCAGATTTTGAAGTCACATCTTTCATTCTGTGTCAGCAGCTAGCACCATATAAACACTTAGAGTCACCTACCCATCCCCATAACTGCTATCGTGGCATGTTGGAGTAAACACATCCATCTCTATAAGGCTGTCATGACCATTTGCAAGAACTGCTTGATTTCCTAATTTTCTACACACAGAGATAAGATACAAAAACAGTAAATTAGATTGAAAGTTTTCAAATTGAGGAAACTGTACTTTCTTAAAATCACTAAATGCAATACTAGCAACTTTACTTATTTAAATTATGTAAATAGAGGTAAATCATGAATACAGCTTATCCAATTTGATCAAGTTCACTGAGAAGAACTGGGAAGCTGACTGAAGAGATCTGACTGAATTGGACATTGTTTTATTGGATCAAGTCCATAAATTACCTGCTTTTAGATACTTAACTCCTTTTCTTTGAAGTACATTGCACTTTTGGAGGCAGTCAGTCTTTATACAAACTGATTTAAGGCTTTCCTACAAATGAATAATACACTGTTTCTCAGTGTCTTAATCAATATTAAAGGCACTAGTTTAACTGGAAATCACTCAAATAAAAACACATTCTTCTCTAGTAGTAGAAATACTTCATCATGATTGAACAATTCCTAAAACCTTCATATTTTTAAAAGAAGTCTTGGTCTAGGTTGCTGACTGCTTTGGAAATGACAAATCTATGCAATTTTTTGCAGTGCCACCTTTTAGACTGTTAGTGCTTTAATTAAATGCTTCAAAGGTGTTGAAACATTTGCCAGTCATTAATTATTTCTTCAACAATTGTTTTTTCTTCTCCACAATAAAATTAGCAGATAATTAATTTAAAACAGTGTAATGTTCCCACCTATTTTATTTTTAATTATAGTTGAAGCCTGAGTAAAGACAATACAGTATTAATATACAACTATAAAAACTGTGTTGAGTTTCTTGGCCTGCTTGAATGTGGATAACCTAGTTCACAGTCCATTATACAAAATATAATTCTCTGACAAATTAAATGTCTCATATAACAAATTCAACTAACTATGAGTCAAAGACATTCTTTTTTGCCTCACACATACCTTAATATAGATGTTAGATAAAATTATAATATTCTAAGAGATACATTTCAAGAGTGGAGCCTGGGAATTTTTCCATAAACATGGATTCAGATTGCTGTTTAAAATTTCCAAATACTGCTGGGAAAATTTACTGAGACAAGAGTTAATTTTGCTTTCATGAGAGATGTAAATTTAAATTTACCTTATTCTGGCTTGATTACGTGTCTTAGGGAAATATAAAAGTGACCTTGCTTTAAAGAGATTTAATAACTTTAGATATTTAAAAGATAAGAAGCATTAAGGAAGAAGTAATTCAGTATTCAATTTCATACATTAATAATTTGCAATGCATTTACCAGGCTACAAGGTAAAAGCTATGGAAGTATAACTAATGAGATATCAATACTCAAGAAGATATTCACATAGAGTAGGATGTTAATAAATCTTTTATTAAATGACTATGAATGAACCATTTTATTAACACCTAATAAGTAACTACTAAACTATTTAGTCTATATTTATAATGAGAGGCGTGCAGTTAATTATCTGTACAATTTCTTTAGATTTGGGCTTCCCAAACAGGGGTTCAAAGGACAAAAATGGAGAGTTACTTTGTACTTGCTACTACACTCCTTCAAAAGTTGTTATTAGATTGATCTTATTTTGATTTTCCCAGCAGGTATATTGCTCCTACAGCTGACCATACTCACAGGAGGAAATGGGGAAGAGGCAAATAGTCCCAGCTATCAAATGACCCAAACAGAATTCATGCAGAGGAAAGGAAATCAGAGGTTAAAAGAAAAAAAAAGATTTTATTTACTCCCATCAGAACAAAGTTATTTGTTGCTTATTCTCAGTAGCCTCAGTATCATATAAAGGAGACATGGAGAGATGAAAGGAGGCACTCGTGTAATGGAAGGTTTTGTTTTAGGTCCTCATAAAACTTTAAGAAACAAGAATCCTTTATATAAAAAGGCCAGGAATCCCTGCTGGATGTTATTTGACCAGTCACCTCACAGTTTAAACATTTAGTAACAGCAGTGTTTTACACTACAAATATTGACAGAAGATAGAAATAGCAAAACAATATTCTATTAAATATAAAACTGCATCCAACTTTATACAATATATATCTAGAAATCCACCTCCAAAATCAAAATGAGAACTTCTTTGAAATGATGCATGTTAAAACCCCCTTCCGCATTCATTCCTTTCTCATGTACATACACTCAAAAGCAGCCTACACACTATTGAGCTATTCACAGGAGTGAGTCATATGTCATTCACTGATCAGTAATCACCAACCTGTGCCTAGAGAGACAGAAGAATGGTTATCTACATACAATTGACTTTCACATCTTCTGTCTTTAAATGACAGTTGTGGAAAAATTGCAGGACACCTAAGATGGGTAAAAAAAAGCTAAGTATGGGCATAATCTAAAATAATGCTAGAGATGAAACAAATCACTATATAGAAAAACGGATAAAGGCAGATACCTAACCCAGATAAAGTTGCTAATATAGTTGAAATTGAGCCTGAGAATCACACTCTATGGGGGATCTTAACTAAAAAAGGAAAAATCAATGACAAATAAAACTCGTTCTTCACCTCAACAGTTCCAACCAAGCGAGACTATTAGAGAAACTACAGTAGGGTTGTGTTGGTTACAATGTGAGATTTTCACATTTCAGCTCATGTTTAAGGGTTCACGAACTGAATGTTCAAACACTCTCAGATGTTAAGATTAGCAACATTTAAAAGATGTGACAAGTGTACTTTGCAAAAATATTCCATCCAGTTTGGGAAGGGCATCCTAGTTTAAAATGTATATCCTCCTTTCTACACACACAGTGAAAAATAGATGTTTGTTTTTCTCCTGTCCCAACCCCAGGCAATAAAAGCAAGCATCAAGAATAACATGAATATACTGCAGATTCACAGGCTGTCCTGAAAAGGCTGAATATCTTAGCAGTGAGCTCTTCCCCAGAATCCATTCACTTATTCAGTAAGTGGACTGTTTCTTAATATGGTTAATAAATAATGTGAATAGGGTAAAACCCAATGTAATCCTGTCCCACAGTGACTGCATATCATAAAAAAAAAAATACACAGTAGTTTTCAAGAAAGGTAAGAAATCGAGTAGCCAATTATTGTTTTATTCCCCAAAAATGGTTGGAAAGGGAGACTTAAGCCTATTGTCTGAAATCCCTGGAATGACCAAACTGCCTACCATAGTGTCTAGCTGTAGGTCCTATGTTTTAGATGAGTCAAAATCTGATTTGACTATTGTTCACTCTGCTATACATATATAAAGGAAAAGGCTTCAAAGAATGAACTTGACATATATTTCATAAATATTTTTCAAAACAATTATTGCCAACTACAATGCATGTATTTATGCAATTATGCATGTTCAGTTTGATGACTCAACCGGAAAATTTCTTTTCTCTTTAATAAAAAATTTCTAAGTGACAATAGCGAATTAATGCTGATTGACCGTTTGTTGAGTGTTAATTAATTACCAATGGAAAATTTAGCTCTATGCTAATAAATCCTACAAAAAGTCTTTATATATAAATCTTAAATTAAAATGGAATTATCTGCCCATTTTATTTGCTTTTGCAAAATGATAAACAATGATAAACAAGAGAGACAAACTGCGCAGTATGTAATGAGAAAGTGAGTTATGCTGGTCCACCAAACCATAAAGCTTGGAATCACTCTAACTGCTTAGGGTCTTGTCAAAGGGGTAGGGACTAGAGTGCTGGAAAAACACTATGAAAGCTCCTTCCCAGATAAGCTGATCTGTACAGCAGCACTGGTTTGGCTCATATACGTCTTGCAAACAAGGGTGAGCAATAAGTTCACAATAATCATAACCAATCAGGATTATAAACACAGGAGGAAATGATTGTTCACAAAATTAAGACACCCCCAAAGTCCAATAATCAGGTAATAAGCATGGCAAAAGAAAACAGTCCCACTCAAAATGTGGGTTTTGGAGAGAGGGGCAGTAACAAAAATAGCTAAATTTATTTTTATATTTCACAAGTTTTAATTTTGCTGATTGAATATAAGATGAAATACAAGTGGCTGGTTATTTCTCTTTTAGTTAAGTGTTTTCATTATAAATTCGACACTCTTATAGGTCCCTAAATGATTACCTGCTTTCCAGTGGCACATTACTGCCAAGGACCCAGCTGTCCTGCAGCTGGACCGACTCGGGTGTGGTTTGCAGCTCGGCGGGCAAAGCAGCCGGCGGGGCCGGACTCTGATTCCTCCTATTTGTCAATGAGTTTCTGTTAAGGGAGGTGATAGATGGATGATGCTGTGCTGAATGCTGCTTGTGAGAAGGTGGCAAAGGTTGCAGGGTCGACTGGCCTTGGTTATTTGGAGGTTGCTCTGGGAAGAAAGAAAATTGAAGTTTATTATACATCACCCTGGCTTTTGCTACAACCAAAGCAGAATGGGAAACTGAATATAATCCCATCATCTGAAGTATATTTGCATATTATTCTATTAGAAGGCATTCAGTGACATTCTCTAAGAGCAAGTTTACCCTTGATATACAAAGTTCTAATTAATATACAACAGATGGGAAAATTGCTTTTGGTTTTAATTTGTTTCAGTTTTTTTATCTGATTTTATTAACACCTACAGAAAACAGCATCTGACAGATCCCCTAATGTGCCTTTAGATTTCAGCTTTTTTTAACAAACCAACCCTGAAATTAAATGGGTAATTTCAGTAGAACACAAAGGTTTTCGAAACGCATATAATCCCTATAATTATTTAATGGAATTTTTTTAAGCTTTATTTAACTGCAATAAATTATTACAAGCTAGTTGCTAAACAGCAGTAGACTACTCTAGTTTAGTGCATTTCAAATAAGGCAGATCTGCACTATGATCTGCTAATAGATGCTAAGTATTCTTTAGCAGAAGGTCACTCTGTGAAGCAGATGTTGCTTCATGGATATTTAACAGACTGAATCACATCTGATTACAACGTCAGAAGACTCATATACTTAATGACCGTTACATCCATTAGAACACACACAGAAGAGATTTTCCAATTTCACACTATGTGGTATAACTACATTTTGGAGGAAGTCACAGGTGATCAGAGAATCGTGCCACCAAGACAGTGGGGAAATATTTTGTTCCTAAACTAAAAGCACATAATAGCCATAGCTAATAAGTCGGAGGTCAGAAAGCAAGCTGTTTTATTTTTAATGATCTGGGGCTAAGGATGTGTCTGACAACATTTACATAAAAAGGTGTCAGACTTAGGTAGGATCTAACTAGATGTTGAATGATTTGGCTTCAATATATACACATTATTATTTTTGACTGAATGTAGTTCAATGTATTGACATGTTATTAATATAAATTTATGTATTAAACACAACAGACCAGGGTTACATTTCCTTACATTGTGAAAGCAAGCAGTGATTCTTAAACTGAGTAATACGGCTTTCAGATGTAATGCCCTGTTTGCTGGAATATACAATCTGCAATGACTTGAAAGCTATACTATAAAACATATAATAAAGGGGTACAGAAATGAAAAAAACAATTTCTATCGACAATAAAAACCAATTATTGCTGCATGTTTCTGAAAGTCTCTAATAATCCATATTATAGTAATTTAGCAACTAATAATTTCTCACCCTCATGAGCATTAGCGATAGAACGGTTAGCCTAACACAGGAAAATAAAACTCTATGCTTTTGCATCTTCTTTTCTTAGAAGATCATTCCCACTTCCAGTGAAGGGGTGGTTAATTACTTTGCTGCCTGTGTTAAACTGAGTGTCTAAATTATAGTTAGGCTGAAATGTGCCTGTTAGAGACTGGCAGGGTTAAAACAGTCCATACAGTTTTGTTGAGTTTAAAAAACAAAACAAAAACCTAAACTAAATTCACAGAAAAAAAGATATCAATCAGGCAGCATACAATTAATCAGTTTAGTCTTTACCAACACCAATAGGTGTCATCACATCTGATGAAAATCACTACGGAAGGCTTTAAGGCTCATTTTAACAAGCAGGATAATTTGGTTTGGAAAAGATTTCGTTTCTAACTCTATTTAAAATTTTATCTGATTTTGATTAAGAGCTAATTATCAACTGTCACAGAATTAATTATGGTGCATATATATATGATTATTAACACAACAAGGAGCCAAACCACAAGTATTCAAAAATAAATCGTATTCCTTTACTGGATAATCTAAAGTAATGTTTGCATCGTATACCACATCTTTCTCTCTCTCTCTCTTTCCTCCATTTAATTGTTCTACTTCTCCTAGCATTATCTCCCTCCTCTTGTGCAAACTTCTTATGCTTGATGCAAGAGCCTTTTCCTATGTAGTTCCTATCAGCTGAAACATTATTCTGGAACTTCTCCACCTCCTCAATTTGTCTTCTCATTTAAAATTTCAATTGAAGGCCATTTTCTCTTTGTCTGGCACTTTATTTTCATACCATAGAAAGCAGATCCATCTCCCTCCCTCACGATTACAGAGCCCATTTGTAATACAAATGACGTAGATCTGCTGTACAAGAGAGGGTTGGGTGTCAGGAAGATACAAAGCCTGCAGGGTGGGGCTAGGATCTAAGATCTGCCATAGCACAGATCCTCACAAAATCCCTCCCCCTTCCCGCACACAAACCCATGTGGCTGATCAATGGAATGCAACTTTGGCATTCTGAAGATAGCTACCCAGATATACACAGATGCTGAAACTAGGAGTACTACCACACCCACTGGATTGAAGTAGTAATAAAAACTCAAATACATTGTTTCTGCCTTCAGCACCCTACCATAAAAATAGTTCCAGCACTACTGCAGATATACAGCGCCTCTGTGGAGTAGGGACTTGGGGCATATCTGCCCAGCTCACAGCCCAGCTACTTCAAACCAGTGTATGTGCTCTAGATTTGCATCTATACATATTACTTATAGCAATTCTATAGTCTGAGACACCACATGTAGATACTAATAAAAATAATGCCATATGATAGTATAACAATTATATTATGTTTCCCCCTTAAAGACTATAATTAAAATGTATGGCATGAAAAAGAACTAGAATGTTAAAGACTAGACAATGTTGTAAGACGGATAGGGTTGGATTCTACACTCCACTTTTAAGTCTATGAATTAGGGCGCTGAAGCTGTTACTCTCCACCGTGTCTGATTATGGTTTAAACCTAGTGGAGAATCAGAGCCCCAAAGTCTTATGGTCTTTTAGAATCACATAAAATCAAAAATTCATGAAAAAAATTAAGAGAAAACAAAAAATCCTTACAAACGTATGATAGGTTTTGTGCAACTAGAGAGTTGGCAAGCCTATGGTGCATTCCGCTTGATACCAGCTGCCAACTAGATATCGAGCCGTTGATCACTCCCTGTTAAGCCTGACGATCTAGCCAGCTTTCTATCCATCTTACAGTCCTTGCATCCAGCCCATGCTTCTTTAACTTGCTGGCAAAAATATTGTGGGAGCTTTGCTAAAGATTCGTTCATTCCTACCTGCCAAAGTGACATTTTCTAAATATGAATATCATTATTGATTGATCTTTTTTTCTCCTAGGTTTAGCTTGCCAATTCCTTGAACCCCAAACTCATGTTAACTGCCATAAAATCTGTAGCAGACATTTCAATCTTATTTCATTGCTTTGTGAGGAAGATGTTAACATTATGAAAGTGGTGATTATGATGCCATAGTTAGTTTGCTTTTTATAGCATCTTCCACACAATATCAGAGTGCTTTACAAATAACTCAGCTTCCCAACATCACCGCAAAATGACGACATATTGCCATTCTGATGATATACATGGGGAACCTGAAGCACAGAGAGGTTAAGTAACTGGCTGAGTGTTACATGGGAAATTTGTGTCAATGCCAAAAGAACCACCTAGATTTCCTGGCTGTCAGACCCACAATACCAGCCTTCCTCACCTTTCTAGATTTAAGGGCCTGAGACAGGCAGAGGGACCCTCGGTGGTTATTGGGCATGACATGGATAGAGACTTCTTGAGCTCTGCAGCCTTGCAGAATACTCCTAGTTTTGGAGAATGTAAAGAACATACTTTCTCTGCACCAGCCACAAATGTCAGAATAGGCATTCTACAGCTCCTCCCTTCAAAGCTGGCTCTTCATCTATGGCAATCAGCTTCTGGGGAAACAGGCATCTTAATGGAGGGAAGGGCTCTTCTCTCAGTTTGTGAAAAACCACAATTGTGACATGGCCTCAGCTAAACATATAGGCCCACGATCGATAGCTCCATCTTGTAAGTCAGGAAGAAGAAAAAGGGTGATCCAGCATGAAGGCTACAAGTGGTGCAATGATTGTGTTGAAAGGAGCAGATAAAGGGCTCAGTTAGGCTCCTGGGCCTTACTGACACCAGAAAGTTGCAACAGTGTAATTTAAAGTGACTTTTAAATTGATTTATTTAAACCTGTGTGAACCTCTATCTGAACACACACATTCTGGTTTAAGAATGGTTTATTTGGTCTTAGTTTAAACAGATTCTTAATCAAGTAAAGTGCAAAAAGCCAGGTTTACACAAAATAGACTGTCTGGACAGGGGTTTGCACAAGTTTAACTAAATCTATTTAAAAATCACAAACTGTTCAACTTTCTTGTGTACAATAGGCCCTAGTTACACCAGAGCAACCCCACTGAAGTAGTCATCTTGTGGAGACGTTTTACATAGCTAATGCAAATTGGCCCAACAACCACACATTGTAGTAGTGTTGCCCAAGTATAACAGAGATTTTAACTTTCGTACAGCATTGACTCTATAGATCATTGTCAGATAAACACACATCAGCCTCTGTATGAAACTGATGAATTCATATGAAATGGGATAGAAGATGGTCTAAGCTCAGTTTTACTCATTTTTCAAAACCTATTTCAATAGCTGTTTATCTGAGACACTAACAGTGACGTAAACAAGCCATTTCAATCCTGGCTATATAAATTATATGTATTCTGCAGCCAATCACAAAACCTTTCTCTTTTTTCTTTTTCAAAAACTAATTTACGTTTAATTAATTTAATCATTTAATTGTTATTCTATTGAAATTCAGCATGATGCAATAAAATGCATGTGAAAGTGAAAAAAGAAGAACAGCAGAGAGACAAAGATATAAATTTTATTACATAGCATAAAATAATTATTTAACGCTTTGTAATTTTGGGTTTTAAATGAGAAAGAATGAGAATGAGAAAAGCAGATGTAATATCTACAAAACAAAGTAATTTGTTATGCACTTCATATGATATCCTTTCAATAACAGTTAAACTACTGAGACCCAACCGCTAGCCACTCATCTAAGGAAAAAAAGGAGGCTTTTGTTTGATATTAGGCTTATTTGGTAATGTTTAATTAAAGCTATTACTTTGAGCACAAAAACAGACCCAAGTGTGAATATGAAAGGTGTTAGATGCAGACAGTTTTTAAAACAAATAAATATTTCTGTCAGAATTAACAATTTAGGAGTAGGCAGCGTAGTTGTAACCATGTTGATCCCAGGATATTAGAGAGATAAGGGGAGGTGATATCTTTTATTGGACCAACTTTGTCTCTCTCACCAACGGAAGTTGGTCTAGTAAAAGATATTATCTCATCCACCTTTTCTCTCAGTTTAGGAGTAGACTGTCAAGGATTCTCCACTGGGAGAAAGTCTTCCCAGGGAATCCCGATGTGGTGACTTCGTAAGATGAATATAGTATCCATTAGAAGTAAATAACTAGGGTGGACTATATGCCAAAGAGAACTGGTAATGTGCAACAGACTCCTTAATTTCCAGATCACCGGTTGGAATCCTGTCCCAGTTTGCAAGCAATCAAAATCCATTTCCAGGTGAACTTGATTGATTGCCTACGTAAAATAAGTTGATGGATTCAAACATTACTTAGTTGACTAATGGCCAAATCACCCAAACCATTATTCCTGTAACTGGCATCCAGGTTGGCAGTCTCAGCAAACATGACTGAATGAGCCAAGAGGCTCAACTATTCATGGACCCTATGGGTATGGTTACACTTACAAGATTATAGCGCTATTGGTTATAGCGGTTCCCTTATACAGTAATATGTATAGCGCTATTGTATGTCCACACTCAGACGTGCCAGAGGTATAGCATGACCACATTTGGGGCACTTAATGCGGCATTAAGAGCAGCGCACTAGGGCAGGTATCCCAGCATTCAGCTGGGTGCAACGTGCTTTTTAAATGAGGGGGGTAAGGGGGGACGTGTTGTGTGTATGCGGAGGGAGAGAGCCAGTGGTTTTTCCGTTCTTCTGAAAGCCTGTCAGCGAGCCTCGGTTCACAGAGGGCTTTGTTTTCACACAGGCTCCCTCCTTAAACATTTGCTTTTCTTATCTGCCGAGTTAAGAGAGAAACTCTAAAGAGGTACTTCCGCATTCCTCCAGCTGAGTTCAAAACAAAGGGAAGAGACGTCAATTGCCTTAAATGGCTCTAGGCATCTCAAGAGATCACTTGTAGCGCAGTGGGTGTCCACATTCTTGCTGTAGCGCTACAGCAGCTGCGCTACAGCCCTTATTCCCCATGCAGAGGTGGATTACCAGGAGCGCTATAACTCTGCAGTTATAGCACTCTACGTGCCTTGCCAGTGTGGATGGGGAGGCGGTTATAGCGCTCGTGGGGGCTTTATAGCGCTATAAAGTGCCAGTGTAACCAAGCCCTATGAGATATTCTAGACCTCCAGGTCAGGGCTGAAACAGGCTGTTAGCACTACCACTGCCTGTACCTTAACTGGCCTGCAGATAACTAAAACAATTCAGTTTAAAGAGCTATTGATCTGGCAGCACCTTTCAAAAGTACTAAATGCATTTAATTAATTAAAACAAAAAGAAATAAAATCATGGGTTTGATTTCTGAATGCTCTTTATAGGAAAAAATCTATTTAAATGTTCTTTCACATCAGTAACAAGACCCATTCTTTAAATTAACTATTGAGTCTGTGAACTATTATGTTGAGGTTTTGTTGAGATCCCCTGGTTTTAATTTCTTTACTAGTCAGTTGCTACTACCAATAGTAGCAATACAAGATATCTTGTAATATGCTAAACTTGTGATTGTGAAGATGTTTATTGTATTATTTTTGTTAATTTTTAAGTTGGCTTTGCCATACCTTCTACTTTTAAGGACATTCTCCTGAAATATAGTGACGTGTTCAGTCTGTACAACCCCTTTCTGGATATCTGCACAATCTAAAAGGGGCCTAATCACATTACAACCTTCCTGATAAATGCACTTGACCAGCTGGTGGATATAAAAACAAACTATTACCTTAACAACTCCTGGATATACGGACTGTAACTGAATTAACCCACTGGCTGCTGCTCTCTTCTCAGGGAACTTGCTGTTGTGTTAGCTGTGTGCTGATGGGGAAGCAGACAAGTGCACTTTGATCACAGTACCTCTCTCTCTCTCTATGTAATAGTAATATAAAAAGGGAAAAAAACACACACATATCTTGATCAAAGTTTGCCAATATTTGCCTCCTCATCAGCACACTGACTACAAATTGAAATGCCATCAAACCACTTGGCAGTAAGTAACAACCAGTGAATTTATCTGCAGACTATACAATGAAGTATTTTAGTGCCTTGTATATATGTCTAAAGCCATAAAAGGGAAAAATAAAAATATTCTTATTCACATCAGTTTTCTTCTTAAACCTACAAATTATTTTATCCTTTAAAAAAACATGCTTTTCCTTCAGTAAAGCAAGACAGGCCCATTCAACTGCAGAAAAAAATAGACAGGCCCAAGGATGTATACGAGTGCGTATGTGGGGTGGGGAGTGGAGGAATAGCAGAAAGAGACCAAACGTAAGAGCAAGCTAATAGGATGACAGCAGTCTCAAAAGTGTGAGCACCGGTGCCTCAATGTATAAGGAACAGCTCTTTATGTGTGTTGAGAATTTGCTGTTTGGAGAAGTTGTCCTTTGAGGGGAGTCTTGTTTTACATTAGTAGTGTGGCTACTAGTGTATGTCTCTACAGCAGTGCAGATAGGCATACCAACATTACCTTCAATCTCACTTGTACAGATAACAGCAGAAAAGACACAGCAAAATGGGCTTCTGTATGGGCTAGCCGCTCCAGTACAAGCCCACTGGGGACTCTGAGTATGTCTCTGGTTGCACTGAAGTTCCTGCTGCCATTAGCTGAGTGAACAGCTAATAATGGAGGAGGTTTTTTTTTGGGGGGGGGGGGGGGTTTTGGGAGGGATTTTTGTCCTTTTTTTCTAGCAGTAGGAACACTATGAAGAGAAGTGTTCCTACTGCCAGAGAAATAGACAATAGACAATAATTACTGAGGCAGCACTAGAAATGACCTGAGGAGGAGAGGAGACAAAGAATAGGATCAGATGCAGAAGCCCTGGGATGTACAGCATCCTTTAGTGGATATCTGATTGAAGCTACTTATATAAGAAATGTCACCTGATTGAGTTTAGGGCAGGGAAGAACCAAAGATTAGAGATGCAGCTGAAGACAATGGTATTCAGATGGGAATTTGAAGCTATAATGAAGGAGAGGAGAGAAGTGGTGATACAGACAACTCAAGATTTACTGACACCAGCGAAACAAAATAACCTGAAGAGCAGACTGTCAGAAAGTGAGGGTGACCCTGCAAGAACATGATCATAAGGACAAGGTGGATGAAAAGACTGGCTAGCGGAGATGAAATTGAGTTGAGTAACAGGTTTGCTAGGTGAAGGTGGCATGGTGAAGAAGAAAAGGAAGCCATCCCCTGCAGAAGTGAAAGCAATGATGGAGATAGCCAAAGAAAGAGAAAAGAATAATTAAATTCATGGAGGGAAATGAAAAAGAGAATATAATAAAACATGGGTTTACCAAAGTTAGATCATGTCAGATTAACCTAATATCCTTCTTTTGGAAGGAAATTTATTTTTTTTTAGATCACAGAAATGCTGTTAATCTAATATACTTGAATTCAGTAAAGCATTTGATATGGTTCCACATGGAAAATTATTAGATAAATTAATTAGAGAAGCTGTGAATCAATTTATAAGAACTGTGACGTGGGTAAGGAACTGGCTAAAGGGGAGAAGGCAACGGGTTGTGCTGAAAGGTGAACTATGGGATTCGAGAGAGGTTATCAGTTGAGATCCTCAAGGATATATCTTAAGACCGATCTCTTTTAATATTTTTATTAAAGATCTTGTCACAAAAGGTAGGAGTGTGCTAATGAAATTTACTGATAACACAAAGTTGGGAGGCATTGTCAATACAGAGGAGGACTGGAATATTATACGGGAAGAACAATATGACCTTTAATATTTATTCCTGGGGGAATTCTGTGGCAAACGATTAAAAATTCTGTACCAAAAAAAATTCTCTGCACAATATTTTAAAATTATGTAAAATTCTAAATATTTTGTCAAAATAACACAATATAATCATGACAGTTTAAATTATTTTGGTAATTTATTATGAAATTTCTATCAGCAAGTATGTCTGTAACAATGCAGACCAAAAAAAAAGATTCTGGTAATTTTTTTTTGATAATAGATTCCTTATTAGGCTTATTAATACAGAACTTTGAGTAATTCATTTAAATTACAATACAGAACTGTATTTCCTGTACCTGTCAGAAGCTGTGCAAACGCTTGTGACTGTCAGGGGTAACAGCGGCGGTGAGGGAGAGGGAAGGCTCCTGGAGTGAACCTGAAGGGTTGTTGGGTGTGTAGGAACTCTGTCACTGCACGCACACAGAATTTCTTTTCCCCTACAGAAAATACATTCTGCCTCAGAAATGCTTCAGTTCCATCTTTTGCCCACCAGAGGCTGCTGTGGCACCAGAACAGCCTGATGTAGTCATGCTGTTGGCTGTTCTGGCACTACAGTGGCCTCTGGTGAGTGAAAGGCAGAACTGCAGCACTTCTGAGGCAGAATGTATTTTCTGCAGAAAAAAATACAATTCTGTGGGACACATGAATTCGAGCATGTTCATTGGCGCAGAATTCCCCCAGGAGTAAATATTGAAGTAAAAAAAATGGATTAAACAGAATATTACAAAGTGTAAGGTCATGCATTTAGGGTCTACTATTAAGAATTTGTGCTATAAACTGGGAAATCATCAGACGGAAGCAACAGAGAAAAGAAACTTGGCTGTGCTGGTGAATCAAAGAGTGAGTACAAGCCTCCGAGATGATCCAGTTGCAAAAAAGGCAAATAAAATTAATTCAAACTGGTACACTTGAAGAGAAGTGCTATTGGGATGATCAGGGAAATGGAAGGCCTATCTTATGAGAGGAGGCTATAAGAGCTTGTTTAGGCTTCTTTGCTTAGTTTAGTAAAACAAAGGCTGAGAGGGGATATGATTACTTTTCATAAAAGTTAGTTGGTGAACACCAGAGATGGTGAAGAGCTATTTAAGTCTAAGGACAACATTGGCACAAGAACAAACGAATTTAAACTGCCCATGAACAAATTCAGACTCAACATTAGAAGGTTTCTAACCATCAAAGGAATGATATCCTGGAACAGTCTCCCAACAGGAGTTGTGAGGGCAAACAATTTAATTCATTTTAAGAGAAAGCTGGACAAATTTATGATGTGATTATATGACAGGGTTACGGATAGGGCTCAGCAGCCTTGAGGGTCCCTTCTGGTTTATGTCTGATGTTCCTAAAATCTCCCACTACAGGGCTTCAGCTGATCACCTGCAGGGGGACTGGAAGAGATCTCCCCCAATGTATTCTCTACATGTTTTTTGTCTCCTTCTGAAGCATCAGTGATGGTCATGATTGAAATTTGGACATTGGATAGGGAGGGGTCAATTAGGTCAATGGACTTGGACTAATGAGTCTTGTGCTAAGAGCTCTACAAATAGCTGTGTAGACAGTGTTTTGATGTTGCAGCTTGGGGCTGGAGCTCAGGCCCTGAAACCTAGGAGGTGGGCCAAACTTCAGAGCCCAAGTTGCAACTTCAAAGTACTGTCTACTACACAGCTATTTATAGAGTGCTTAGCATGAACCCTGCTAACCCAAGTCTGTTGAGATCAGCTTGGAGGCTCATTGCTGTGGACTGTGCAGACCTATCACACTGTTACAAAAGTCAAGGAGAAGCTGTTCTTTGTGAAGGCTTTCTGTTCCAAACTGAGGAGAGCTGTTCTTCATATGAGAGAAAGAGAGGCTCCTGTGGCCTTTAAGCCTCAACATCCCTGGTTTTGCTGTTTCTGAGAAGATGGCCAGAGCTACACATTAACGGCGTTCTTCCCCCCCGCCCCCCGCCCAAATGTCTCAGAACTTGCTTTTAGCATAACTTGAAACCAGGGGTAACTTTAACCTGGGGAACATTTGCTGGACATCTCATGTAGCCAATAACAAAACTTTCTCAGAGTTTTTAAAAATAATACATAATAATTTTGTAACCCAAACTCCTCCATCCAATGTGGGGTAACTCAATATTGGATTTCATTCTGATGGGCAGAGAGAAGTTCATTGTTGACCTAAAAATTAGTGGTACCAGTGATATTGATCTAGATATGTGTACTTCATGAAAACAAACCAACCATATGTATATTTGGAACTTTAAAAGGTCTCATTTTCTAAAGATTAAAATAACTCTTCACATAACTGACTGGGAACATAAATGCAAAGTGAGAAGCGTTAGCAAAAACTGGGAATTATTCAAGGATCATCTACTGGATTCATAATTCCAAAAAACATGACAAAACATGTTTGGCAAGAAGCCATTCTTGTTAAAAGGAGAAATAGAAATGGAGATAAAACACTATATATATATATATATATATATATATGGGAAGTAGATGGCACTGATAAAAGAAGCTAAAGTAGTCAATGAAATATCAATAGCCAACAGAATTAAAGACAATAATAAAGCATTTTAAAGTATATTAAGCTATAAAAAAGCTATGTGTCAAATATAGGTCCATAGCTAGATATAGATGCTAAAATTGTAACTGGAGGTCGAAAAGGCAGAAATGTTCAATAGCTATTTCTGTTCTATATTTGGAACAAAGCAGAAGGAAGCATCTATCCAATATGATCCGGTGGACAACTTGATTAATAAACTTGCATTGTGTGGAAGTTTGATTTTTTTATGTTTACAGTTTAAATTGAACTAATAGGACATACATTAGATGGACAAAAAACCTGATTCATGGGTAGATCTCAAAATGTAGTTGTTAATGAGGAGGGGCCATCTGCATCAGACACCCCTAGAGAATGGTTCTTGGTTCTATTTAATATTTTTGCAATGATATAAAAGTTAATGTTGGTAACACTTACAGATGATCCAACAATAGTTGGGGGTAGTAAATAGTGAGGACAGATTAGTTTTACAAAGTGACGTGAACAGTGTGATTAAATGATCTCAGTTCAACAAAATGCCTATCATACTTTGTACTCCCCATCAGACAGTCTGTAACCATTTGTTGTCTCGTGTCCTATGCTGTGCTTGTAAGCTCTTTGGGCAGGAAATGTAATTTTGCTCTGTGTACATTTAGCACAATGGTCCCTACCCATGAATGAAGCTCTGATGGGCTACGATAATACAATTAATAACAAACAATAAACACTAAAAAGGGAAATATCAGGTAAAAATAGGCAAGTGGTCCTCTCTCTGTAGCACGCTTAGGCTACCTACGATACTGTGATGTTTAAGGAGCTCAGTTTACTCATGTTATCAAAGAAAAAGCTAAGAGTCCACTTGAATACTGTGTATAGGTACTTACACATGAAACAAATATCAGATAGTGGGGACCGTCTCAACTTTGCTAACAAGGGCACAACAAGATCCAATAGCTGCAAGTCAAAGTAAAACAAATTCAACATTGAAAGAAGATACAATTTCCTAGCTGTGAGTGTAATTAAACATTGGAACAGTTTATCAGAGGAGCCAGTGAACTCAGTACGGCTTGTAATCTTTAAAATGAGATTAACTCTTTCTAAAATATATGCTTTAATCCAGGTTCTCAGAGAAACTATGAGCTTTTGAGTACTGGGTCAGTCTCGGGCCGTTCATCTCCTTCTTTCATGAGTCATGAGAATAATATGATTATCTATATACCCTCCACATGCTCATAATGCTTGCACATATGCATTAAGATAATGATTGAAATCAAATCTCATTTAACAGGGTCTCAAACAATCACCTATGAGGGTCACAAAGGAATTCCCTCTCCTCCCCAAAGCACAAGTAGCCACTTGTATTCTTGGTTTATTTTTTTCGCCTTCCTCTGAGAGTGTGTCTTCACAGCAGCTACCTTGAATTATAATTCGAGTGTTACTCTTAACCCCACTCCAGTCTGCACACAAAAAACTCTAAATTATGTTAAAATGTTGCTTTAAGCTAGAGCTAGCTGTCCCGTCAGGAAAGGTGGAGTAAGTGGTCTGAAACTTGAGCCATGCTGCTGCTCCAGCTAATAATGCAGTGACAATGGAACAGCTCAAATTACAACAACTCTTCAGCAGCTAATCCAAACATTCTGTGCTGCCAGTCAAGTCACTGTGTAACTCTAGTGCTGTTTTGCAGACAGCTCAAGTGTAGCAAGACTAATAACCGATGATAACTGTTACAGTGAAGACAAGATCTATAGCATCAGAGAATGACCACAGCTGGAGACAGGACACCACACAAAATGGACTAGTGCTCCAAGCTGGGACAGTGAATCCTCCTTCTTAGATGCCTAGTTGGTGGATCTTACCGACATGCTCAGGGTCAAACTGATTGCCAGATTCAGGGTTTGGATCTTATTTTCCTCCAGATCATATTAGCAGGAATCCTGGGAGTTTGTCTTCCTTTGTAGCAAGGGGTGTGGATCCCCTGCCAAGATCATCTGGGCATATTCCACCTAATGAATTCCCTGCCACTGCAGAACCTCAGACACAAGTGCCACTTCAGTCTCTCCTGTTCTCTGCCTGTGGCACACAATAGTTTACACTCCTTAGGGATGACTTTAGTTAGACTAAACAATTGCACTGGGGTATTTTGGTGAAATTAAAGGTCCAATGAAATATGGGAGGTGAGACTAGGTGATCTAATGGTCCCTTCTGGCCCGAAATCTCTTAAATCTAGTTAATTACCAAAAAAAAGTTAAAAGCAGCTTCAAAAGAGTCACCTGTATTGAATTCTATTAATTTCTGTAATTACAATTACATTTTCCTATTATATAAAATTAGGGCTGTCAAGCAATTATAAAAATTAATCGTGATTAACTGCACAATTAAAAAAATCGTGCGATTAATCGCACTGTTAAACGATAATACAATACCATTTATTTAAATATTGTTGGATGTTTTCTACATTTTCAAATACATTGATTTCAATTACAAAGAATACAAAGTGTACAGTGCTCACTTTCTATTTATTTTTGAATACAAATATTTGCACTGTAAAAGAAAATAGTATTTTTCAATTCACCTAATACAAGTACTGTAGTGCAACCTCTTTATCATGAGAGTTGAAATTACAAATGTCAAATTATGTACAATAAATAACTGTTTTATTTTTTAATTCAATGTAAAACTAGAGCCTACAAGTCCACTCAGTCCTACTTCAGATAGTCGCTCAGACAAACACGTTTTGTTACATTTGCAGGAGATAATGGTACCTGCTTCTTATTTACAATGTCACCAGAAAGGGAGAACAGGCGTTTGCATGGCACTGTTGTAACCGGCATCACAAGATATTTATGTGCCAGATGTGCTAAAGATTCATATGTCCCTTCATGCTTCAACCACCATTCCAGAGGACATGCATCTATGCTGATGACACGTTCTGTTCGATAATGATCCAAAGCAGAGTAGATTGATGAATGTTTATTTTCATCATCCAAGTCAGATGCCACTAGCGGAAGGTTGATTTTGGGGGGGGGGGGGCGGGGGGGTTTCAGCATCATAGTGTTACTCTTTTAAGACTTCTGAAAGTATGTTCCACACCTCATCCCTCTCAGATTTTGGACGCCACTTCAGATTCTTAAACCTTGGGTCCAGTGCTTTATTTATTTTTAGAAATCTCACACTGGTATCATCTTTGCATTTTGTCATATCTGCAGTGACTGTGTTCATAAATCAAACATGTGCTAGGTCATTGTCCAAAACTGCTATAGCCTGAAATATATGGCGAATACGGGTAAAACAGAGCAGGGGACATATAATTCTCCCACAAAGAGTTCAGTCACAAATTTAATTAACACACTATTTTCTTAACAAACATCATCAACATGGAAGCATGTCCTCCAGAATGGTGGCTGAAGCATGAAGGGGCATACAAATGTTTAGCATATCTAGCACATAAATACCTTGCAACACCAGCTACAAAAGTGTCATGCAGACGCCTGTTCTCACTTTCAGGTGACATTGTAAATAAGAAGCAGACAGCAGTGTCTCCCATAAACAGAAACAAACTTGTTTGTCTGAGCAATTGGCTGAACAAGACGTAGAATTGAGTGGACTTGTAGGTGCTAAAGTTTTACATTGTTTTGTTTTCGAGCACAGTTATGTTACCAAAAAAAATCTACATTTGTAATTTATACTTTCACGATAGAGATTGCACTACAGTACTTGTATAAGGTGAAATGAAAAATACTACTTTTATCATATTTACAATGGAAATATTTGTAATAAAAATAATATAAAGTACACTTCGTATTCTGTATTGTAATAGAAATAATAATATTTGAAAAGGTAGAAAAATATACAAAAATATTTAATACATTTCAATTGGTATTCTACTGTTTAACAGTGTGATTAATCTTGATTAATTTTTTAAATCACCGTTAACTTTTTGAGTTAATCGCATGAGTTAACTGAAATTAATCATCAGCCCTACACAAAATGTATTTCTGTCCTCTGTAGAACACACAAAAACAATAGATGAAGCTGATTCACTAACTACTCATACCAAGAAACAGTGAAACTTCTTTTAGTTATACTAATTTGGTATACATGACAATAGTACATGATAAAATTCTGAAGTGCTATTTTTAAGCTGAGGTGCCCTTTAACTTTTGAATTTCCTGTATTTTATCCATTTATTCAATAGTTTTGGGGTTTTTTTTTTTGCCAGAATACATATGCTGATTGTATCTGCATGTATGTAGATTAATAGAATAATCCAGTCACTATTAAGGGCCTAAATGCCTTATAATTGCATTTTACAGTTTAAAAGGGCAACTAGTTATCTTCGGAAAAAGATTTTCTAATATTTTCACATTTAAGTTTTATAGAGTTCATTATTATTATTTGTATTACCATATCACCTAGAAGCACTAGTTATGAACTAGGACTCCACTGTGCTAGATTCTGTGCAAACACAGAACAGAAAGTTGGTCCCTGTCCCCAAAGAGCTTACTATCTAAGTATAAGACAATAGGCAACAGACACAGACAGATATAGAGGTGAGTACAAGAAAATAGACAATACTGGTGAGCATGACAGGCTGTGGTCTCAGCAGACCAGCAGTATAACCATAGAAAGTATTTTGTAGGCATTGTGGCAAAGGAGAGTTTTCAGGAAAGTTTTGGAAGATGATAAGGAGTTTGTTTTGTTGACTATTTTCAGGGAGTTCCTCCTGAGTAGAAGGGTCAGCAAGGGAGAAAACACAATGCTTTTTTGAAAATGTAACAAGTTGGCATCATTGTCTGATCGGAGGCAGGAGTTGCCTTTTCAATAGCAAACTGGATTAAAAAAAAGATGTTTTAAACGCAGAATTTTTATCAATAGCATTTTTAAAAGAAATAAACTAGAGAGCTATATACCATCCAAAACACATGTATTTGTAAAGATGAATTAAATAACTTTATATTTTATGGCATTTCTTTGAACATCTGATTAAGATAAATTACTTTAGTTCATAATTCTTCAATGTCACGTTGTCATAGTTCCCATCATCAAGATGTTTTAAAGGCTTTCGATTAATATTGTATGCCAGAACTGAAATTACATCCTTTGTCGTTTAGTTCTTAATGGCGCAAGTGATATCTATCAAGTAGTGTTTTATGAAGCGTGTGATTTTTATTACAGGCTGTTTTCACAAATCTTTTTCAGGTTTTAGAAAGACAGTTCAGGGTTCTTAATAAATATGCCCTATAGTTTAGAATCATGCTAATTCTCAAATCTACAATGAAACTTAGGTTCAACTATGCTTATTAATAAAACAAGCAGCTCTCTAATTTGACTGTGTAATCTCATCTCAATATATCACATTATACATCAAATTAAATTATCTTAAACCCTGTAATTGTGTATCCGAACTACATCTTTAAAGAAAACAAAACCTGGACTCTTGGTACAAAATTATTACGCACTATATTCACTCGTGTGACAGAAGTTGCTCACCAAACATTATAACGTGGCTTATGACTGCCCTAATTTTTAATGTGAAGGTGATGCACACAGAGACAAGTCTCAGCATACAATATTTCATCTTGATCCTAGCGTGATGGAATCTGTAGTCTGTGACCCACTCTCTGTAAAACAAGATGAAGATGGCTGAAATTGCCACTATTAATGCAAATTAGGCACCAACAGGGTAAGCTACAAATGGGGTCTTCAGATTGGCCATGTCTGGATAACACTTGCTGCTTAACTGAGGCCATATAAGGGTATTAAACTTTAGGGGACAACATACACTGAACAGGTTCCTCAAATATGTTTTTGTCCCCAGGCACACAGAACTTTCCTTAAAACTGCAAACCCTAAGGCAAATGCATTGCCGGGAGAAATAACGTAATGAGGGCAAGTATTTATCTCATAAATGGTGGGGAATGGAAAAAGAAGAGGAATTACTTCTTAAGGGTTCATTAAACATTGTTTCCACTTTGTGTTGTTCACTGTGGAAACTGAACCAGCTCACTTTTAAAACTTTTTTTCCCATTAGCTGGAATCGATTCTTGAAGCATTCCAACATCCACATCTAGCCAGCAACAGCTCCTTTAACCCCTTGTATCCAAATGTAGTGTGCACTCAGGGTAATGTCAGTTAAATGCAACTCTGTTCATTTCAGTGTAGTGGGATGATACATGCTCTCTTGTCCATAGGACCATACAAGAGCTACTTTACTGGTGATGATAAATCATCCATTAAGCATGGAAGGGGTGATAGAGCTAAGGCCAGTACAAACTCGCCTGACCCAAAGAAAAACAGACAATGCCCTTCCCATTCATGGGGCAGACATGTGAAGTGGAAAAATAAACAGATATCTTCTAGACATAGGATTGATCTATGAGTTGTAGTGACACCACCAATTCAGCAGATAGCCTTCCCAGAAGTGTCCTCTGCAGCCATGAAGAATTTAAGGAGAAGGATAAAATAAGAAAAGTACAGAAATAGCAACCAAAAGAAATTGAAATTTAATTTGCTGTGGTAGTAAATAGGGATTCTGCTAAAACAAAGAACAAACGAACCCCGTTGATGCACTATGTGTAATATTGACCCTGTCTTTGGTTTATGAAGGTAAATCACAATCGTATAACAATTTTTCACAGAGAACCTTAATAGGGAATGAACATATGGATCCAGATTACATTCTTGCTGTCCTCCTGCACATATTGTTACTCACTAACTAACTCACACAATAGTTAGCATCAGTATACATTATTTTTTTAAGAGTTATTTTAGGACTTTGCGTCCATCAGATCTAATATTAACATGTTAAAATAATCTGTTTAGTTCTAATTATCATAGTAATTTACCCAGGGTCAAACTGGGAAGAAATAACTTACATAATGATACTTTCCAAAGCTCTGATTGAGTTACCAAAATGAAATGCATCTTGCATTCTGCAGGTTTTCAAAATATAACAATGCATGCTCTGCTGATCTCCTTTGACCTGGCTCCCTCATGGTGGGACTCAGATGTCTTGCAAGACTCCAGATCCAGCTCCTTCTCAGTGGGATTTATATCCCATAGGTGGCTCGTTGGGCTTGGTTCCTCATCAGCAGGGAAACAGGTAGTCTGCTGCTGCTTAATGGGAGCCAGAAGCTCGGGTTAGTTGCCATTAATAGTAGACTGCAAATCTTCATAATTGGACCACCTCTCTCCTTTCTTAAATGCTTACATCAGCAGTAAGAAAGCTATTTTTAGGCTTCGGTGTTGACAGCTAAGATCAGCAGGGACACCTTATACTTCCCAGAGCCATTGTTTCAGTGGTTGGCAGACCTCACTGCATCAGTTACACTTCAATTCACATATTGAAGGCTAGCTTCAGAACCACAGAACCACCATCATGGTCTAGCTTTTTCAAATATTAGGTATTTTTGTTTCTTCCTGGATATCATTAATGAAAAATGAGCTGTGATTTTGTGTGTGTGTCACAATTAAAATAAATATTACCAGTATAATCTTTTAGAAACACAGATTACAATTAACACACCAAAACAATTTGATTTTATCCAAACCAACCCCATAAAAGTCAGGAAAAAGAGAAGATATTTGTGTAGAAATGTTGATGCTGGATCACTGTACAGATATGAATCAGAGGGGTAGCCGTGTTAGTCTGGAATTGCAGAAGTGACAAAGAGTCCTGTGGCACCTTAAAGACTAACTGAAATTTTTTCAGAGCATGAGCTTTCGTGGGCTAATACCCACTTCGTCGGATGCATGCATCCGACGAAGTGGGTATTA